>JAKTYF010000015.1:0-238750 GCA_030564605.1 Debaryomyces coudertii
TTTTTTTTTTTTTTTTTTTTTTTTTTTTGATTTTAACTCCTTCTGAAAAGAATCTAAAAGATTTTTATTACGATGACCAAGAATCGGTTTATACTTAGATATACACTATATATGGATGATAGATTAAAACATGATCGTTTAGAGCATAAATTTAGTTGTGTTCAAGTACTCTAGAAAATATAATCACTGTAATTAACACATTTGTCAAAAACAGAACAACCCATGCCTTAACAAGAATTAAAAATTCATATTTGTATAATCTGCTTATTCTTTCAAGGCTGCGAGAATTTCATATACTCCATAGGCACCAGGATCAGGTGGAAAGTCTGTTTTATCTGAGATTCCACCTACGTATGTAGCACGGCCTAATTTTGGTCGAAGTTTTCTGGTGCCTTCTGCAGCATTCCTTGCTTCTTCGACTGCAGAATGAATATTTTTGGATTTTGAAAATGAGCGACAGAATGGGATTAAAACATCCATAACAGTTCTGTGTCCTTCTCTAGCTTTTGTGAACTCGCCTAGAGTATCAATACCATGATTCAAAGCAATTGCGATGATATCATTATCCTCGATATTTTCATCACGATTAGTTTCGAGTTTGTTAATAAACGCCTTCATAAAAATAAATAGGATGGCGCCTAACGTTCCACCCATATCATCTTTTAGGATTTTAAGAATTGTTTGAAGAACATTCATAAATGACCCACTTTTCGCCACGCCATTATCTAGTGCTTCAATTATTGCCTTAGCACCGGTTTCTAACGTAGTTCCACAATCCCCATCACCCATCTTTGTATCCCAGTCAGTTAATTCTGGCTCTTTATTGATTACGTTCTGTGCGGCCGTTCGTGTTAGTCTGTCAAGTACTACTGGATCACATTTAATATCCCAGGTAGAATCTTCTGTTTCATCAACTTCTTCATATCCTTGAAAATTATTGATTATCCTACTTTCCAGACTTAAAAACTGCGACAGGGTAAAGTGGTTTTTAGGGAAGTTTGTTGCCTTTGTTGGTGCATCAAAAAGATCAAAAATATCAGCTGCTGTAAAATCCTTATTAGCTGCCTTTGTGACATTGAATAAAGAGATAGTGAAAATTGGTGCATTAATAGATGTAATGAAAGATCCAGAGTAAATCCTAGCCGGCTTTATATTATACGTAGTAGCAAGATTTCTTATAGTACAATACAATAGTGCCTTCTCTTCTATAACTGGTACACCACCAAGATTATTCAATAACAAAATAAATTGATCACTATTATTATAATCCAAAAACCCTCTTTCCTTATCATTTTTATCAAGAATTAGTTTTAATAAATCTGGTATAAGCTCCTCGTTTGAAGGTATCTGGTTCGTCTTTATAACACCAGGTTCGTTATGTATACCAAGACCAATCTCTATTTGGTTCTGTTCTAATTTACCGTAATCTGCATCATTTGCATGGCCAGGTATATGGGTGTGATCTAATCCGGCATTAACGGAGGCAATACATTGATTAACAGAAATACCTAAGTTATAGACTTCATCAATATTATGACCGTTTTCACTAGCAGCACCTAAAATTTTCATTACGAAGACACATCCAGCTAATGTACGACGACCGACAAGTTTACCTGTTGCTCTGCTAACAGCAACATCATCAGTAGTACGAAGCAACCTAATATTTGATTCTCCAAACTTCGAAATAAGTTCTTGTGCTGCCATGCCAAAATAAAGATTGTCACCTGTATAATTTGTAATGAGAAAAATAGTACCCGCTTCTGAATGTGTAGCCTTTTCTGCAGATTTAATGTTTTTGTAATTTGGGCTTGCAAAAATATCACCTTGTGCAGATGCTGTTAACATACCAGAACCAACAAATCCAACCCATCCTGGTTCATGGCCTGATCCGCCACCACTAATTAAACTGACTTTATTTGGATCATATTGATTATTGAATATAACTTTCTCTTTTTCTAGAAGAGATAAGTTGTCATTTTCGTAGACATATGCTTTCAAACAGTGATTGACAAGGTTGCTTGGATCTTTAGGAAGAAAATGCTTAGGCATTTTTGTAGCTCTTTGTGTATACTGTAATTATTCAAACAATTAAGTGGCAAGAACGTTCAATATATATTGAACCAGACGTAATTCTGCATTTCGTAGCATTCATATTGGGTAAATAATCGGAAAGATGATTTAAATTTTTTTGAATATTTGGTTTGGAGAGCTTGGTTAGAATATCGGAATAAAGTTCTGGGTTTCGCATTCTGATATTTCCCCCACAGTAAATTATTCCGAATTTTAATTATATATATTTGAGGGCTTCGAAACGCTCTGTCTTATTAAATACTAGAGATAAATATCTTAATATATAAACTCTATCTATAACACATATTAGAGTTAACAATAATGGGCCAGAAATTTAGAATTGTACTTGGATGCGATCAAGCCGGTTATGAATACAAGGAAGCAATCAAGAAGGATATTCAGAATAGTCCTCTTGTTGAAAGCGTAAGCGATATTGGGGTTCCTAGCAATGCTGACTCCACAGCTTATCCTCATATTGGTATAAAGGCCGGTGAGATGATTCAAACAGGTAAAGCCGATCGTGCTATTTTAATTTGTGGTACTGGCTTAGGAGTGGCAATATCAGCCAACAAAGTTTCCGGAATTAGGGCAGTCACGGCTCATGACAGTTTTAGTGTTGAACGTAGTATTCTTTCGAATAATTGTCAAGTATTATGTATGGGTCAAAGAGTTATCGGCTTGGAGCTTGCCAGAAGATTAGCTTCAGAATGGATGTCGTACATATTTGATGAAACTAGTGGCTCTGCTGCAAAGGTGAAGGCACTTGTTGATTATGAGAATAATTCACAAGATCCAATTATTTAATATTTAGAAAATGTTATCTAATATTCTGTATTGAATATATTTACTAAATCTACATATGCTATACTAAAATTTTTCATGAATTAATATTTGCATAGAACTTACGTTTTGGCAAAAATGAAATATTTGTTTTTTGTTATTACGCATTACATATTTTCTACTAAGTATAATCATTCAAATATATATATTATAGAATCAAGCGTTTATTATATTATTAAAACTATTGCCAAACTTGATGTTTTGCAGCAACTTGAAATGCGAATTTGAAGGAGGTTAATCTTCTCAATTGTCTTTAACCATAATTTTATTGGTTTGTATTTTTTGGTCAACAACACATTCCAATGCTTTAAGTGCCTCTTCTATTCGGAAGACATGAGTGACAAAATCAACATTCATTTTATTAGAACTAGTTCAAATTAATCACAGAAGGCCAATAATCTGTACATCTATTAATAAACCTGACAACTTCAGCTAAAGTAATAGCATAAAGGAAAATCCATCTAAGTCGTTTTTACCAGAAACACCTAAATTAGTTAAATTTCCGTTTCTTCTTACCACGTAACAACAAGAATCGATGATAACGCAAAGTCTGTGCATTATAAGACGATAGGAGATATAAAATATTCAGTAGTTCCAAACAATTTTCTAATTCTAATTGCATGTTCTTTTGGAGTTAAAAATACATCGTTTTTGAAATGTATAACAGAAGGAACTATTTTCTGTACAAACTTCATTCTGTCTTCAGAAATACCAGGGACAATAATATGATAAGTTCCTGAAAACATCGGCAAGTAATAACGTACCAATCCGATTGGCCGACTATCTTCAATCATAGAAGGTCGCCTGGTCTCAAACACCAGCTTTTCACCCCATGGAAGGCAACAGAAACAATTTCGGCTAAAACACCTTTCTCGTGAGACATATTATCGGGCAATTTATAAACACAATTTGGGGCAGTATATAAAAATTTTTGCATAGATCCATTTGTAGGAGTAACACCCAAGAAAGCCGCATCCCCACAAGTTATAATGACCATCTAAACACAAGTGACATTTGTCACAATGAAGTTGAGGTTCTACAGCATCTTTGTTGCCAATCTTAATATCATGGATGACATCTCTGCTAACCTCACCAATCTGTCCTAATGTTTCATTTATGTCTTAACACTAAATTCTCAGTGACCACTAAATCTCCAATACCTCGTTATTTTCAAAAATGAATACCAGATCCACAGATAACCATACATTTGATATGTACCTTAACTTGATGTGTTGATACTGTGGGATTGGAGCGTATCTAGAAACAAGCTTATAACCTGGCGTAACAATTAAACATGGATTTGAAGCCGTAAGTTTCTCACTACCTAAATCTTGTACTATTGGTGCCATTATATTGTCGATTAAATAATTAGCAGATAGGTATAAGATTCATCAATACATACCTATATATATATGTATATAACATTAAACTCTGATCACAATTTTTTTCTTTACCGTCTTAATGACCTTCTGCTTTTTATTCGGTCTTTTACACACTTGAAGAAATGACTACGTGATGATTTTGGCACCTAATTTTTTGCGGAATTTACTACGGTTGTAAGCAAAATTATGGTTTCTCCGCTGAAATTAAAGTTTTTCAGGGTTGCTGCACTTTATATAATATTTCTCGCGAAAACCACTTCGAATGCTGGTATAGATCGGGCCACTAATTGTGCCGCAAGATTTTATTAATTTATTCAATTTTTCCAATTTATGGTAACAGTATGATCAAGGTTGTAGCAGATGATTCAGGAATATGGTTATTTATTTAATCTACAGGGTTTTCGCTATAACTAGTATTTAATTTATAATTATAATAACAGAATTGAAAGAATGCCTTACACAAATATATTTATATAACACCGTACGAAGATTCGATTGCCAAATGAACTATAATATCTCGCTCTCTTCGACGTTTGGTTTTGAATTGAGATTACTAGAAATGGTTTCAAGATGATCGACAGTAGGTCCTTTTTCGACATCACGTACACCAGCATGCATAAAGGGTAAATCTTTTGCAATTTGAACAGCTTTCCATGGTTGCATAATAGGAGTCTGGCTGAAGATAATATCCATCTCTTCCAAACTTCTACCTGCTGTTTCAGGATATAAGAAGTAAACCACTGGAACCATCAATAAATTGATGGCAGCAAAAATAGTGTAGGTATATGGTCCAATTGTTGAAAATGCAACAGGAGTAATCATGACCACCATAAAATTAAATGCCCAATTTGTGGCTGTCGAAATGGCAGCACCCGGTGCTCTGATTTGCAATGGTAATAATTCTGGTGGGAGAAGCCACGTAACACCCAAATAAGACATACCAAAACAAGTGTTGAACATAAAAAGGAAAACTGCTGCTGCAATACCAGCCGATGTACCAGCTTGGGTACCTTTGGCATCTATAGCCTTCCAGTTGGTACCAGTTAAAATTGCCATACAAAACGCTTGACCTAACGCACCATAAATCATCAAATTCCTTCTACCATATCTTTCAATAGTCCAAAAGGCGAATAATGAAGCTAAGAAATATTCAGTACCGTTACAAGCCGCCAATATTCTTGATTCTAATGGATCCATCCCGATATATTTCTCAAAAATGGTTCCCGCATAATATGTGATAAGATTAATACCAGTAATTTGTTGCATCATTTGGGAACATGCAGCAAGACATGTTCTATGGAAGTTCCTCGCCCTACCTTGTTTTGCTAGATCCCGCACATTGAAATTCTCCGCACCTTGTTGTACTTCAATTTCTATGGCTTGTTGAATTTCAAGAATCTGGTCATCAACTAAAGGATCATTTTCTGGTAGATCATATAACGATGAAAAAACAATTCTAGCTTCTTGGGATCTTTTTCTTTTTAATAACCATCTTGGTGATTCCGGAAACTTTAAAATTAATGGAAGAAGAATTAGAGGGAAAATACATTGAAAAGCTACTGGGAATCTCCAACTGACTTGGTGAATTGTGTCCTCACCATCAAGAAAATAGAACGCAAAATCAACCCAGTAACTTATAGTGATACCCAAAGCAATAAGAGAACCCTCCATCATAATTAATTTACCTCTCATCTCAGGTTTAGCAACTTCTGCCTGCCAAACTGGAACAGTAGCAGTGATGAAACCATTACCTAACCCAGTAACAATTCTTGCAACAATCAAATGCGCCAAGGTGTATGCACAAGACTGTAATGCACCACCGATCAACATAATAAATGCACCAAGAAATATTGTTCTCAAACGACCTAATTTATCTCCCAAATAAATGGTTGATAAGGCTGAAAACATACATCCGATTTCGTACAAAGCAATCGCTGTACCTTGGAGTGTAGCATTAGCTTCTTTTTCACCATTGGCACCCGTATCAATAGAAGGGAAAGTTTTACGAAATGATTTCAATGTCAATAACGAGCCCATAACGCCCTGATCGTATCCAAAAAGCAAAAACCCAAGACCAGCAATACATGAAACACAAAAGTTCAACCTGTTACCCTTTAAGCCTAAGTAGCTATGCACCTTTGAGCTTGGTTCATATTCCTCTTTGTTCTCGACACTATTTGTCTTCGAAAGACTAGAAGTCGACATGTCAAATTCTATTATCTAATTTAACAAGTTTATACAAGTGTCTTATACTTTCCGTGAAACATCTTGAAGAAGGAAATTTCATTTCCTATTTATACGTAGCATTTCATTCGGCTCTAATAATTTATTATGGTCCATTCATTCCATTCCTCCCCCCACTTTTGGTATTCCTATTCAAAACTCACAGGAACGACTACATTACATCACACTAATTAGAAGGCATTTGATGGATATATACAGTACATACAGGTAAAGTAGAAATTCTCGGTTTGTTAAAAGGTAATAATCGTGTTTTCAACAGCAATCAAATTTCTCAGTGAGGCAAATGCGCTTGGCAAATCCGATTTCGTACTCAACAAAGGTGGAATGTCTCTCGCGCGTAAGTTCCTACTTTTTACCCCGGACTTGACTATGGATACAGCATTCGGAAGAATACATGGAACAAATGGACTGTGGAGTTGAAAATACACGGTCAACTGGATTAATTATAATAATAATTCATGAATCTAAATGACTCCAAAAAGGACTGAATTTTGAAAATTATCCTGCAGGGATATTGTTAAACCTGTTAATTCTACCGAAAACTCAAATACGAATATAAGGAATGGCTTTTTTCAGAGATACCTTGTACATGACCAAACACCTAATATCTTAAAACGAATAGTGTGATCAGCATCTTCAACATCATTTCACCCATCATTTTTTCCTTGTTTGTTTTATATTCCCAATAACAGAGGTACATAGATGCGATTTAAACTTTAAAGTTTAGGCAGTAAGCACCGGAAAATCTCAAAGAATTTACATACAGAAAAATGAGAGTTATCACTTCCTATAACTAACGGTTAAATATGTCATATTATAATCATGGAGCATGTTATATCATGGAGCGGTATGGCATGTCTTGATTACTTATCTGATTTGCTTTTGAGAAAGAAGATAGGTAAATAATGTGAACGATGGAAAGAGACGCATGAACAACCGGAAATTGCTATATCCGTAAGACTATTTTTGAAATTTCTTTACGACTTTGTTAGTGATTGTTAATTTGCCGTGCATTTAGCCGCAAAATCATGTACACGATGTAAGCTCAATTTATTTTCCCAAGAATCTCGTTTGTAAAAGGCCTCTAAACAAAACCTGCAGCTACCAAAAAAAAAGATAGTCATAATCCAACAAATTCTGTGCAAAACTTGTTCTATACGGTTTTGCCTTAGGGAAGAGCGACATTGTAATACCAGAGACTGATCTTTACACTCATGTGAATCTCAAATCATAACGTTCATATAAGGTTTGGTTAGATATTATAGGTTGGTATTTCTTAAAAAAGATGGAGAACCCTTTCGCAATTATTCAACAATTTTGAATAAATGTTAAAGATTTGTAAAATAGTAAAAGCAGAGAATTTTTGATGATGTAGATATAATGTACCTCAATCAAAGACGAACACATATCTATCAAAATTACAGTTTTGAATTAAATGAATAAATTGTCCGTTTGTAAAGTAAAAGTTGAGTACATATTAGAAATTAATCGTATTCTCTACTTAATGTATCACCTTCCCAATATCTGAATCCAAGTCCATATCCCCATTGATCAGTAATATACCTTTTAGGGTTTTGGGCGCCGATTTGATACAAATTATCTAACTCATCTTTGGTTAATTGGGGCAATCTGACGTTCGTTCTTATTCTTTCAAGATTTGACGACCTGGGCAAGGCAATTCTACCCTGTAATAAATGATAAGCATCTGCGATTTCGTTTGTGCTTACTTCGTATCTTTCAGCTAATTCATTTATATATGGATGCTTGAGTACAGGTGCACCATCACTACCTACCGGGCTATAAGCTTCGACCAAAATTTTATTTTTTGTACAGAAGTCTATCAAATTTTGTTGTGGTAATTGAGGATGTAATTCAATTTGGTTAACAACAGGAACAAACTTCTTGATCTTAGGCAATAATTTTTTCAACTTTGGAATCGAGTAATTTGAAACACCAACTGATCTAACTTTATTAGTATTTAACTTGATGTCTTCGATAGCATGATAAGTTTCGATAAATTTTTTTCCGTCAACTGGATCATCATCGTATTTTAAGTTTCCGTTCTCATCTTTTGGTGCAGTTGGTAAACCATTTTCATCTCCCGCGAGGCATACAGGCCAATGTTGTAAAAATAAATCGACGTATTCAATTCCTAGTTCTGATAATGACTTGTCTAAGGATTTTTCGGGACTGTGATGAAAAGATGGCCAGACCTTGGTAGTGATAAATAAATCTTCACGTTTGTACCCTTCCTTAAATAATTCCTTTAAACCTTCACCGATATATGGTTCTGACCCATAATACCACGCGGTATCTATATGACGATAACCTGCCTTGACTGCTGTAATAACTTGCTCTTTGACTGCAGATTTGTCTTCAGGTGGAACCGTACCCAAACCTAAACCCGGAATTTTATAGCCGTCATTTAAGTCAAAATAAACCTCTGTTGCAAGCTTATGCTGTTTCATCGTTTTAATTAATCAATTGACTCTATTAAATGTATCAGTAATCTAATAGATATAAATGATTGATTGATACATTGACATGAGTTCAGTGATTTATTTAAATACACATTGCTTACTAAATAGCAATAGCAATAGCAATCTTACTAAAAATATTGTGCTATGAATACGCAGCGGTAGCCTCGACTTCACCATAAAATTGCTTCACTACAAATAGTTGCTACAGCACAGATAGCCGTTTATTCGCTAAATTATGTCTTAAACAATAGTTGTAAATTATAAATTATATTGGATTATGCAGAATATGAATTGAATCAATAATTAAGAATAAGGAAACTAAGAAATTAAACGTAGATAGTATACATGCACAGTTACAAGAAATGGACGGATTTCAGATTTCCATGTCCCCAACGACGTCATTTTCCATTTCAAAATCGTCATCGTCGATTAATGCTTCATCATCGATGTATTCATCCATATAGATATCATCTTCTTCTTCACCATCTTTGTTGTCATTGTTTTCATCTGCATTGCCGGCTTTGTCATTATTGAAGGATGGACTTCTGTTACCATTTACCTTTGAATAATGAATTTTGTTAAGCGCAGTCAAGTAAATAAACGAGACTCGCTTTCTTTTTTTGTTATATATAAACCAATAATAGGACCACATTGTTTGGTATGGATAATTTAAATCTTCCAAAATCGATTGATCTGAGGGTTGGAATTCATAAATCTGGCAATTTTCAAACAAGTTTGGATTTGCTAGTGGAGAGTTGTGGTCAGGAGATATTGAACCATGCTTTGAGGTCGACGTTGAAGTGGTATGTAGGAAACTATTATGCCTTGATTCATTTGGCGTTGGCAACTTCGAGGGTATGAAATCCATATACACATTCACAGTATCCCAGATCCAGTTAAGTAAATCTTCTTTCTTGCCAAGCGAAACCATAATGTTGTTGAACCTATGGATCAAGTCTTCAGCAGAGCTAACTTTATGAAAGTTTTCCGTAGTAGGTTGCAAATTTGAAAAGTCGTGATCTGGATACGTACTATTCAAAATAGCAATTAAATAGGCAAACGTTTTTCTTGTGGTAATGTTTTTCAATGGTCCGAATGGTGATTCATCAATACTATTTTCCACAGATCCATTGAGGGACTTAGAAAGATTCGAATTCGAATTATGTGATGGTGATAACGAATCTCTATTAATTTTTATCAGCGAACTACTGACACGCCTTTCTCGTTCCGCCGCATCAATATAACTGCCCCGGCGTCCTATAGCTGCTTGATTAATATTATGTCCATTGAATGTAGGCGATGCGCTGCTTCCAAATAGCGGATTACTCGAACTTTGAAGTTCACGCTCCAATGACTGTGATAACTGGTTATCCTCCATTATTTGGTCCAAATGTTTGTCTATAGTTTTGAATAGTTTTCTGTCGGATCCAATAGGCTTGGTTGTAAACAAATCACACCCCCCTTTTATCACTAAATTATTATCTTGAGACTGGAAGTTCAATTCCTGATTGACTAATTCAATATCCACTTCATCTATAAACTACAGTTCAATTGTTAGTAAACATGTAAAATAACCAGCACCGCGTATGTTCAATAAGACAAGGGTTTTTAAAACGTAAACGTACCTTCATTTCGTGTTGCTTAATAGTTGAGTGTATGATATGTAATTTGTTCCGAAGAATTAACAATATACTATTCTATCTAGTCGTTGCTAGTTTTTGTTCAAATCTTGACTTAAAGTCATTTTATTGCATTAAATTGAACTGTTCACTATCTTTGAACTTACACATAAATGAACAAAACACGACCCACGTTATCATGAATTAAACACCAGCAACAATGTTTATTCTTTACTTCTATATATGACTTTCATCTTGAATGATGTTCCTATTCATATACCTGGAATAATAGTACAATGTGACCGAATAGGTTATTGAAGATTGTTATATTTGCTCAATTCCATTTGTTGATATTTTGAAAGGAAGTTTGCAATTTTCATTGAGCATTCCATTTATACTCATCAGATCGTACGGGGATGCTATAACTTTAACATACCGCTCGATGGACCAGCCATCAATAAGACATTCGACACTATAAACTGTGTTATTTTTCTGATTATTTTCCAGGGTCTTGTCATTATCAGCCTTCCGTTTGAGAGACGCACGTTCATTTTGAGTAGGTAAATCGAACCCTTCACATAAAGTATCATATGTTAGTCTTGTTTCTGGATCAATGGCTTGAAAATCAGTTAGCTTATTCCTATCCTTGAGAAGTGGCCTATATGTTTTCATTAACATTAGGCGAGATACCATATTCTTTCCCCATTGGTAGCCAAGAGTAGGAACGATTTTTTTGGTTTCACAGTTGTCTAACTTATGTAGCTTGTCGATAATATCTTCCTGATTAGAGTAGTGATCATCATTAATAGAAGCTTGATTATGCCTACGGTATCGTGGGTCAATTTCTGTTTCAGCTATGGGTAGACTAGTCTTTTGTCGCTTGTTTAAATTATTGACCTGATCAATTGATTTTGTTAGCTCGTGGTACGCCAACTCGGATTCATTGGAGCTGATTCTTTCTTTAGTCGGCAGATAGAGCTGCTGATGTTTAAATATCGACTTGTTATCCCAACCAGAATATTGACCTAGTTGATATTCAAGATTAAGACTATCTCCTGAATCTTCATATGGACTCAAATCTGTGGTATTATCAGGATAGTCGCTCACCTGGTTTGCTGTAATCACCGCAATATTGTTCTCTTTTGCGATGGATAATAAGTGACGATGTAATTTCATCAAATATTGAGATTTGGCAATTCTATTTTGATACTTTGGAGTAGATTTAAAGAACATTTTAAATTGTTGTTCAAGCTTAGACTTAACTTCGTTATACTCTTTACAATCAGCTAGTATTGCCTCTTGTTCCCTTATGTGATTTGTTAGATATGTCGTGTTTGTTATGGCTTCTTCCATTCTTAAGTGGTGAGATATACTGTCGATTATAACAGCCCGTATCTTACCTTTCTCTTGCGATAATTTGACAGGCAATTGTGTAAAAAGTGTATGGTCCTGATTTTCAATATCCTGACAATAAATACATGAGATATTGTCCATCAGGACTTTTTTATCTGATCGTGAATTGTGATGATCTATCATATCCTGTAGCCGTCTTGTTTCCAATGGAGATTCTGTTGAAATATAAATACATTGGTTATTTTGTGGATCACCGAGTAATTGGGTAAATATGGATAATTGAAGAAGAAACTGTGACTTTCCGCAACCACTTGCTCCAAAGATTTCGGTTATTTCACCTAAGGGAATTCCCCCATTTAATTGTTGGTCCAATAATTCGAGACCTGTCAGGATAAAGTTCCAACTTCCTTGTATTCGCTCTTTGCTAAATCTGTTCTTCAAGTGACATTGTCTAGATGCATCAGTACATTCCTTGTTTAGAATATTTAAATATTCGTCTACTTCCCGTATTGATCTGCCTAATCTTTTAGACAACTGAGAGAGACTTGTACTTGATGAAGAATGTGCTGAGGACAAAAGGTCAACAACAGTAAGGCCATTTGCTTCTATCGCTGAAGTAAGCATGGCAAATTCATTCCCTATGTTAGTATTGTAGGAGGAGAGTTGCTTGAAAATATCCATATTTGCATAAGTGAATCTAGTAAATAAATTTTTTTTTACGATTTTTACACGCGTTGCTTATAACTGCAGATCAAAAGAGAACCAAAGATTGAATTATTAATGCTATAAATACCAATCATCTATATATTCATTGAATTGTCTATATTACAGAATCTAAGATATGATCAATTAGAATCAATATTAAGCAAAAGATTTTATAATTTCTACATTTCAACCAAAAATAAGACCAACACCACCGTTTCTGGAAATAGGAACAATCATGGTTGTTTTAATCGGAGAATATGGCTTAAGTTTAGAATTATTATTACCAAAGAATTCAAAATCGACTACAGACACGAAAGTTGGATTCTGAACGTAAGTTAGGTTTACAACCGTATGCTCGCCAATGGAAACGATACCACCTAGACCTAAAACAATATGAGAAACTTCCACACGGAGATTTTCATCAGTCTTCGAATAACCTCGAGAGTACTTAAGAATTGCAAGTTAGGTGTTAAACCATAAGCTGTATGACAATGTCTGCTTCATGCGAGGACCCGTTATCAAAATTACCTTAGACTGAATATCATTTGCCCCAAATAATAGATTTTTTATTTTTGGTCACTTTAAGACCCAATACCGTCAATTTTTTGGTCAATTTTTTGGATTTACTTTCACCGAATGTTGAAAGAGGGCCATTCAGACCAATATATAAAATGATTTCTTTTTCATTTCCATAAAGTTACCCAATTCCCAGGTTTTTTACATCACCTCCTAAGATATGATCTTCTTAGCGGTTTGGTTGACTTATTCAAATTTTTAATTGTATTGACAGTGTCTTTATAATCACTGGCCAACTTGAATGCTGAAGTGCACTAGAATCCGATGCAACAATTAAGTAATCATACGTGATTGTCTGCCTGTCTTGAGAATTTTCAAGTATTAACAAATTGTTTTCAAAGTCCACGCTTTCCACATTACCATGAATAACTTTGTAATTAATGTTGTTGGAATATTTCTCTAACGTTTCATTTATTGGGAAAATGATTTTTTCGATCTTCTCTGGCTCGGCAATCAAACGAGAAGTAGCTATCGTAAAAAATGCATGTGTTGATCCTGATACCATAGTGACTGACTAATTGATCGTTAGGGCCGAAAATAGTTTTGGCCACAAGAATACCGGCAAATGAATCACCAACAATCACTATATGTTTCTATAAAACTGTCATGTTTGTTGAATCTGAACTAATTGAAAATGATGAAAGTTTTGCTTTGTCATCTAGTTGCGATAAAGGCTTAGTGACCAAATTTGTAGCTAATAAACTAATCTAATAATTAGTAATTAACTCTAATAGAAGCATTCAGGCACAAAGGACTATATTATGTTAACTATGATTAGTATTTATCATTCAAGAGAATAATCGTATTAGTCGTATTTGAGATTCTGTATTTTGACAATGCGTGTTAAAAAACGTATATAGATTAATATTAGGCCAACATATCGCCAGCTTTAGGAATCATAAAGTCTTTGGATTTCAAAAATCTAACTAAGAAACTTGGGACATTCCAGCCAAATGCTACACCAACCCCACCGTTTCTAGAAATTGGAACTACTGCGGTTGGTTTAATTGCCGCGTAAGGTTTAAGTTTGGAATTCTTATTACCAAAGATTTCAAGATTGACTACTGCCTCGAAGGTAGACTTTTGGACCAAATTTATGCTTGCCGCAGTATTTTCACAAATCGAAAGGATATCACCTAAGCCTAATACATCATGGTGACCTTTTACACGGAAATATTCATCAGTTTTCAAATAGCCACGAGAATCAAGGAACTTTTCATCCAAGAATTTTGAATTTGGGACTACACCCAAGGCAGGAATAACGACGTCCGCTGCTTCAGAAGACCCGTCCTCAAATGTCACTTTGGTTTGCAGGCCATCCTTTTGAATATTAATAGATCTTTTCATGTTAACTACCCTGACGCCCAATTCTGTCAATTTTGTTGTAGTATTCGTACATTTACCTTCACCTAATGTAAAAAGTGGACCATTCAGACCAGTAAATAGGTAAATTTCTTTTTCTTTACCATAAAGATAACCCAATTCTCCGGCCGTCTCTACACCCGTTGGTCCACCCCCTAAGATGATGATCTTCTTAGCACTTTTGGTCGACTTGTTCAATTCATTGATTGCATCAACAGTGTATTTATAGTCACCAGCTAATTTGAATGCAGGGGTCTCAGATCTAGAACCAGAGGCCACGATTAAATAGTCATACTTAATAGTTTGCTTGCCTATGGTGTTTTCCACAATTAACGATTTATTATCGAAATCAGTGGAAACTACTTCGCCATGAATGAATTCGTGGCTGATATCATTTGAGTGTTTCGTTAATGTCTCCGCGACTAAGAATAGGGCCTTATCAATCTTTTCTGGTTCCACAATCAATCGTGGTGTACCTACATTAAAATAAGCATTTGTAGAAGGTGATATTAATGTTACAGTTGAAGATTTATCCTTATGGTTGAAAATGGTTTTGGCTGCAAGAATACCAGCATAAGAACCACCAATAATAACTATATGTCTTGATGAATTTTCCATTATTCTTTATACTGATATTCTTTCATGTTATAAAGCACAGCTGCATTGCATTTTATGCTCGTATTTATTCAAACTGCTTAGAAAGTCACATTATCGTTTATAAGAATTAAAAATTATCCCCGCTTAATTACAGTTCTGCTTTAGTAATGGAATATCATCTATTACCGTTATCGGATCAATAGTACCTTACTTGACATATCAGTGATTTGTCAAGTGTGAAATCTACGATGGGCATACTGACAAATAAATTTCATCAATTGTAAAAGTAGTCATTTAGATTACAGTAGATTACAACGATTAGATATATCAAATACGGACGCTATTCGAACAAATTTATTCATTTGGACATACTTAGGGTACAAATTATTAACATTAGCTTTAAATAAATTAATGAGCACCGGAAATGAAGAACCATTTGTCAATGGATTTGTCGATTGAAGCCGCAGGTTGAGCAGAGGTTGGTGGAACTTCGTTGATAGCAGCTTCAGAGAAAGTTTGAGTAGATGACAAGGTGGTATTATCTAAAGCGATACCCTTAGAGTCCGCAGTTTCACCTTTGATTAATTTTTCCCAAGCTTCGCTACATTCATTGATAATTTCTTCAGCATACTTCTTGTTCTTGCATTCACCGGAGAAAGCGAATTGGTTTTCTGGCTTACCATCTGGAATCTTGTAGATTCTAAACCATTCGTTAGTGGCTCTCAATAAACCTGGTAAGTGAGTTTCGACATCTTCAATGTCGTTTAATTTTGGTGCTAATGGGTCGTTAACATCGATGACAATGATCTTCCAGTCAGTTTCACCTTCATCTAATAATGCCATGACACCTAAAACCTTGACTTGCTTGACTTGACCAACGTATGCGACTTGTTCACCAATCTCACACACATCTAAAGGATCGTTGTCACCCTTTGCCTTGGTTTCTGGGTGGACTTGGTTTGGATCTTCCCAAGTTTGTGGGAATGCTCCGTAATTGTGAATATAACCGTGGTGTGGGAAACAGTTACGGACAAATCTCAACTTACCCTTCTTGGTGTCTTGAAGAATTGGGTTCAATTTCTCTTCCTTAGAGATTTCTAACTTTGCGTTGGTCCATCTTGGGACTTCAACAATCATGTTCAAGACAGTCTTTTCTTCATTAGCGTATAATGGAATATCGTGAAACGAAGAAACTGGCTTTCCGTTTTGTTCGATGAAGACTCTGTATTCTAAAGTGTTAGGCGCACCAATTTGACGAGATGTAAAGGACATCGTATTTCTTTAATTCGATTAATTGAATGGAAAAAGTAAGAGGTGTAACGATGTCAATTGAAAATTAAAGTAAAGATACTATCTTCGTCGATCTACGTGTGAATGTTACCCGCAGCACGTGTAATTATGTAATGATTGCGTGGATTTATAATTTTTGGTAGCAGACATCGTTTATTTGAGTAGGAGCATATCATGCAGATGTACATATATAGTAATATCGGAGACTGCGTGTTGAAGGACCGGACCGATGAAATGGGTATACTGATATCACTTAATGTATTGTCTGACCTTTCTCAAAATGTATTCATTAGGACAAGAGTCAACAATGTTCATCTCGGACTTTTTGAATAATACTAAGCCCCTAGTAAGTTCCCTGTGCCATTTGTCTAGCTCTTTTATTTCCAGCTGATTGCACTTTTGCAATAATTTGATGTCACGAATAAAGTTGGTCATCATTCTCCAATCTCTGATAGATATGTCTAGCCACCCATTGGCGTAGTCTAACAAGAACACCCCGGCCAACTTCAACAGGGGACACAAGGGTGAGTCGAAGTTGTTGCCGTACTTGTAGTTTTTGCAAATGCTCAAGCCGTAAACGTCGGAATCCATGAATGCCAAAATTGGTACGTCCGGATACGAGTCGCCCAATGTTGCCACGAATCTTTTCGTGAGATTGTCAGGAAAGCCCTTACCCGTAATGGCAAGCAACTTGAGATCTTCGTTCTGAATGTGTTTACAGAAGGATTTGAAAATCGCTTCTTTTTCAATCACTACGATGCCGTTGGGAATGTCTACGAGCTCCATATCGTTCGATCGGGGGATCAATACTGGCTCCTCCAAATCCCACAGCATACCACCCTTACGAAACGGCATATTCCCATATATGAGCCCCTTCTGCGACGCAAATATCTTTAGATCATTTTCAGCGCTTAACCCTAACGAGCCCGCTATGCACTCGATCAACTCGTTGGCAAATGGCTGGGACTTCTGGAACAACGCAACATCCTGGTAGTACACATCTCTCTTAGTTGTGGTTCGTTCTTGCACAAGATTGACGATCAATGTCTTCATCACCTTTATTACCGCCGTGAAGCGCCTGGCTTCTAATTCGCTTCCACCGAATTGTCCCACCTCGTAACTCTTACAACTCACAGAGATAGTCCGTTTACGGCTCCTACAGTATGGCTCTCGAAATACAAACACCATATCGTGAGTGATGTTATTTCTGATCAGGTTCCATATACCAACTAGTTTTTGCAATGGTGATCTGTCGCATTAGTATTTTACACCGTATTTCACTAAATTATGACATTAAAAAGGTACATCATACGTTGGTTGAACATCAGGATAGAAATATATCTTAACCGGCTTAGTTAAATAGGTTTTATACTTCATTATCTGTATAGTTTATGGGTTTCATCATACTATTAGAGCCAAGAGTTCTTTATCAGGTGAGAATTTGAGTGAGAAAAAAAAATTAAAAGCTGTGCCGAGCCCAAATTGAAATAAATGATCCTTCACTTATTAATAAAAGGGTCTGAAATCCGTCAAAAACAGTAATTTCTAGGAAATTAAAAGTATTAGTATGCATTTAAGTAACTTGCATAAGAGAGACTGGGAGAATAATTCATGGACTGGCGGTGGAGGTGCAAGGTGGGCATTTTTTGCTGTGTTCATAGTACTTATTCTTATCGTGGTGTTGGGAACCATTCGGGTGAATAAAAAACGGTCCCGACAAGGAATTCAACCGTTATATGGTACCCGTTGGATGACACCGCCATCGTACGTACAGTCACAAACACAATACAACCAACCGAATACCAGAGATCCTGATATGCCTACAAACTACGTTCCGGCGTACTCGGCGGAGGCCACTGAGTATGATATGGGATACTACGACAACAGTGGGAAATTCCATGCTAATCCGAATGCGAATTCACAAACCCACGTAGAAGTTCTGCAAATGTCGGACGTGGAGTACCCAGCTAGTGCCCACCACCGACTGACGAGTATGGGCACCGGTGCACCGGTGGGTCGTATACCTACGCTTCACGAAGAGACCGAAGACACAGACGATATGGGCGATATATATAGACCGCCACCAGGACCACCTCCATTTGTTGCTCGTTCGGGGACGGAAGACTCAGTATCACTGCCTGCTACATCTCCTGCAATACCAGGTCAATTTCCTACAAACGAACAGACCACACGAACTACCTAACCACGGCAAAGTGCAGGAACACTATATTGTAATGCTAATAGAACTTTAATTATACATCGAATTTGAATTTACCCTAATAAGATACACTAAGACAGAATAAAGAGCATGAACGCCAATTGCGAGACCAAACGAATCAAGGAAGTTTCATTTTCACGTCGTGCACGCGTTTTGACCGTAGTTTGAGAAAACAACTGACTGGACGCTCTATAGAAAGTTGTCACTACAAGGTCACCGTTCAAGGTTTGCTTTATGATAAACCAGGGTTCTTGCAAATGTGGACTGAACCCGTTTTGAAAGTAGCTGCATACTACGGCATGAGAATTCTTATTTTATGGTTCAGAAATATATACATCCGATATATAGTCTAATTTGAGATTAATGATGAATTTTCAATTCTGTAATTACACTGATTGTAGATGGTCATTTTGCATATACAGTAGAAGAATCCTAACCCTTGATAAAATCCAGACTAGATCTGTAATGCCAGTGCTCACAGAAATTCGGGTCTAATGAACCTCTATTTCCTTAATATCATCTAGAGGCGACCTGACATCGGGAATAGTCGCTCTTACTACCACTAATCCTGATTTGCGTAGATTTATATGTCCCCAAAATCTATGTACGTCACCATTCGAAACAATTTGAATATTCAGTGATACTGGTGCTACCAGTTCGTTCGCAGTTCCTGAGTTTCTGTGTTTTTTACCTGCAGCATCCAAAATATACGTATCAAGGACACGTATATTAATTTTAGTTAGAGGATGGTTACCTGGAACAAAATAGTTTGGAAGATCAACGAAATGCTTCGATCTTCTGGTCATATTTTTAATCAAAACCCCTTCAACTTTATCATTAATACGATTTGTTAGTATATGAGACCATGTGTTATTATTGGGACTGAAATATTTTTGATAGTTCACTATGGATCCAAAAATATCAATAGATAAGTCGTAACCGGCTATTATGGCATCCAGACACCCCATTTTCCAAGCGTCAACAAAGCTGAAAATTGCACCTTTTCTAGTACGTCTTAAAGGTTGCGGCAAAACGAAGTGTCCTGAATAAGGATTTTCTTTGTTAAATACTGCCAATGGATATACCAAATATGGCGGCCCAACAAATGGAATCCCAATAGATAGTATATTATTTCCCTTGATCAAATAACCACGCGGCTCAAGAATAACCGCAGGAACTTCCCACGGTTCTTTAATGTTTACGAGTTCTGGATAAAATACATACACGTCACCCATACCATTCAATGGCGCATCTAAGCCTGTCGCCAAAGACACAGCAGATGCAAAGAGCGTCTCCGGAGTCAAAAATAACGTATCGTCAAAACTCGATTTATCTTCTCCTATCAAGAGTGATGCCTTGGCGTCCCTAGCTGCGAGTCCAATATTTAAAGTCGATGCCAACATCATACCATATGTAAATAACAATTCGGGTTTGGCAATTAAAGCCGACCAATCTTCTAATGCTTTAGCTTGAATGAACGCTGCGTCACCCGAATTCAAAAATGGATATCTACCACGTACTGATCCGAACTTGGGCAAATGAACTTCTGGAACATGGGTTAACCAAGTCATACCTTCGGCGGTATCAGGATAGACAGTCAACATGACTTGTGAAATAATGTTTGTAGATTGTAAAGGTTGTTGTGAACGACATATTTACGCATCGCACTCCAAATGACCCTTGGTTTAGGTAAATAGTAAGTAGGAGCAGCATCTTCTGCGTGCAACCATTCATTCAACGATGAAATTGGGTTTCTGTACCTGTACATGATTTTGTCAGCCAAGCGAGGGGTGTAAAAGTCCAATTTGTAATTGGTTTGAGGTTTCCATTCACCAGTCATCATCAAAATGACCTTGGCTTCTTCTTCAGTAAGCGGTCTCAAGTCAATATGTGGATCATCAGTCATAGGCAAAAATTCAACCATTGGACTCCAATACGGGTAACTTTCATCGTTTCTTCTACCGGGCCAAGTCCAGTCAATCTCTCTATCCTCAAGGGGTAAAGTGCTATTTAAATCGATGATAACATGTCCATCATCATATACCGGAAATTTACCTGTTGATAATTTAGAGCGATCGTTGAGATCACATAAAATATAAAATCTTAGCAAATTGATTAATAATGTAACATGATTATCATACCATTTCCACCCTGCAACATTGTAGGCATGACCTGCAATGACATTGCTTTGAAAACCGGCCAGGTTTTTTAACTCTTGAAGAACGTTATCCGCTGAAATAGCCCCATCCAACGTCAAGTATTTCTTATTAAGTCCGTCCAATGACGACTCCACCTCCGACATGCTTGTCAGAACCTTCCCAACCCAAGTGTAATCCTGGGATGCAGTCAAACTACGGGAGAACGTCAAGTTGTCGTATTTAAAGTCAACACGAATGCGACTCATTGTGTTAACAGTTCCATCTGTTTGTTGTGAATGGTAAACACGTTTTTCCCTTTAGAGTTTAATTGATTAACGAATTTTAGCATTGAAAATTTCGATAATACAGCTGTTTTCAATGATTGAATGGAAAGGTTTAATACTTAAGTACCGTATACAATTGTTGTTTTTTTGTTGATTGAATCTCAAACAAAAATTAGACGAATTTTTAAGGCGCATTTTTGTTCTTAATTTACCCGATCATGACAGAATAGAGCCTTATGTACTATTAACTATCACTTGAAAGCTGATATACATGGCAGAAGTCTGTCTTTATAGATGATACTCATGTTATAGTTGAACTTCAGGAGTACCAATTAATGAGTACTAGGGTTTGAGTATGCAGGCTATTCTAGGCACGATAGAGAGCTTTTGTACTTTCCGTTACTTCAATAGTCTACACAAACCTTACTCCAACTTGTCCGTTTATCCAGCTTGTCGACAAAACGTATTTTATAAAGACAATTTTTCCCATAGACCTATTCTTTTAGAATGAATTAAACCTCTAATTTGTGCCATGTACTGTAATTTAAAAATTTGATCGATGCGTGTATTAAAGAAAATACTGAATCGTCGAGAGTATTCCCGCATATTGGCAACTGACAATCTCAAGGTATTGACAATTAAGGTATAATGTTATATGGCCAAGGTACGAATTTCAATCTAGAAAGGTGATAACGTCCAAGCGGCCTGAAAAAAAAAGTACTTTATCTGAGACTAATACAAGTGCATTACGAACGAATTAACCTATCAAAATGTTGTGTAGATGAGAAGCTTTGAATAAAGAGCATACTATGTAAAAAATATATAAGTCGCATCATACAGCTTTCGCCAATTACGAAAAGGAACTAAAAGAATTGATGCAAAATCATGCTGCTCATAAAAAGACGAGAACATTACAGCCGCGAGACCAAAGATGACCT
The DNA here is from genome assembly GCA_030564605.1 of Debaryomyces coudertii. Lineage (NCBI taxonomy): Eukaryota > Fungi > Ascomycota > Pichiomycetes > Serinales > Debaryomycetaceae > Debaryomyces > Debaryomyces coudertii. The sequence goes on from JAKTYF010000015.1 coordinate 22,097, forward strand.
AGAGCAGTCTGGAACGTCAAACGCATAGAATACTAACCCTTTTCTTTTATCCTCATTTATGGATTCAATAACTATATCCTTCACTAATTCACATAACCACCAGAAAACCCCGTCAACAGCAGCCATATCAAACTACTACCAAGTCAGCACTCACTACGTCTACAGCTTGTATAAAGCTAACCATTGCACATTCGAAAACCAGTTTCTATTTTGTGCAGAAAAAACCTTGTGGACCGAGGGTTTTTGATATTTTACGTACTTTGACTTGATGTGCACGTTTTCATGGCATATGAACAAACTTTATCTCGTAGAAGCTGCGCACGTTGCCTCTAATATGAATCCAGAATAATGTTCCAAACCTTACATCACAGTGAACAAAGTTGCGATGTTCGATTGGCACCTTTTTGTTCTCTGGTGGCTCGTTGAATTTCGGACCTACTACAAATAGTACATATTTATCTGCTAAATCCTTGTAATTACATGTCGAATCCAATTTCAAATACAATCAAAATTAATTACAAGCCCCGCGACGTGCATAGTTGTTATTCGATTGATACGCGTAAAGACTACTTTAAACTCGGGTTTACCCACGGATTATTGTGGACGTTGTTGTCGTATCAGAAGTGCGATTGTTTGGTGTTTGTGTCAGATACTTGTGGTACATGAAGAGAGTCGTGCAAAATTATATGGTCAGCCATTATAGATGAGCAAAAAAAATAAGTTGGAGAGATGACCAACGAAAATAGTAAGATTTGTCTTAAAAAACCCACAAGCAATTCAATGATTCCTTTCAGATCTATATGTATCATTGTTGCCCAGATCATCGACTCCAATGACTTTTCTCTCATGGTCAGAAATTTATCTATGAAACTTTGTAAAATTCTGACATACAATCACGTACTGCAGGTCTATACTACATAAATAGACCTGAGCTTCGATTTCTTATGTAAATGAAGCTTTGTGATGACATAATGCGTAATTCTCTCCTTATAATTGCTTCTTACCACAGCTTTTGTGTTTGTATGCTTGAGCAACTATGTACACACCATACAGTCAGCCTCTTATTCGAACCAATAAGAAGTTCAAGTCAAATGGTGCCTATTATTGGACTACATGACAAGAATTGCTTAAGCCGTGCCAAAATAGTTTTGTGAACAATTTCATATGATAGAAAATGAAACTATTGTTTTTCGAAAACACTATTGTTTCTCATTGCTCATCTTTAAGAATTCGTGACTTTATAAAAAATATATATAAGAGTAGCTGCTGTTGTTCTTTTTAGTAACACTGGACTACTTAAAGGTAATTGACTTATTCAAGATGGCTAGTTCTGATAAACCAGCGAATACTTCCGTCTCTACATTTGTAGCTACGTTAATTCCAACGCTTGTTATAGCTATTATTTTCTATTTGGCATTCATTGGGGTTAGAAAGAAACAACAAAGAGTTTATGAACCAAGAAACGTAGTTGAAACGGTTTCATCTGACTTGAAGCCTGGTGAATCCCCTAAGGGTTTTTTTGGATGGATTTCGTTCTTATTGCACAAGCCGGAACCATATATGATCCAACAAGCTGGTGTTGATGGCTATTTTTTTATCAGATTCCTTTTCCAATTTGCGGTGGTTTGCTTTTTAGGTTGCTGTCTTTTATGGCCAATCTTATTCCCTGTCAATGCAACGGGTGGTAACGGCGAACAAGGATTTGATATTTTATCGTACGCTAATGTCAGCAACAAAAACAGATTCTTCGCTCAGATTTTCTTGAGTTGGATTTTCTTTGGTACTGTGTTATTTTTGATTTATCGTGAATTGGTATACTTCACTACATTTAGGCACGCTCTTTTGACCACTCCATTATATGACTCATTGTTATCCTCGAGAACTTTGTTACTAACCGAAACTCCTGAGAATTTATTGAAGGAAACTGAATTGAGAAGTTACTTCCCTACTGCGACTAATATCTGGTATGCTCGTGACTACCAAGAATTAACCGAGAAGGTCAAGGAAAGAAAAAAGTTAAGTAACAAATATGAAGGTACTTTGAATAAGACTATCACCAAGGCAGTCAAATTAAGAAATAAAGCTTTGAAAAAGAACAAGGAGCCCCCCACTCCAGCAGATGACTTAGATAAGTACTTGAAGGATGGTAAGAAAAGACCAACACATAAGTTGAAATTCCTAATTGGTAAGAAGGTTGATACTTTGAACTACTGCCCTGAAAAGTTAGGAGAATTGAACACGGAAATAAAGAAACGTCAAGCTCAACACAATGCTAATACTCAGATTCCATCGGTTTTCTTGGAATTCCCAACTCAATTGGAATTACAAAAGGCGTATCAAGCTATTCCTTATAACAAGGATTTCAAGAAATCTAAGAGATTTACCGGATTGACTCCAGATGATGTGATTTGGGAGAATTTACATTTGACTTCTAACAAGAGAAGAATCAAAAAGATTATCGCTTCTACAGTTTTAACGTTGATGATCATTTTCTGGTTTATTCCCGTAGCTGTTGTTGGTGCAATCTCAAACATTAATGTTTTAATTCAATATGCGCCATGGTTAGAATTCATAAACAACTTACCAGATACGCTTTTGGGTCTTATTACCGGTCTATTACCAGTTGTTGCCTTGGCAATATTGATGTCTTTGGTGCCTCCGTTCATCAAAAAAATGGGTAAAGTGAGTGGATGTACCACTGTTCAACAAGTTGAATCCTATTGTCAGGCTTGGTTCTATGCGTTCGAAGTTATTCAAGTATTTTTGGTTTTTGCCTTATGTTCTTCTTCTATGGCAGCTGTTCCTAATATTGTTCAAGATCCTAGTTCACTTATGCCGTTATTAGCTAATAACTTGCCAAAATCCTCAAACTTTTATATTTCTTATTATTGTTTGCAGGGTTTGACTATCTCTTCAGGATTATTATTGCAGGTTGTTGCGTTAATTTTAGCTCAATTCTTAGGAAAAATTTTAGATGGTACTCCAAGAGCAAAATGGAACCGTTGGAATACATTAGGCCAACCATTTTGGTCTGTGATCTATCCTGCAAATCAATTGTTGTGTGTTATCGCTTTTGCATATTCCATTATTGCTCCTTTAATATTGGGATTTGCATTTGTTGCATTTGTCTTCATTTACTGTGCATACATGTACTTATTAGTTCATGTTTTGCAACCAAACAAGACAGATGCTCGTGGTAGAAACTACCCGAGTGCATTATTACAATTATTTGTTGGTCTTTACCTAGCTGAAATATGTCTTACCGCAATGTTTGTTTTCGGTAAGAATTGGGCTGCTGTTGCCTTGGAAGGTGTCATGATTGGGTTCACGACTCTTTGCCATATTTATTATAAATGGAAGTTCTTACCATTGTGGGATGTTGTTCCTATATCCGCGATCAGATATAGTGCCGGTGATTCTACTTACCAATATCCAATGCATGACCAAGGATTGAAAGAAATTAAGATTGAAGGCGAAAATTATTGGCAAGGAGGTAACGAGTTAGGATTAAGTGGGGATCATGACCAACAAGTGTTGCCAAATGTTCATGAAAAGGAAGCATACTTGGCGACAGGATCGGAATCTGTTCTCAATGATGGTACTAACCAATCTAAATTAACAACTGATTCTAAGCAACCAATCAATAGAAACAATGAACCAAGCACCCTCGATGAAAGGACCGTTGGACAAACTGAAACAGGAAACAAAATTCCTGCTTCCAAACCAACTGGTTCGCTGATTACCAGATTCTTCAAGCCCAAATTACAATCGTTTGATATGGTTAGAGATAATATGCCACAAGCATATTTCAACTATATTGAGTACAGCCCAGATTTCATCAGAAATGCATATGAAGATCCTGTTGTTAACGACGAGGAGCCACATATCTGGATCGCAAGAGATGAAATGGGATTATCTGAAGTTGAAAAAAATAAGGCTTTAGAAAATGGGGTAGATGTTTCGGATGATAATGCCATCTACAATGAAAAGGGCGCTCTTAACTACACTGGACCTCCACCTTCTTACGAAGAAGCTTTGAAAGTCTAACCTAATGTTACATTCCCATAATTATCGAGTCCATTATTTAACTTAAATTTTGTGGACAATTGTATAGTTCGATTTTGATTATTTATTACTTTTGAATTGATCCATTTAATATTCACCTATTTATTCCACTTCGGAACTCGGTTAGCTAAACTGCATTCTGTAGCAACGGCACATTATACAGCCGATTATACAAACCTCACTTTTAACTGAAATCAATACACCCGTAATAAGGTTGCGAAATTTAAGCAAGCAAAAATCAGTCATTAGCAAAAGCAAGTACTCCGCTTTTAAGTGTATAAAAGGGAGATGAATTAATACACAATTGACATTAATGTTACAGTCAGTCTACACATGAAAGTATACTATGTTTAAAAGAATTCAATTAAGAACAAAGCCAATCCAAACTGTATTCCGCCGTAATTTAATCGACGCAGAAGTGCAACCCAGACATATAGACTATATTAAATTGAACCCCAAGGGTCCATCCGCAAGTCTTGGTAATGGCGCTAAAGGTCAAAAGATATTTCCACCTGGTACACTTATAAAAACTGTGGCTAAAAAATTACCGAAGGCAGCAGAGGCACTTTTCGCTATCACTGGAGTGATGTTACTTTGGCCTAAAGCCGTTGTTGGTTTAAGTCGTTTCGCACATTCAGTCCCAGTTGATAATACTGCAGCTGCAACGGTATCTATTAATGGCCAAACATCGGTGGATATTCCTCAGACATATGCTCATCTTAGTAAACCAGTAGAGGACGATGAGTAATTCTAATATATATATATATATATATATATATATAAGCATATAAGTTTATGAATAAATAAATGGTACGAGTAGAAAATCATCTGGAGCTACATATTATTTATGTATTGTAACCCAAAATGTCACTACTGTTAGTTTCGTAAAAAATTGAAATATGTTCAATCATTCTGTTTGGTGATATTATCTTTCTTTCTTAAACTGGTTGATAGTTCTTGTTTTTTTGAGGGTTCATCTTTGAGACCAAACTCACCATCCCAACCATGGTCTATCAAGTAGTTCTTAAATTTGATATCTTCTTCTAATAAGTCATCGGCCCTTAAATGGGGAATAAAGAACCACGCTACCAAAACGCCACTCAGACCACATATGGCAGCAATTATAAATGTCCAATTCTCTCCAAGATTGTTTTGAATTGGGGTAAAGGTCTTGGTACCTACAACAGCTCCAACTTTTCCAATAGCTGCACTGATACCATAACAAGTAGCTCTTATTGGCGTTGCAAAAGACTCCAGCGAAACCAATCCCATCATATCACCTGGTCCTAAATTACCAGCGCTCATCATGAAACCATAGAAAACAATAAACAAAGCCGTAATATTCTTAATTTTGCTATACCCTATGCCTACGATCAAACCAAAAACAATATAACCACAGAAACCAACAATTAAGGTGTACTTTCTACCGATCCTATCGCACAAAAACGCACCTATAAGAACACCTGGAATTGCTAAGATACCCAACAACAAATTCCATTCAGCAACCTTTTCCAAATCAGTTGTGTCCTTCAAGACAGTTTGAATAATTCCAGCTGAAAAAATACCATTAGGGAATGTAACAAAGTCATACAAAAACCAACAACCAGACGTACCAAACAATCTTGGCCAATAGTACTTAAAGGCTAGCCAATATGGAACACTTCTTTTGATAGCACTTTTCTTATACAACTCGGAGGTTGCCATTTTAATGCGGAAGTAGAAAACTGATAATGGCCAAAATGCACCAATTGCAAACATTGTTCTCCATAATCCAGAATCAACACCGTCCGTGACTTGGTAAACAACCAAGAAGATGATAATTGCAAATGGACCACCCAAGGATAATGGTAAATTCGTGCACAACGTAAATGCACCTCCCCTTCTCTTCATCGATTCATTCGCAGCCTCATTTGCAGACACAGACGATGCTGGGTATTCAGCACCAATACCGAAACCTGTTACACCTCTGGAAATGATCAACATCCAAAACATCCCGCTCTTGGTAACACCGTGCGATGCTGCACACATAATTGTCCCCAAGATTAAGAAACATGTTGCAACAACAATAGACCATTTACGACCAATATAGTCACATGTAAACCCGATTGCCACTTGCCCAAAAACGGTACCTACTAAACTTGCATTAGAAACTGCTGTCTTCATCTCCGTATCGTAGGTCTTGGGGTACAATACGGGGAACACAAGATTCAACATCGTCATAACGTTATTCTGATAACCGTCTGATATCAATGCAAACCCAGCACACAAGACCACTAAAACATCCTTCATTTTGTTCCCACCCACCAATCTTTGCTTCCTCAATTCAGAGTCATAGATGAAGTGTTTCGGGGGATTAACGTTGCTCTCTACCATATCCTCCGACGATAACGATTGCGACATGACAACATTAACTGGTTTCTCCCATTTTTGCATACCGCTTTTTCTCTCACCTATTGTGTTCATTCCAGTAAAATTTACTTCTACAGGCTCTAAAATCTCTAACTGTTAAATACAATGGATTTTTGCGGACGGCTTCTGGTTATATTTATAGTTTCTGAATAGGAATCCCCCTCTTTATCAGATGAGAATCAAGTTCAAACGCCTTTTCCTTCATTTATCAAGAATTCAATATTAATTAAACAACTTGCACGTAACACGTTACACACTCATGTAAGCCACACGTTGTTTATCAACTACAAGACCACTATTACTATTCATATACTTCGTGAACTTATTCAACACCACGTGCAGCATGGCTTGATGTATTTTTAAGTACTCTTGAGGTATTTTGAAGAATCATATTGCGTTAGGGCTATACAATGTTAGTTGGGTGTTTATTTAACCTTTTTTCCTGGTTACTCATGTTAAAACATGTACAATAGTCATACATTACTAGCTCCCAGACTTTGATGGTGTATGGGGACCATGACAGGATTTATCTCGATGAGGAAAGTATTGGTCTTTCACAATCTTTCACATATAAAAGAGTTCGAGTAAAAAGTTGATACACACACTAAGTGGGTACTATAAATAGTCGATTGACACACGTATAACAGCTAAATTATACAAAGCTAATAAGTTGGTTAATCTAATCTTAAAGCACGATGCTTAATGTTGCATATCGGCTAGAGAAGAGAAAAGTCGGAAGTCCCGAGGATGCAAGCCGTGTACCAAACCCGACTCCCCACTAAGCCCCCACAAAATGTTTTGTCACAAAATTACCCAATCAATTGACAATTAATGTCGCAAAAATTATCGAGTCATCTGGCCATAATGAATTTTTCAATTATTACTCATATCTCCAAGGTATAAAGTATATTTTTGCATCATTATTCCAGGTGCAGTGAAATTTTGTTAAACATAACAAGAATGACTATGTTAAAAGATCCTTCAATCAAATACCAAAGATTTCCCCTGATCAACTTACCAAACCGTCAATGGCCAAGTAAGGACTTAGATAAGACTCCTAGATGGTTATCTACCGATCTTAGGGATGGGAACCAATCATTACCGGACCCGATGTCCATAGCGGAAAAAAAGGAGTATTTCATGAAATTGGTTGATATCGGGTTTAAGGAGATTGAAGTTGCATTCCCAGCAGCTTCGCAGATAGATTTTGATTTCACCAGATTTGCTATCGAGACAGCACCTTCGGATGTGTCGATCCAGGTTTTATCTCCTTGTAGGGAGGACTTGATCAAGAGGACAGTTGAATCTTTGAAAGGAGCAAAGAGGGCAACGGTGCACATTTACCTTGCTACTTCAGACTGTTTTCGTAACGTTGTGTTTGGCATGACTAAGGAGCAATCGGTTGAATTGGCGATCAAGTGCACGAAGTTAGTCAGATCTTTGACCAAGGATGATCCTGCGAAAAAAGACACTATCTGGGATTTTGAATTTTCACCCGAAACATTTTCTGACACGAGTTTGGAATTTGCACTTGAAATCTGTGAAGCTGTTAAAAAGGCATGGGAACCTTCACAGGAAAGACCTATCATATTCAATTTACCTGCGACGGTTGAGATGGCGACCCCAAATGTATATGCGGATCAAATCGAGTATTTTTCCATTAATATCACTGAACGTGAAAAGGTCTGTATTTCTTTACACCCACATAATGATAGAGGGTGTGCTGTTGCAGCTGCTGAATTAGGTCAAATGGCAGGTGCTGACAGAATTGAGGGGTGTTTATTCGGAAATGGTGAAAGAACCGGTAACGTCGACTTAGTGACTTTAGCACTTAACCTTTATACCCAGGGTATCTCACCATATTTAGATTTCTCTGATATTAACTCGGTCATCAATATTGTGGAAAAGTGCAACAAGATTCCAATTCATGCGAGAGCACCTTATGGTGGTTCGTTAGTCGTTTGTGCATTTTCTGGATCGCATCAAGATGCAATCAAGAAAGGTTTCAATGCACATACCAAACAACTTCAAGAATCTAAACGTAAGAACGTTCATTGGAAATTACCTTATTTACCATTAGATCCTGAGGATATTGGCAGGACATATGAAGCTATTATTAGAGTCAACTCTCAATCAGGTAAGGGTGGCTCATCATGGATTATCTTAAGAAACTTAGAATTAGATTTACCAAGAGGTTTACAGGTTGATTTTTCTAAGGTAGTTCAAGCAAAGGCAGAAATCAAGGGCCAAGAATTGACTAACGATGAATTATGTGAACTATTTAAGGAAGAATACTTCATAGACTACGAAAAGGGTAAATCCATCGAACAATATTATAAGTTACTCGATTATTCGATTTCAAATTCAAAAGATGGTGTTAGAAGTATTGACGTCGATTTAGAGATCGGTAATGAAACTAAATCTATCAAGGGTCATGGTAATGGTCCAATTTCGGCTTTTGCTAATGCAATAAGCAAGGACTTAAAGATAGATATCGATGTTAAGCACTATCATGAACATTCGTTAGGAGATGACTCTAACTCCAGAGCGGCAACATATATTGAAGTGGTCTTAGATGATAAATCGACCAAATGGGGTGTTGGTATCCACGAAGATGTTTCTCAAGCTTCTTTCTTATCTTTGATTTCTATCTTAAATAGTCTTCACAGATCCAACTAGATCTATACAACCTTATTTATTATGGTAATAGTTTTTAATTCTTGTGTGCTACATAGTTATCGATAAATTAATTTTGTGTAACCCTTAGAATAATAGACACCTAAAAGTTGATCAAATCTCAAAAATACATTATACAAATTAATAAGTGTTAGGATTAGACATGACACAAGACAATGAAATAGATTTTGCTCAAGCGTATAAACAAATAAGCGAAGCAGAAACACAGGCTGATAGTTTAGAGAAAATGTTGGATCAATTAGATGCTAAAATGGACTCAATATTGAAAGAAGCAGAAAGTATTAACAAGTCTAATGACAATAATGAGATTAATGAAAAAGACGAAAACAACATTGATACATCATATTAATAATTAAACATAAAACAAGTAAAACTTCTAGGAGACTCTATTTAACTGTCTATATACCTATTTATCATTTAATAAACTTAGTAAGGCTTTTTTCGAAATAAACTCAGGTTCATCAGTTTTTTCGAAAGGGTTATGAGGCAATCTTGGATTGATTAAATTGACATCACCATCAGCAAGATTTTCATTATTCAAATCTGAAATACTAATCTTCGCAGGTTTCCCACTTTCAAGCCACCATTTCATGACTTCAGAACTTGGTGCAGGTAATACCTTATCATCAAAATCAGTATCGAACAATGTTAAATTATTATTTGTAATTAAAGACTCATTAATATCACCAATATTCTTTCTGTAATTTTCGTACAATTCATGAGACAAGTTTTTCTTGATAGTTTCGTCGATCACATTCGCAGACATCTTGAATGTTGCATGAACAGGTCTGTGGTCAGAAAAGATCAATTCTGATGACGAATTATACGATGATTGTTTAACAATCTTATTTCTTGATAAACTTAAAATTCTATCTGTCCAGGCCGGAATTCTTTGTTTTTCAGAAGTATCATAGTTTTTTGTTCCATTATCAAATTTATAAGTTGGGGGAAATGTTATCTCCATCTCATCAAAAAATGGAAAACTTTCACCGTTGGCCATTTGCTGGTTAAGTTGATCATACTCAAATATTTTGGAAAACTTTTTCATTCCTATAAGAGGTTTGATTTGTTCATTTGTTAATCCAACTCTGTAATTGAAATCACCTAGCCAAATAACTGCATCATGATCGCGGATTCTTCTATTCTTTGAAAACTTAATACCTTTGGCAATTGATTTATAATTTTGATGTCTTTCATCCACATTACTTAAACCTGCCGCTAAATGTGATGCAACAAGACAAACTTCCGTATTGGCGTAGTTAAAGCTTACTGCCACCGCACCTTTATTTGCCCCCATACCACCAAATCCTGTCTTTTTAAAGGATCCTTCAACGTTACTTATGTTTTCTATTTTACTTTCGTTAACAAATAACAAGATAGCTATACTACCAATTTGTCCACTCCATAAAGAAACATATTTAATTTGATTTGGCGTAGATTCTTCTAATGTATTCTTTATCTTTTTTTCCCAAAACATTCTATTAGATGAATCTGTCGTCACCGTTTTCCCAGCTGTTAATTCAGTAATTTCTTGGAATCCTAGAAAAACAACATCATAATTCTTATTTGTATTTTCTTTTTCAGGAAAAAGCCACTCAGAGACATCTCCTTCGTAACACAATCCATTCACATTGAATGTGCTTGCAAAAATGGATATATCTTCGTGAGAAGTAAACTGCTTTGCTTTTTTGTTTAATTCTCTGGTAACATAATCGTGAATCGGGTTGTGTAACGTAATATCAACTTGATCTTGCAAGCGACCCAACAACTTTAGCATTGCCATTTCACTTGGTTTTGGATTGACAACTCCACTCAAATATTTCTTAGAAAGGTGAGATTTCACTGAGCTCTTTGTAGATGCCCCACTTGATGCTTGCAATTTGGACGAGTTTGAGATATAACCAGATGTGATTTTAGTCAAATACTCATCATTTTCCGACCATAGTTTGGCATGCTTGAGATATATATCAGGACCAATCGTAATGCCATAATCACGAAATGCCAATTCAATGACTTCTTGACTTATAATTTTAGAAACAAAATTGGCCTTTTTGAGACTGTCAAAGGAATTTATTCTAAAAACACCTAATTGTTTGCCGGTGAAGTTTTTCTTCGACGTTTCATAAAATAAAGCACCATAATCAATTATGGAATCAACTAAGATACTAGATATATTACGTGGATTCGATGATGTATATCCTACTTTCTTTATAGTCGCAGCATTTATTGGGACATCAGTGTAAGTTAGTTTATAATTTAAGGATGATTTTCCGTTTGTACTTGAGGAACTGTTCTTGTTATTATTGAAATATTCAATATGCTCTTTATAATTACTATTGAGTTCACCTTTATAGCCATCTGAGGACAATAAGTTGACAATGTGAACTTCACTGAATTGGTTAACAAGTTTATCAAAATGTCTGGTAAATGCATGCTGGGATGCATCAAAAGACCTTGGACTTGAAATTTTCTTATTCTTTCTGGATGATAAAAGCGACTTCTTATTGGGGTTTTCCAACTCCCAAAAAGTTGGAACATTTCCTCTTACTAAGACGTAAGAAAAGCAAATCTTTTTAGTATATATGATCATTTCAGTCTCTACGAAATTAGAGACATCACCTTTGTCATCGCATCCCCAGTCACCAAATAACGGCCCACTTTTCATACATGATTGCTTTGATATTATGGTCAACAATGCATCTTCATCTGGTGTGATGGAAGTATTCACTGTCTGTGCAAAACCTCTGGTTATAGTTGTTAAAAATCCAGTTAAATCGAACTGAAGTTTGTCAGGTGGTGACAATCTGTTACGAAACTCGATGAATTCTGAATTCAAGTATGAATTCCACATAAACCGCATGAAGTATGGAGAATCTGCCATTAATGTAAATGATGGATCATTAACGTCTCGAAAACCTCTTTCTTGTAAATTGGAAGTTATATCGAAATCTTTAGAGTAATAAAATGAACCCAGTTCAAGCAACTTTCTTACCGATGCCGCTGGGTATCCTGAAGTAACCCGATCTGGATCATACTGGGGTGATTGCTGGTTGGAGTTTTGTGTATTTTCTTCCTCTATTGCTGATTTGTTGATTAGATAGTCATATTCATCGTTGTTCAAACAGTAAAAATCGACTCCTGTAATTCTATGTATATCCTCTCCTATTACTGGTGATGCGATCTTTGTTTGACCAGTAATGAATCCTAGGTAAACATTGTTATTGACACTCAAAAGCCCAAGAAAACCAAGAAGTTGTCTATTCAGCTTGGATTTATTTGGCGTTATATCTTTATAATTGGCCAACTTCAATAAATCTTTTCGAACAAATTCAACAATAACCTTATTGGATGATAATCTTCCATTAGAATTCGATCCGTGTTTACCTGAACTACTTGAAGCATGATGATGGTGATGGTGCAAATGTAGATGGTGATGATTCGGATTTTTATAAACTGGAAAAGGATGTCTGATAATCAACGCATAGTTATTGCTTACTATAATAAATGTCCTTGGTCTCTCATTGAGATACAATTTCATCCTATATGTCGAATGAAGAAAAAGGTGGAAATTAATATATAAAACCAACCAGTTACTTTAGAGGGCTATACAATATTGCTGCGCACTGCGACATCGAAACATACTAAATATTAGACATATTAGAAATTCTAATGAATAAGTGTAATAATTGTCGAGGTCAATCTTACAAATTAATGCACGACAGCGCCATTTGTCAGGCAAAAACATATATTATACGACACATTTATCACATAGAAGAGGATTACAGCGACTTTTTCTTTACAAGGATAATTTCTATGCAAAACGTCTTTAGTACGCCTTTTTTGACTTTTTCTGTTTCAAGTGAGCTTCTGGAATCCATTCCGAATTGTAGGACTTACCGGTGGCAACAGTGACAGGATTAGGTGACGATGCCTTCTTTGAAGATCTCCCAACAGGGGCAGTACCCTCAAAATATCTCTTGCCCCAAATATCATAGACAAAGTAAAGCACACAACCAATGGTAGCTAATAAGATGGCCTCCAAGAACAATAACTGAGGATTGAAGAACGAAATTGGTAAGTCGTTGACAGAAGCCAATTGTCCTCTAGCTTGAATGAACTTCAACTCATCGTCAACGGCGACGAAAACCTGCGGAGTTAACAAATAATTGTCCGCAACTAAGTTTAACTCAATTTTTTGAATAAAGCTAGCTGTTTCACCAGTACCGACTAGAACTGGACCGACCGTTGAAGTTGTTAAGTTTGTTCTAATATTTCCATTAGCTGGGTCTCGAAACGACCCCCCAACACCAACAACAGAGATATCTTTATCGTCGTTATTGGTAACTTTGTATTCTAACGAGATATCTTTACCATTGGTTAATTCAGCGACATCAGTGTTTGAAATTTCTGGAAATTCCGAGATAGAGTAATCGACAACAAAGTTAATTGACCCTGTATCTTTTTCTGTATCAATTGGAGCAGCGATAGTAGAAGTAGCAACGGCAAATAATGCAGTTACAATAGAGAATGATAGTTTCATCGTTATGCAATGTATTGTACGAAATAGTAGATTATTAGTATTTAATAAACACGCTGGACATTTAATGAGCAGTATTGCTCACATGACTTCCAAGTTTTTCAAAATGTATCACTAGTTTAATAAGAAGTTAAGACAGAGTACAAATAATTTAATAACTATACTACATATCAACTTGTTAAAGAAACAAAGCTCGAGGAATGGTAGTATGTTTGAATATTCAGAGCATTAGAGTTGTGTTCAGGAGAAATATTCACTTCCATTCCAATTCTTATAGTGCCACACGAAGAGTACGACGCATACAACATGAAATATCAACACCAATAGACTTCCAACCTGCGCAATTTTGGCTGGTATCAATTTATACATACGATGGTACTAATTCATGTAACAAACTTAGGAAGAATGTAAATAGAAAAAGTTATAGTACCGCAAGAAAAAGGAATAATTATTTGAAAGAGGACGAGAGTTTAGATATTATACCAACATCACGGATAAATCAGATTGATGATAGACTATTACCGAGAACAAAGAAGTCTGCAAAATTGCAGAAAAATTTCCTAAATGAATGGAGGATAGCACGTATACATAAAAGACAACCTCGTGAAATGGTACGGATGAAGGAAGATCGAGAATTAGTGGAGAATTATAAAAGACAAAGAGGTACAATAGTGGAAAATTTCTCAAATGCAGCCAATATTGGTGGCTTGTTCAGGGCAAAACCTAATGTGGTTTGGGGTGATATTTCGAATATGAAGAAAGACGGATCTGTCTTCAACTATTGCAAATTGGCGGTTAACTTGCATAGTGGGTCTGGCTTAAATTATTATAACTCCGAAATGCAGAATATAATAAATTCAATTTCTAATTATTTTGTGAATTCGGTACTCGTGGAGATTAATATAAGAAAGGTTTTTGCCGACAAGAACCTAATTCAATATCCAGACTCCTTCCTATACAGAAATTCGCTAATACATAATATTAAGGACGAGAAGAAAAAAAACGAAATATTAAAGATCCTAGTTCAACTATACAATAGGAAAGAGCATGACGATCCACTGAGTTTTGATTATTTTTTCCAGAATTTAGATCGAGATACCATAGATGAGCTTATGAGTAAAAACATAATAGAATCCGATTATTTTAATTCTACAGAGTTCTATAGACATAACTTCAATTTTTACAAGTCATCACAATACTTGAACTATGATCACTCTGATACTCTAAGGTTTATTCAATCATTTCAAACAGTGAAATTTAAAAGTCCCGAGCAGAATAATGAAGAGTATTATGAAAGGCTTGAACCACTTTTTGAGGCATACGATAAGGATGATCCATTGGGTCACCTAGAATTGATTGCAAATGTTACTAAAGTATTAGTGACTTGTCAAAAGTATACCCCAACGATTAGCATATTTCATTATTTGCTAAACAAACTAGGACAACTAGGATTGTACAACTATCAGTCAATAGTCTATGATAATCTACCCTCTTATAGATATAAACAATCTTTATTGGCGACTCCACTGAATGGTTTATTAAAAGCACCGAAGTTGGCTTATCACTTTCAGAATATTATCGAGTATGATCCTCGATATTTAGATAGCTTAATCAATTATCAAGTCGTGAGAGATGATGGTGAATTTTTAAGAGAGTTATTATCGTTTTATAGATTAGATGAAATTGCTGCCCATGAAAAGATCTTGATGAAATCAAATTTGAAGAGCCTTGTCTCAAAATCAAGATTCTCAAATTTTAGATCTAACATATCCCAATCTATATCGTTCAATAGCGAAGGTCCACTATTCGTTTCTGTCAATTCAATTTACTCGACAATTAATGCATGTATTGACTTAAAGCAATTTGAATTCATTGATTTTCTTGTTAGTAAATTGATTTTGCATTCAGTTACGATGAATGACACGATCAGGGTTGCGTTAACGTTTGGGAAAGAAAACAATATCAAGACAAGCGAATACTCTCTTTTAATTGCCGAAGACCATTCGATTTATGATTTGTCTTGCAAGATATTCACAAAAGAAATATTCATTCTATTATTAAGAGCTTGTCGGGAATCTGATGATGTGGGAAGATTGATGTGGTTAACACCCCATTTAGATTTGTATTTGTCCACAAACTTGGACAATAGCAAAGACCATTTGGGATTTATCAAGCAATACTTGAATGATTTAATTGTCCATCAATCTGTGAATACCACCGATATCAAGAAGTTCATAAAATATGACTCGCAAGCATGCATCGATTCGAAACTAATTTCTTCCATTTATGAAACATTCTCTTTATTCGGAATAGATGGCAAGCTTTTGAAATACGACAAAGTATTAAATTTCAAATTAACTGTGGCTGATCAAGTATGTTTGAAGAGACAAAATATTGATAAAGAGCGAGAAAATATAAAAAAACATGGTGGAAAAATAAATTTGAATCATTATCTGGATGATTTATACTTCTACCTCAACCCAGCCGGTGAATACGGCGATGATCCAACCAAAAAAACTTATAAAAGATAACTTGTATATATTGTAAATATAAAGAATAAATCACGTGATTTAATTCATCTACCTTTTTTTTTTTTTTTAATACAGAAGACGTAGCTAACTTTTATTATTAGATAAGTTGCATTTAATCAAAAGCAGGTCCTTATAACACCATCGAGATAACTCGCGCGATTTGAAAGCTGACGAAATTATCCAGATCAAACGGCGATTGTTACGATATCTGAACTCCACATAAAATGAAATTCTTAACCACCAACTTTGTCAAGTGTGCTGTGAAAAGCTGTGACTCGTCTGTCGATTCTTTCCCATTACAATATTCCGAGTGTCAACTAGCACAAGAAGAACAAGAATACAACCCCGAATTCATATGTCACATTTTGGAGAGGTTAGACTGGAATGCCATTATTAAAGTTGCAGCTGATTTGGGAAACACCTCGTTGCCTCGTAATAAACCAGAAGACTTGGACCCGATCATGGAAGAAAACCAAGTGATTTTAAAAGACTTACATAACCTATTAGTCGAAACGCACATTTCAGAGGGTAAGATGACCTGTTGTAATTGTGGACATATTTACTACATCAAGAATTCGATCCCAAATTTTCTTTTACCACCACATTTATGTTAAAATACTTAACTTTCAAACCATTCTGTACTATATTAATTTATATACTTTAATAAACTATAACAAACCATAGGCTATTGTTGTTTCTGTATAAATCCTTGTCAAAAGGTAATTTAACAGTTCACGTGTATAGAGCCCCTCAAGTCGAAAATCGCAAACAAACTGAGTGGAGGAATATTTCAGTGATAAATTGATAAGTGATTTAATAGAATAAGCCTACTAAAAGTTGAAATTAAGGAGTGTCTATATCAAAGAAGAGTTTGATATATCATTAATTTAATCTGTTTATAAGCTTGGAAGTATATCGTTAAACCTAGACATAAACTGACGATACTAAGATCTTAAAGTTTGCATTGGAATCGAATATAGAATAAATGCATGTACAAAAAATTGAAGACATCGAAGATCAATAAAAATGGTTAATTTATCTTCTTCGAAATTCCACGTTGCCGATAATGGCAATGATGAAGATATACAACAAACTATACCGACACTGAACCAGAAGAACCAAGAAGACTCGGGAAATCGACATATCACACCAAAGTTTGGTCCTATTTCAAGGTTCTTTTTCAGTAAAGAACAATCGGAATCGTCCGATGTTTCAAATACTGATTCGACTGGCAGCCCAAATGTGGAAGGCTCGAATGCCAAAGGAAATGGTAGTAATAGCGAATCAAGAATTGATGATCACGATGATGGGAAGCAACAACCTGGGTTGAGTAAATTGAAAAGCTTCTTGAGACTTTCGTCTAATTCACTTCTATTATCTAACAACACATCGAGTGAGAATGATGAACACAGTAGTCCGAAAGTGAACGAAGCAATGACCACAAATGGCGCAGTCACTCCTGTTAATAGCAATGAAGATAGAGACAAGTCAACACGGGACTCTGAGAAAGAGAGTTGTGAAGGAGAATGCAATGAAGACAAACATGATAATAGTACATCGATAAGACAGGGTGCCAGTCCCAGTATGATGAAAAAATTCATGCTTGGAAGAAAAAGGTCTGTTTCGAGCCCAAGTAGTCCTGGCGTCGGGAATAGAAAACCACAGACTCACCTCCAGATGAATGTTGATACGGCGACGAATGTCCCAGAAATCATAACGGAGAATACGAATGAGAGTCCTGTGATTTCTTCCAATCTATACTTTGCGCACCAGGGTCTACCACCTCATGTAAATACACAGAACAAAAATAACAGCAGTCTTGCTGAAAGTGCAACAAATAAGGATGATATCTCTGTTGCTTTGAGACATAATGATTCTGTATTTTCCCTTTATGATGGTGGAGGTTTAAAGCCTCCTAATGTATATCAATCGAAGTTATCCACTAGTGACGAATCAGGTTCTGAACACGAGGCAGTGCCCGACTACAGCACAGATTCAGGAAAGAAGACACCAGAAGGGAACAACCAGAATAAAAGTAAGTTTGAAGCTCCGTCTCAGACGTTGCTGCCACCTGGACAGACTAGTCCATTCCAAAAGACTTTAAGAAGAGTTGCTTCGGCGCCGTTGGTGCATAGATTATTAAATGATTCAAGTACGAGATTACCTCAAACTAGGGCATATGCTAACGAAGATCAGTTTAATATCAATGAACATATTGGGGAATTGAAGAGTGGAAGACCACGGACTTTAAGCAGAGGCAGAATGTATTCGAGTGCTTCTACCAAGATTATGGATGCTCAAGTAAACCAAGAAAATTTTAAGAAGATTAGATTATTAGGTAAAGGTGATGTTGGTAAAGTTTATTTGGTCAAAGAGAATGTATCGAATAAGTTGTATGCCATGAAAATCTTATCGAAGAAGGAAATGATTGAAAGAAACAAAATTAAGAGAGCATTAGCTGAGCAAGATATCTTAGCTACCAGTAACCACCCGTTCATTGTTACCCTATATCATTCATTTCAATCAAATGATTACTTATATTTATGCATGGAATATTGTATGGGTGGTGAATTTTTTAGGGCTTTGCAAACAAGAGAAACAAAAACGATTTCTGAAAACGATGCCAGGTTTTATGCAGCAGAAGTTACTGCAGCGTTGGAATATTTGCATTTAATGGGATTTATTTATAGAGATTTGAAACCTGAAAATATTTTGTTACATCAATCAGGACATATTATGTTGAGTGATTTTGATTTATCGAAACAATCCGAGAGCACAAAAAATCCCGAAATTTTCTTCAGTAAAGGATCTCATGGTTTAAGTTCCAGTAGTAACCACAATGGTCCAACTTTAGACACGAAAGCATGTATTGATGGATTTAGAACTAATTCATTTGTTGGGACAGAAGAATATATTGCGCCAGAGGTTATTAGAGGTAAGGGGCATACTAGCGCAGTTGATTGGTGGACTTTAGGAATATTCATTTATGAGATGTTATTTGGCACTACTCCATTTAAAGGAAGAGATCGAAAGAAAACATTTGGTAGTATTTTGAAAAAGGAGGTTAAATTTTTAGAAACACGCTCAATTTCTTCCAATTGTAAAAGTTTAATTAAAAAGTTATTGATAAAAGATGAGGTAAAAAGATTAGGTTCAAAAACTGGTGCTTCCGATATTAAGAATCATGCATTCTTTAAGAACACACAATGGGCGTTATTGAGACATCAAAAGCCTCCAATGATACCGGTTTTAAGCAAAACCAAGAAAGTTGAGAAGGTTGAGAGATATGATAGTGAAGATGAGGATCAAATTACTGATAGTACTACAGATGTTTCGGAGACGAAAGATGTTCTCAATGATCCATTTGCAAACTTTAGTTCCGTTACGTTACATTACAATGAATTTGATTCAAACAATGATCAAATGATATTCAACGAAATTGACAATACAATATACACAAGTGTTGCATATACAATGACCAGCGATACCTCGCCAAAACAGAAAGGCTTTTTAAAGAGATGATTTATTTAATGTGTTTATTTTAACCATTTACTCTAAATTCGAGAAATGTAAATGCTTTATAAAGATTAGAATCAAAATGAAACAAATGTTGCACAATTCATATCTGTAAAACGACCTAAAGAGGTCAAGCTAAATATTATTAAATTTTGTATTATCTTAAAAGCCCAATTCATTTATTAGAGAAATAAATGCTATGTATGCGAAAATTGTAATGAAACGTTAGAAGATTAAAATTCATAACCCGAAGTAATGTACAAGATGAATGCCAATGAATAATTAGTATATCTAACATTCAACTAAGTCAACAATGCGTAAGTGAACGGCAGAACATTGCGCAGCAATGCTTTCATCATATAAGTTGAAGAAATCACCAGAGTTACATTGGTAGAAAATTGTTTTGTCACCTAATGCTAAGAGACCATTCTTAGTAACAGACCAACCAGCAGCGTAAATAGAACCCGCTTGAGGTGGTGGACCATCAAATTGGAATTGTCTGTTAGAAACAATAGCACCAATTCTACCCTTAGAGTCAGTCAAAATAGAACCATTCAATTGCATACCTAATCCGTCGTCAGTGATACATGATTGTGGAATGGAAGAATCAGAATCATCGGAAGCCTTTGAGCCAGAATCCGCGGCTTTGGTGTGTTGTTGGACTTGACCGTCATTAATTTCGGAAGCGACAGTAGCAGTTTGGGCTGCTTCAGATTGTTTTTGAATTTGACCGTCACCGATTTGGTTGACTACAGAAGCAGTTTCAGCTGGCTTTGCAGTTTGTTGTTGGATTTGGCCATCACCAATTTGGTTTACAACGGAATCAGTTTCAACTGGTTTTGCTGTTTGTTGTTGGATTTGACCATCACCAATTTGGTTGACGACAGACGCAGTTTCAACAGACTTTGCAGTTTGTTGTTGGATTTGACCATCACCAATTTGGTTGACAACGCAAGCAGTTTCAGTTGGCTTTGCAGTTTGTTGTTGGATTTGGCCATCACCTATTTGGTTGACGACGGAAGCGGTTTCAACAGACTTTGCAGTTTGTTGTTGGATTTGGCCGTCACCAATTTGGTTTACAACATCATCTCTCTTAGCAGCACCGCTAGCAGTAGCACCAGCAGTAATTGCCGATTCTGTTTCAGAAACACTGGAAGATATAGCGACAGAAGATTCAACAGTCTTGACTTGAATACCAAACTTATGGCTATGGTCTGTAGTAGCTCCGCTTGGGGCTGCTCCGCTTGGAGTCAAAGTGGTCCATGGTTCGGATGGAACGTAGGCAGCAAGTGTAGATGCAATTAAAGCAGTAGATGATAAAATAGTCGAGTATTTCATGATTTGTGGTTATTTAATTTATTAAAGAATAATAATCTTGTCCCCAAATTAGAGACGAGATAGACTTTTATATACTTTTCGAAATTTATCGTCCTTTGCCCGTAAACGAAAACATAACGCTTGCAATGGAAGCAATAGAGTAAGGGGCAAGGATCGTGACGTTGATTTGTGCTGGTTACCGTCATACAATTCTGCCATGCAATGATTTATGCTGGTTAAACACAATAACTGAAGGCTGGTTATGCTGGCTAAAAGTAAGGCTGCGAATTTCTACACAAAAAAAAATACGTCATACACAGAATGCAAGCAATTATTAATTACTTGAAGTATTAAATTACATGCATGGATGATTGACTTCGTATCTGACGTCCCTTCAAAAGCCATGACACAAGGAGGCGTAGTTTACTCTTCAGTGGTTATATATACAATTGGGAGACATTTGTTCCGAATGAAGACATATTCTGACATAAGCTTTTTGAATATATTGGTGCATCTAAAAATAGTCATTACGTAAGTAAAAGTCCTATTTCAAGATTTGCGACAAACCTCCTTAAGGGATAGCCAGATTGCTTCTATAAATAAAGGGGGATATGATATTGATACCCAAAACTCTTATTAATAGGATATAATCACTAGGTACGACGTACAGTGATCTTGGAATAGGCACAATTGCTGCTGACACAAATTTCCCGATGGAATATCGCAGATATAAAGAACGAAGAAGCTTTTTTATTAGAGTGTATGTTTGGAGAACAATTCCCCTTTAAATCAGGACCAGAATCTATAGATCTGATAAATTGTAGGATAGCGTTAGGATAAGATAGTGCAGGAGTAGCTTTAGAATATATGGAAGGAGGATAGAAAGACGGAACTGCATAATAGCCCATTTGCGGACGAAACCTGCGACAGAAAGCACTGAAAAGCGGTGTTCGTATTCTGACATTACTGTGGCCTTGTACGGGTGTCGTTGCTTCCTAGTGTGTATTATCTAATCGCAGGTCCAAAAAAGTGAATAATTGAAACGTAAGGAAATGGTGGGCAGCGAAGATCAAATAAATGGAGACATGGGTTCAATACGGAACCTACGAAAACAATTCTGGACAACAAGTGTGTAAATCTCCCTTTCGTATTATAATTGACCAATACAATGCTCTTCGCTGCAGACTTCATTTGTAGTTACTTTTTCATTTATTCTGACAAAAAGAAAGAATTTTGACAAATTGCTTATCTAGGCGGAAACCTACTCATTGGGTACATTGGTTGCATAAATCATTATATAATGCGGTACAATCAAGACGGTAAACTGTATTTCGTTCGATTCAATTACATTTCGAGAAATGACCCAGTAACAAGACGTTCTTGTCCACGAGGCTTAGGATTTATAGTGTGTTTGTGTTTTTGTTCAATAATCCAGGAGTCCATTTTGCTAAATTTCAGGCCGTGTAATTCTAAAGTCAATATTTCTAAAAAAGTTCAGTACGGAGCAGACCGTGCCTATTAACAGGGCTTAACATGGGAAGGTCAGATCTGCGCCCTATACTGATTAACATGGACGAAACATAAGGCAGATAGATAGTCACCACGTACACACCCTTTTCTACAGAGACGAGTATGAGTAGGTGAAACCTGACCTGCGATTGTGTGTAGGGAATTTGTCCAGCTATAATTTAACTAATATACATTGGCCTTGGTGGTCAACCTGACAGCCAGTGAGTACAGGGACAAGCATGAGTGAGATCACACAGAATTCGTGGTATTCTGATGTTGGTGATATTTGGTAACCATGGGTGTGCACAGAAAATGAGCACCTGTTTCGTACCCGTAGGATATACTCTACTCTGTATACTCTACTCTACGTATGCCCAACGGACATGCTATAGAAACATGTTTAATGGTGAATGGATGCAAAATTTCAAAGAATCCGATTACATAATAATTTTAATTTTGTGTAACTTTTCAAGTCCTCAAATTTGACTTAACCAACCACAGTGAACTAAAATAAACTTACGTAGTAAAGAGAATAAATCATATAGAAAGAATATAAAATGGCCGGCCACGCAGCTAAATATATTCGTCATGCGGCAGTATCGGCTCCCCACGTTGACCCACGTTTGAAATGGGCTTCCAAGCTTTTGGGAGCCACTATGTGGTTCTACATCATGTACAGAGTCAAAGAAGATGGTCCAGTTATGTTCGGACAAAAATTACCATTTGAAAACCATTAAACAATACGAGGTTCAGGTCATGTCATCACGTTAATCCGTGTTCTGTTATATTTATATATAATTAGAATATTTAGTCAATAAAATTAATTATATTGGTAAGGTTAAATGTGTACTATATGGCGATGGTTACCTGAATTGAAACAGGGATACAGGAGAAAATGTCTTTTTTATTACTTTCATACGGAGATCTAAGGTCTACCTCGGCTTCTTAGCTTACCTCGATATGGTCGACCTCTTCCTCTTCCGCGTCCTCTTCTTCCACGGAACACATATCGCTTCCTTCTCTCATCGTCATCATCGTTGTCATCATCTATATCATCGTTGTTGTATTCGTAATCAGATTCATTATTATTACCCCCTTCTCCGTTTTCTTCATTCTTAGATTTATTTATTACTATAGCTTTTTTAATTCCTGTCTTTGGCGAATATTCAATGGCATTGAAGGAATTTCTTGAATCGTCGTATTCAACATCGTAATCTTCTTCAATTTCGTCGTTTTCACTATATCCTTCCTGCAACTTAAAGTTAAAGTTAAACCCTTGACTATTGCAATAGTCTAACTTAAAATTACCGTAGCTATTTAATTTGAAAATCATTATATTATAATCCCTCTCGTTTGAATTGATGACATGATCACATAAATTAAAATGCCACAAGTTATAATACGCTGCGAAATAATAATCATTGACCTTTTTTAGGACTTTTTTACTAATTCCCGTCTCTTCGCTTACAGAATCGTCCAATGTTAAAGGTATTATTTTGTCAATGGAATCGTTTATTGATATGGGTATTTTATCAAACAAACTTAACCCCATTTCTATGAGCCTAGTTATGTTTTCCCTTTCTAATTCGTCTGTCTCCTGTAATAAGGCGTTTAGATCCGGCTTAATTGCTAACCAATATTCTCCTAAAATCATCCGTAATCGAGAAAATTTCGACCTATAATTTTCGATATATCCAGCACTACCTCCCATGCTATCAACGAAACTCATACCATTTCCCATTACGGGGTATCTGAAGTGTAGTCCTTGACTAATTGTAAAGTCTGCATTTGTTAAAATTGCCAAGTGCTCAAGTAAGGGGGTTTTAATCACCGGACCATGGGACATAAACACATTGATAGTTCCCTTATTCGAATTGTTCATAAAGTTAATATATAACTCAGCTATTTGGAGCAAAGTTATCCATAAATCCCCAATTTTACCGGATATAGAATTAAAGTGAAAGTTACCATTATCAAATAGACTATGTATCTTTAGATTACCACCGAGTCCGTATAATTTGATGTTTGGTTGAGACTCCAAAGGACTTGTGATTTCATAAAAGTTTGCATGATCTATCAAATGTAGATTGGGAATACGGTATTCTCCTGATTGAAATTTATCTATAATTTGCGGGTCATCTAATGGCCCATAGATAGTATATACTGGACATGGTAATTTAAATATTCCTTTGATATATGAGTCTAGTTGGGATATACTCCTCTTAGAATCCCTTATCTTCTGCTTAAAAATATTAATTTCATCCATTGGATTGACATTTTTCATTTGCACAGTTGATAGGTCATTTAGCTCATTTACTGTAGCTTTGTCCAAAACTTCCAGAAATGCTACTATTTGCTTCAAATATTGTACATCATTGTATACGTCTATAGTGTCGTCATTCCAAAATCCAAAATTCCCCGTATGGATTATAAAGTCAATAGAATTTTGCTTTTTAATTTCATTGTCATACAATTCTTGCAAAGCATGCAAATTACCTTGTATATCAGATACACTTAAGAAACGAAGCGAATCTCTGGTGTTACTCATTGATTGTTTCCTTTTCCTAAGCCAAACTTTTTCTATTTATCTTCTCTATTAAATGGTTTACTATTTTTTGGTTTAAAATTTCGATCGCAATTTCGAACAGATAACGAGGTGAACAAACTCAATTAAATAATAGACAAGTTACGAGATATGAAATGCTTGAACCACTGGAAAGACTTCGAAATGCTGTTAAACAAGGTAACTTGCCGATAGCAAAAAGATTGTTGCATAGATTTCCAGAACTATGGCTAAATAGGGATTCTTCAAACAACGGATGGAGTAATTTACATTATGCTTCATACCATGGGAATTACTTAATTTGTTTCCACTTAGTTTCATTTATTAATAAGAATTTAGGAGATATACAGATGCATTACTCAAAGTTAGATTTACTTTCGTTTGATGAATTAACAGTAATCCATTTACCAATGATTCATCACCACTCACAAACACTACATTACTTGTTACAAGAATTCCCAGGAGATCTATGGCTAAATTATCTGGGAGGTGAGTTGAAACAAACGCCATTACATTATGGCTGCATTTATGGATTTAAAGAGGGTATTAAATTATTATTGGAATTTGGGGCCACTTGGGATGCAACAGATTTGAATGGTAACACTTGTCTACATTTATGCTTTCAATATGAAAATTTTGATTGTATTCAAGACTTATTGAAATTCATCCTAGTATGCTGTAAAGATAAAGATGAAGGTTTAGAAGTGATAGAGAAATTTGAATCAGTCAAAAATGATAAAGGGTGGCTAGCCATTGATTACGCGTATTCTTTTGAATTGGTGAAACGATACCGATTCTTAAAGCAAGAGTTATTTGTATTTAATCAAGAGTTAGGTGATTCGATGCTATCAAATTCAGAATTCAGTAGGTCGAATTCTTCCTGCAATTTAAGTAAGGAGCCTTCCCAAACATCATTTCAAGAAAACAAAGTTCTTTCTAGCCCTATAGTTCCGATGTCACAATCACAACCCCAATCGCAGCCGCTTCCACAACCACAGTCACTGGATAAACAAGAGCAATTATATAAGAATGCGGATGAGAATTCTCAAGTATCGACGACGACGTTAAACAAAAATAGAGCCCATTCACAATCTTTGCCGAACGCGGACCCAGTAACAGATATCCCCACGAATAAAAGTAAATCAATAAGCACAAGGCGAAGATCGAATACATTATACAACTACAAGCCTCCAAACCCAATTAATATCAGTTCCCCAAGAAATTCTTCAGCAGCTCCTCACACACCAATAACGACCCAATCAGTATTAAATAATACACCATCATTGAAATCAGTTACTATTTCGCCTCTGGTAAGGAGTAATGGTAATGATAATTCATCGTCTCCTCAGTCTATTATATCTGTTACTTCCGCTATAAGTACATCTCCTATTCATTCTGCAGCTCGCAGGAAAAGCATGAACAATATGACTATAACTCCGCTATCTCATCAAAATGATGACAGTAGAGATAAAAGACGGCCGTCTTATTCAGGGTCAATTGATCCAAGAAGTATTACAATAGATAAAACTCAAAATAAATCAGAAACCACACCTTCACCATCTAAGCAAATGCAGGATATTCCAAGATTGTCTAGAAGATCGTCATCTACATTGTCTATAAGTACAAAGCTTGGAGCTCATAATTCGAGTATTAGTAGATCTTCTCCTGATCAAGAGGAACCAAATACGCGAAAGCCATTTAACTCGAACGAAGACATACCTATATTAAAGGAAGCAAAACCAACAACCACTGTCGTAAATGTGCCTCTTTCAAAACACAAATCGGCAAATGCTTTACAGAATATTGAAAATGATAGTGACAAGCTGAAAAGATCAAACATTAGTAGTATTAGTTTCAGTAGGATTAGATAAAGTCTACTTCGCGTAAATCGAAAATTCAACAAGTGTAGAATAAAGAATTTATTTTTAAAAGTGATATTCCTTAACGAAGAATGGCACAGCGTTCTATTAGTCAATTCTTTAAAAGCCAAAGTTCAAGTCAAACTTCGAAAAAGAATGATAATGAAAATGCAAGTGATCCAATAGATTTGACAAGTAACGAGATGGCTTCTTCCAAGCTAGCGAATTTCCAACACAAGTTCAATGAAGCAAATGATCAGCTTGACAGATCAGAAACAAAGAAGAGAAAACCCCGTATAGAAAATGAAACACCAGAAGCCCCAGCTTTAGAACCGACACCTGCTACCAAGAGACCAAAAATTGTTCCTTCGGATTCTAGTTCTAGATCTAAATCTAAATCAATAGATACACCTAGTAAAAAGTTGACTCCATTAGAGAAACAATTTATTGAAATGAAGCACTTGAACTTAGATAAGGTTCTCGCTATTCAAGTTGGGTATAAATTCAAATTCTTCGGAGAAGATGCAGTGATTGTTTCGAAGATTTTAAGCATTATGTTAATACCGGGAAACATTAAATTAGATGAAATTCAACACGATAGATTCGCCTATTGTTCCATTCCAGACAATAGATTACATGTTCATTTGAAGAGATTGTTAAATCATGGATTAAAGGTGGGTGTAGTAAAACAAACGGAAACTGCAGCCATTAAATCAGTAGACAGCACCAACAAAAGTGGATTATTCGAAAGAAAAATCACTGGGGTTTACACAAAAGCTACATATATGGGTGATGAATTGTTAACAGGAGACCCCAGTGTCAACAGAACGGGAATAACAGATGATGAAATTGGAGACTATATTCTTTGCATTGACGAGCTGACGCCAAATGACATTGGCATGATTGCAATTCAACCTATAACAGGTGATATAATTTATGACACTTTTCAAGATAATATTACAAGAGATGAATTAGAAACGAGGTTAGTATACTTAAACCCAAGTGAGATCATTGTTATTAATAATAATTCAGAAATATCCAAGGAAACGCTAAAGATTACAAAAATTATGAACAATAAAATAAACATTATTTATAAGCCAAGACGACAGAAATCAGATTATACTAGTGAGATTTATTCTTTTTTTAGTGAAATTGATAACGGCAAGTATAATGACCTTGGAGAATATTATTTATTAAAATTTGCCTCTAATATTCAATCATGTATGGTTGAACTTATATCATATTTACAGGAATTTAAATTGAGTAACATATTTACAATTGTTAGTAATGTTAATTGCTTTTCAAATTCTAAAACTTGCATGGTATTACCAAGTGGTACGGTACAAGCATTAGAGATATTTCAAAATATAACAGACCCAAATTCAAGTAAGGGCTCATTAATGTGGTTACTAAATCATACAAGAACAAAAATGGGCAACAGATTATTAGTAAAATGGATATCTAAACCATTAATCAATAAATTACAAATAGAAGAAAGGTTGCAAGCAATAGATGATTTGACCATGGAGTTTAATCACTTTATTGATTCTTTGAAGAACCAATTAGATAAAATTAGTAAATCAAACATTGATTTAGAAAAGAATTTAATTAAAGTTCACTACTCATCCACATATCAACTTGATAAAATTAGCAGGAAAGAAGTCTACTTATTATTGAAATGTTTCGACGATATTTTAAGAATGATTAAAAATTTCGAAAATACAACAAAAAATATATTCGAGTCCATTCATTCACCATTATTATTGAAAACATTCAATGAATTATTGCAGCTTTCGGAAAAGGACACAGTGAAAAATTTACTTGATATGATATCTGCAGATGCTTTGGATGATTCAAACTTAAACGATCAAAAGATTAATTTTTTCAATTTGAATTACTTTAAAGATGAACAGATTGTTTCTGAGTTAAATGAAATACTGCAAATTGAATATTTATTAAATGATGAGCTAATTAATATCCGTAAGTTGATGAAGCGACCGCAATTAAATTATATTACCAACTCAAAAGAAGCATATTTAATAGAAGTTAGAAATGGTAAAATGGTGGATTCTTTACCTAAGGATTGGATCAAGATAAATGGCACTAAAACAGTATCTAGATTCAGATCACCAGAAGTCACTAGGTTGCACAAAATATTACAATACCATAATGACATGCTAATAAGAAATTGTGATAAAGCATTTAATGCATTCTTGTTTGACATAGATAATAACTACGAGTTTTTTAGTAAGATTATCAGAAACTTATCGATATTTGATTGCTTGTTGTCATTGAGTGCCGTGAGTTCAATTAATTCCAACTATTCCAGACCAACAATAAAGGAAAATAAGCAAGTTATTCAAATAAAGAACAGTCGTAACCCAATTATTGAAAACTTATCTGTTAATTACTCAAATTATATTTCAAATAATATTAACATATCATACGATGAAAATAGGGTATTAATTATTACTGGTCCAAATATGGGAGGTAAATCAACATATGTTAAACAGGTTGCATTGCTAGTTATTATGTCACAGATTGGTAGTTATATACCCTGTGAAGAAGCGACTGTAGGTATATTTGATTCAATATTCATTAGAATGGGTGCCAGGGATAATATTTTACAGAACCAATCCACGTTTATGATTGAAATGTTAGAATGCAGCAATATACTCAAAAATATGACTTCAAGCTCCCTCATTATACTTGATGAAATTGGGAGAGGTACGGGTACAAATGATGGGATTGCTATAGCATATTCTATCTTGAACTACCTAATTGAAGAACCGAAGAAACCCTTAACGCTATTCATTACTCATTTCCCATCTTTGCATGTATTGGAATATAAATTTAAAGGTGTAGTTACCAATTACCATATGGGATTTCACGAAGTTCCGAAATCCAATCAAGAGTTTCCTGAAATTGTATTTTTATATAATTTGGTAAGAGGCGTTGTGGGAAATCTGTATGGACTTAATGTTGCTAAATTAGCTGGTATTCCTAATTCAATTATTAATACAGCTTTTAGCAAGTCTACGGAAATAAGAAACGCTATCGAAACAGATTGGCCTAGGAAATTTATCAGAATGATCAAATTGTTAAAAAATGACAGCAATGTAAATATCGAGCTAGGAGAAATCGAACAATTATGCAACAATATAGACTAGAAAATAAATGTTAGTAATTGTGACGCCGAATAACGAGTAATGTTTATTATAGAAGTAAAATATTCCTAAAGTAATTTAAAAAATTCTAAACATGATTTGTTAAATTCTACAGGATTGTCTAAATAAAGATGATGACCCGCATCTTTGATGATTTTAAACGAGCTCAAGGAATTAATTTTTGATAACTGTTCAAATATATGATAACCTCCTTTAAAATTCATCCAGTCCTTATCACCGTAGAGCCATAAGGTTCTTATTTGCGAATCATGTAGGTATTCAACAAACCCTCTATCACATAGAGGTAATTTGGCTAATATCTCATGATTAATTAGCTTGGTAATCGCAAGTTCTCCAGAACCTTGGAATTGATTAAAAATGGAATAAGAGTAGTTATGAAGCTTAAGAATTAAATCAACATTAATCTCACTTTCTTCGTTGTTAGTTCTTAAATTCCTGAATCGTTGGAACGACCAATAGGACAATAGCTTTGAATAGAACGGACCTAAGATCTGCAACATCTGAAATGGCGACTTATTCCACGCCCATAATTTTTGCAATAAAATATTTTTTGGGAACTTGGGTTTACCTAGTTTTTCCCATAGTTCTTTGAATTCATCGTCATCGACCATAATACTGTCGTTAATTTGTACAGTAACCAAATCCTTAAGAGGATCGCTCCCTTCATGGAACTCCAGTTTGTTATTTATCAAACTGATATAATTTGATTCTGTTCCCATTGGACTTACGACAATAAACTCGGTTACTATTTTGGAATCATCTTCTGTCAGATTGCAGTATTGGTTGTTATACTTCATTAAATAGCAACTAGACAAATAACCACCCATGGAATGACCAATTAATTTGAAGTGTCTTAAATTTCGGCTGATTCTCCATCCCTCGATTTTACTGATAAACCATTCCTCGATGTTCAAAATCTGCTCGATCTCTTCAGCTTTGGTGGATGGGTTAACCAAGAATTCCGTAGGAAACTTGGGTCTCGATGAGTTACCAAACCCAGGTAGGTCGATAACATGCAATCGTATTCCTGGTTTCGCTTTCACAATTTCCTCAAAATTCTTCACGAAATATCCTAATGCCGCCATATACCCGTGGACGAGCACTATATCAACCACCTCATCCAGCGAAACCTTTTCCACCTTATTTTCCAAAAAGAACTCGTGGATACTAACCCCCCCTCCAACGTCGACGTCCAAAAATTCACCCGTTATTTTAGCGTCCTCAGGTATATCGCTCTGGCTATTTGGAGGATGGACGTAAATATTGTCTGATAAAATGGATTCAAATAACTCGTATTCAATTAGTCGATTCTTGAGTTTTGCCTGCTCTAGCTCTTCATTTTTCGTAGTATTCCACGGCGTATTATTGTCTGATTTTAAATATTTTGGAAATGACCACCAATCAATCAAGGATTTAGTTAATGATATTGATGAAGGACTTCGTTCAGCCATGCTCTTGCACTGAATATAATTTTCTTTCTTGTTCACACGAGTTTCTTAAGATCAAAGTTTAAAGATTCATGCGATCTACAAGCTACTAGATCCCAAATAACTGGGTTGATTGGAGATTCACTTGATATCAGAACAAAATCTGTAAGATAAGAGATAAAAGCACGTGAAAAAAATTAAACGCATATACACATGCAAGCGAGGATTTACACAATAGACGAATTTTAAACTGTATATATTAGATTGAAACAAGATTTAACTAATCTTTTGTAGTCAAGAAAGGAATCTAAGCTGTATAGTATTAGGAACCATGTCTCACAGAAAAGCGATATTAAAAAGAGCTTCAAAAGAAGCCGAAGCCATTATAGGTAAGGTGCAAGATGTGCGAACAGTTCAATTCTTTGTATCCTGTAAGCTGTCATAGAAAACAATATGATGTTGTCACTGTACGATGAAGTTAGTCGTATATATAGAAGAAGAACCCGCAACCTTTTACTTGTCTGATCATCCGTATCATTGCAAAATGTACCGTATGCATCTTATTTTCCGAATTCTGTGTAGACAGGCGGAGAAGTTTCGTTTGTTTCATTTCTATCGCTGGTGGAACCGTAAGTAGGATTCTCAATAGGCAATGGTTCGTTATCAACTGACTCTCCACGATGGTGATGGTGGTGGTGGTGATGGTGGTCGTGGGCTGGGTATCTGGAACCTCTGGAACCTCTCGAGCTACCTGGGATCCCATCGCCACGCTGGTTCTCAAGGTCTGGTTGGGTTTGATACACGTAGTACACTTTGGATTCATGGCGTACCGCGTACGGTGGGTACTTTGCGATTATATACCATGAATGAATCAATCCTGGGAAATATCCTAACATACACAATAAGATATTTATTAATGAATCGGAGGTGCATAGGCCCCTTCTAATCCATACAGGTAATGGTGGAAAGAAAACCGACACAACAATAAGGCATATATCTGACAAACATTCACAGCAACACATATTTTAGTTGATTATAGGATCTAAGATAGATAAAGAGAAAGCTGTTTGCACATTTCTTTGTAGAGGAATGACTGGTTGGTTTACAGGTTACATATTTCTAAAAGACAGTTTGCAGGTTACGGCTTGATAAAAGATTTGCCATTATATACTGCTTAAACTACTAGTTGTTTGTTTATTATATAGAGACAAAATGCTGAGTGTATCGTTTAATATTAGCTGCAATAACACATCTAAAAAAGTGGCATGTAACAAATTGCAAACGGTTAATCAATTGATCCAAACTGCGTTAGAGAAATTCAAACTAGATGGAGAAAATGGCGAGTTGTTCCATAATGGGAAAAAAATAGACAGCTCGTTGCCTGTAAGACTAACTAACTTGGTAAATAACTCGAAATTAGTGCTCGTGGCGAAAGCCGATTTGAAGGAGAAAATAGTAAACATCAAGTTGGCAGTGAATGCCAAAAACGACATTAAGTCATACATCTTGAAAACGAGTAATACACGGTCGTTGGAAGAAATACTTGGTGAATTCGAAACAAGCAACAACTGTGATATACGGGGAGCAGGAGAGTTTGAATTGACAGTGTTAAATAGTAAGATCAGCAGCAACAACGAAGAGATCAAAGCAAGTTTAAAGTCAATCATCGGAAGCGATATTTCGAGCTTGGTTATGAGGTTGACATATTTGCAAGCAAGTAATAATGCCAGCGAACAAGAGAGGATAAATGAACTTCAGAAGCAGAGAATAAAGGACTACCAAAGACAGGAAAAAGAAAAAAGGGAGGCCGAGCAGCAAGCAAGGGAGGCCGCAAAGCAAGAACAGCTTGAAACACAGACAGAAGAACTCGACACGACAGACATGGCCGATGCCAAAAGGCACCTGACCAACGTTGGGATCCCCAATGCCAATCAGAAGGTAGCTGCAGAAGCTGGTGCAAATACACCCGCGTCATCTGGTGAATGCGAAGACACCCCAGCGGAAGATCGCGTGTCAGCTGAACAAAACGACGCAGTTCAAAATCCATCCGTTGACCAGAAAGATACGTTGTACATCCCATCAGTGTTCTCTACGTACGAGAATCCCGATGACGACTACGAAATGACGATGGATCAGGCACAGAAGTACCACAAGATGATCCTAAACTCGTCCAAAAATCCGGCCGCACCCAAACCCAAATCAAAACCCACAAAGTACTCGATCAGAATCAAGTTCCCTGACAGGCTCATGCTTCAGCTCGAGATTGACGACCCCACGGTGAAATTGGGCCATCTTGTGCGCAAGATCGATGAATACTTGGTGCCCGACTTCCAGAGTAACTACAACCTCAGAATTGGGTACCCTCCGTTCTCCAAGATCCCTGTGTCTCTCACCCACAACAACACCCCCCTCGTCGACTTCCCATTCTTCCAGGACGAGAAGATAGTCGTAATCTGGGAACCCCGTGCCCCCCACGCAAACGGGCCCTACGTCCTCCAAAATGATCTCGCATCGGCCCACGTAAAGCACATCAACGACCTCCCCGAGATCCAGCTAGAGAAAAATAGAAGTAACTTACCCGCAGACGCCAGGAACCCTCCATCCCATCCGTCCGCTGCGGCTTCTGGTACGCCATCCCATGCCACCGATAAACCAAGCGGAGATGCTTCCAAGAAGGTTCCAAAATGGTTTAGGCCTACCAAATAGTCCAAAAGGCCGGTATAGTTCTTATCGCAAAACCCCGGGCCGGAACCGGCCTTTGTTTAAACTGCCCATTCCTACATCTACCCGTACATACATTCCTTCAATTTACAATATTTGACATCAACTGCTTATTCACTGGTATCTAGACATCGATCACTCGTCCCTGTCTATGTCACCAGGTGTATTGCCATCATACGGAGGAGATTAATCTAGATTGTAGTGTGAGTCATTTCCATTATTAACGAGCGGACTCTTGTTTACCCGCATTAACTATGCTGGAGCGGTTTCGTAAACTCTCTTAAGTAAATATGAGCACACCAATAATGAAAATTTTCATACTTGAAAAATTATAAAAAGTCTTCAAATTCCACTACCTGCAATTCCAAGAAAAAAGTCCTTTTTCTTAAATATTCACAACAACAATAATCAAGTATTTGTTTTTCCATTTTTTGCCTTATTATTTAGAAATTAATTATAAATCAAAAATGTGTGCTTAAATTTAATTTAGTTTAATTTAAAAATTAGAAAGTTATTAAAAGTTTAAAAAAAACTATTAATTACATCAGTTCCTTAAGTTGTTGTTTACCGTATATTTAAAATGTTATCGTGAAAGAAATTGTTAATCCGTCCAAAATGACGTTCTTATATTGTTACCCATATTAATTTTGTTATCTATTATTGTTTGAAGAAAAAATATATATCCAAATGTCTGCTACTACCAATACCACCAACCGTGCATTAGGCACCAATCCTTTGATTTTATGTGGCGATTCGATGTTCGAATCGTCCGACATGTTTAGTCATCCACAGGGCGCCGACGCAGCCTTGGGGAATGACGCCATCCCTATGAAACACGAGTCTATGGAAGAGTTATCATCACACTTGCCGATCAATGACCAGTTGAATGCCGACTTGCAAAAGACGTCTCCTTTCAACATCCACTCATCGGTGCTCGACTCAGTGTTTTCGAGCACGATGGACGAGAACGATCAGTTGCAGGACCACACTCCTATGTTTGATGAATTAGACTTCATCATGGATGGGGGCAAGCCTAGCCTGAAGGATGATTGGGTGTCTCTCTTCGGAGGAAACGATGATGACAGAAAACATGATGAAGTACACACATTGAGTGTACCGACCAAGAGATCTCACAGCGAGGTTGAGGGCTTCGACACGATTGAGGAATCGGTCGAACCAGAAGCCGAACCAGCTGCACCTAAGCAATTGTATACGCCAACGGAATCCAACTTGGCCACGCCAATCATCGATTCACCATCGAAGGTTTCCAAAACCAAGAATGCCAAGGTTGACCGCTTGGGTTGCGTTAGCTATTCTAAGAAACAAAGATCTCAGCCGTTGCCTCCTATTCCAACCGAGACTGCCGATCCGATGACCATGAAACGTGCCAGAAATACTGAGGCCGCTAGGAGATCGAGAGCTCGTAAGTTGGAGAGAATGTCCCAATTAGAAACCAAAGTTGAAAATCTAATCAACGATAAGACCGATTTAGCAAATGAAGTCTTGAGGTTAAAGGAGATCTTGGCCGCTAATGGCATTAGTCATTAGATCTTGTGCTTGTTTTTATGTTCCATATTCTATAGTGTTTTAAATTCAGTTCCAAAATTGTTCTAAATATATGTATTACAATAATAGTGCTTAACTACTGCATGCTTCAATCAATAATAGCCGTATAATGGCGCTAGACCTGATTTTGATCATACCTATTTCGTTAGACTGTCAGTGGTTACAATTAAAATGTATCCTTCTCTTTATATTAGAGATGCTAAATACGTAATATACAAATGTAAAATACACGATCATTAGAATGAACATAACCCCTACATCCCCTTGGATGATAGATTGGATTCTTCAACTTTGATTCGCTCCAATATTCCTCTTGGATAGTCAGTTTCATCCGAAAATGCATCAACGCAGTTTCTTAACAGGTCATTCGCTCTAAACGGACGATTAATCCTTCCATGATGCCTCAAGCGTCGGTGTTTTCTTGAAAACGCGAGCTAACATTAGACACCGAATTCACCAATTTTAAATGTCAGCTTGCATCACTTCTTCGCGTATGTTACTAATGCATCAGTACCAAACTGCTCTAACTTGTCCTTGGTTAAATCATCCAAGCAGCTCGTAGCCGACGCTTCGTTTTCAAACTCGATGAATGACAAGTTCCTCACCTTCACCAAACGGCTGTTAATAAAGCCCCCGTACACTTCAAAAAACTCAAGCAAGTCACGGTTGGTCGTTTCTGGTTTCAAGTTCTGGATCAAAAGGATCTTATTTGGTGGAATGGCCTTCCAGGTCTGTAATTTGTTGACTACCGGTTTCTTCACCTTGTTCTCGCTGGCAGCCTGCTCGTTGGTCTTGGCTTTTATTTGCTTCCGCATCTCAATCGCTTCGTCGTTTCTCAATATGTCGCGATGGTAATTGTCGGAGTTTCGCTTGGCATATTCAACATGCATGGCCTTGCCAAACATTTCGTGCTCCTGGAGCCCTTCAACAGCTGCCTGGCTTGCCTCCTTATTTTCAAACGTAACGAACGCCTGTCCCTTCATCTTGAGATTCCTATGCGCCGTGATTTGTATGATTTTCCCATATTTCTTAAACAACATCTCCAATTCTCCCTTGAGCTTATTGACTGACACCTTATCGTTCAAATTGTTCACGTACACCGTCTCTATAGCCTCCACCGAACCACCGTCCATAGCCGCATCTCCCTTCACTTCAGCCCTTGTTTTCTCGTCCACTGCATAGTCCGTCTTTTCTTCTCTCGCTACTTCTCCGGCTACCTCTCTCCCTCCTACTTTATCTTCGATTTTTCCTTCCATTGGTCACTAATCTCATCAATATGTTCCACTACGCTGAATTCAGAAACATTTTTCCAATTTTCATCCCCAAGACTGTACTTGGGCGAAAGTGCAAAAAGTTAACCACTCAACATTAGGTAGCCACACGCCAAAATCAAATTTTCAGATGTCTGGATGTTATGGAGAATGGGCCTTTTTTTGGATTTGGGTGCCCCTTTGTGATGCCCCAATTATCTCCGAGATAACAGTTGACTGCGACAAAACGTTCCCTGATTACGTTATTATCGGACATTCCTTGTACCGAAGGCGATTCCGCATGTTCGGCGAATTGCCCCAAGAATAATGCTACGCAAAAATGAGCCAATCACAGCCACTCTAAACGTAAGCAATAGATTTTTAGCAGAGCTCACGTGATGAATGCAGGTTTTCTGGCTTACTTATAAATGTCAGAAAGTAAAAAATAGCAAATAGTAAGTAAAATCGATGGATTTATAATAAATTCTTTGATATTAGGCTTGGTGTTATAGTTTCATTAGTATGTCATTAGTTACATTGAAAAACCAAATAGGCGGCTTATTGAAGAAGTCCAAATCAGACGAAGAATTGGAAAGGATCGATGCTTCGTTATCTAATAACAACAGACCATATGGATCAACAGAGGATGGAAGCGACAGAACACAAGATATAGTAGTGGAGGAAGCCATGATAAATGCATCAAATAAAGGAGGGTCAGACACAAACGACGACGGCGGCGAGAAGGTAGGTTTTTTCGAGAAGTTCGATCCTAGGGTCATGTCGGACATAATTATTGGATTATCGGACGGATTGACAGTTCCGTTTGCATTGACGGCCGGATTGTCATCGTTGGGAAATACGAAGTTGGTGATCACGGGTGGGATGGCTGAGTTAGTTTCGGGGGCCATTTCAATGGGACTAGGAGGCTTTTTGGCGGCGAAATCAGAGTTGGAATACTACAAGTCGCAGGTGAAGAAGGAAAAGTTGGAATTCTTCAAGAAACCAGAGTTGATTAACCAAGAAGCAGCGGAAATCATGTTTGACTTGGGGGGATCTGAGCAGACCATCGGATCGTTCTTGAAGGATTTGGATGCGCGTCCGAAGAACCTCATCGAATTTGTCATTCGTTTTGGTAAGGGTCTTGAAGCGCCTGCCGAGGGAAGAGAAATCACATCTGCATTGACCATTGGGCTGGCTTACTTCTTCGGAGGGTTTGTGCCGTTAATGCCCTACTTTTTCTGTTCGGTAGTCAAGACTGGTTTGATTACGTCGGTTATTGTTATGTTGATCACCTTGTTTATATTCGGTTATATCAAGACATCAATTTCTTTAGGTGAGGACTGTGGAAGGGGCAAGAAATTCATAGAAGGAGCTCAAATGGTAGCTATTGGGTCAATCGCTGCTGGTGCTGCATGGACATTAGTGTATTTCATTGATAATTAATTTTGTTTCTTCCAGTTTGCACTGTACCATTTG
Source organism: Debaryomyces coudertii (assembly GCA_030564605.1). NCBI lineage: Eukaryota > Fungi > Ascomycota > Pichiomycetes > Serinales > Debaryomycetaceae > Debaryomyces > Debaryomyces coudertii. The sequence continues at coordinate 60,728 of JAKTYF010000015.1, forward strand.
CATTATTTATGCTCTCTAGAAATTGCGTTCTTTGTATATCTCTTCCATAAATGTATATTAGCTTTCGTTGTACTTCTATTTCTAGTGTAATGATGTAACATGTAAAAAATGTGATTTTGCATGTTACCGTCAGAGGACCACTATTAGTGGCGTTGTGGAAAAATCGTTTAAAGGGGACTACGACCAGTATTCTTCAACCAGTCAATCAAATATGTCACATAGATTTGCGGAAATTATATCAAAAGTTGCTATCCCCTTAGGTATAACGGTCACCTTAGGTCAGTCAGCGCTTTATGATGTTGAAGGTGGTAAGAGAGCCGTTATATTCGATAGGTTAAATGGTGTTCAACAACAAGTTATTGGGGAAGGAACACACTTTTTGATCCCATGGTTACAAAAAGCCATCATTTATGACGTCAAAACGAAACCAAAGACTATTGCAACTACTACTGGATCGAAGGATTTACAAAATGTTTCATTGACTTTAAGAGTGCTTCATAGACCTGAAGTTTTGAAGTTGCCAATCATTTACCAATCATTAGGTTTAGATTACGACGAAAGAGTATTACCAGCGATCGGTAATGAAGTATTGAAGTCCATTGTAGCACAGTTTGATGCTGCTGAGTTGATCACCCAAAGAGAAGTTGTATCGGCCAGAATTAGACAAGAATTATCCCGTAGAGCCAATGAATTCAATATTCTGTTAGAAGATGTTTCAATTACACATATGACTTTTGGAAGAGAATTCACTAAGGCTGTTGAGCAGAAACAAATTGCTCAACAAGATGCGGAAAGAGCTAAATACTTGGTTGAAAAGGCAGAACAAGAAAAGAAAGCCAACATTATTAGAGCAGAAGGTGAAGCCGAAAGTGCGGAAACTGTGTCGAAGGCATTGGCTAAGGCTGGTGACGGTTTATTGATGATTAGAAGATTAGAAGCTTCTAAGGATATTGCAGCTACTTTAGCTAATTCCTCGAATGTTTCATACTTACCAAGTGGCAATAAAGGTGGTGACAGCGACTCCAAGAATTCTTTATTATTAAACGTTGGTCGTTAAACCTAAATATTATTTGTAAATAACTTTATACATGTTCTATGAATTTTAAATATCTAAAATTACTAATTCATCATTAATACCTGGTGTAGTAACACCATTTTTAATCAAGGATTCAATATCTTCAATCTCTTTAACGCAACCGCTAGTCAAATTTAAGATATTGTTTTTCGTTTTACCAACAACAACATCGTCCTCAACTCTGATTCCAATACCCTGGTACCACTTAGGATATTTATCGTTCATTGGAATATACAAACCTGGTTCAATTGTAAGTACATTCCCTTCTTTAATTTTTTGATATCTTGAAATTGATGGTATATCGTGAAGATCCAAACCCAAATGGTGACCGATATAATGAGGAAATAGGTCTTTTGCAACGTCATATTTCGATAAATTTGTAAAACCAGGCAACCTTTTAATTTCCTTAGTTAAATTATCAACAGCAAATTCATGAATATTATTTACTGAAATTTCATTATTCTCATAGCATAAATCAATACATTGTTTATTGATTTTCAAAACAATTTCATAAATATCCTTTTGTGGATCGCTAAATCCCTTCGAGGAATTTGGCCATGCTCTTGAAATATCTGAGCAATAGCCCCCCATTTTTCCTCCTGCATCAATAAAGACTAGTTCATCTTTATATAATAAATCGTCATTTCTAGTGTAGTGGATTGTCAATGCATTTGGGCCACTAGCCACTACTGGGATGTAAGCTTGTTTATCACAGCCGCCTTTGACAAATTGATACTCAAGGTACTTGGCTAACGTCTTTTCGGAAGCAAATGGTGATGCAGAACCAACTTTTCCCATAGCTTTGTTGATGGCCCTACTAGATATTTGTGCAGCAGAATGCATAACTTCAATTTCACTAAATGATTTCACTGACCTTTGTTCAGCAATTAAAGTGTTCAATGGGTGTACTTGTTTATTTGTGCTTTTAATAAGTTCTTGAATGCTTGAAGAATTCTGATTCAAGACGTTCAAGTTAAAGAATGATGAAAATTTATTAGATGATGGAGCTTTGTTTGATCTATCATCCCAATAGATTGTGTCATTCCGACTTAATAAATTTTCGATATAGTGTTTTACATTATTAATATCTTCAACATAATCAGCATTAAAGAAATCGTAGGCACCTTCTAGCCCCAGTCTTTCACCTTCCCATAACTCTATTTGTGGATTTTTAGATGGCACAAGCATATGCAATATGACATCTTCATCATTACCCCTATCGCTTTGTTTTTCAATAATGGCTACTGAATTGGGTTCTAACCACCCAGTCATATAATATAAATTATTATCCTGTTGAAAATCGTAGAATACGCTTCCGGAACTAAATTGTACTTCATTTCCCACAAGAATTGCTAATGATCTTACAGGCAATTGTTTCGCTAATTCAAGCCTACGGTCATAATACTCGACCGCATTTATTCCGGGAGTAACATTGCCTGGTGTTGGCAAATAATGAGGTCTAGTTTCATGGGTTGGTTGTCCAGTATTATATGGAACAGCTAAGTTTGATCTAGTTGGTAAGTTTAAATTTCTAGCACATCTAACCAATGGCCTAATATTAGAAGTATTCACTCGTTTTATTAATGAATACATCATGGCCTTTTATAGTTTATAATAAAGTATAGATTAGAATCTGTTTTTTTTTGTGTGAAAAATTTGTAATATCGAGATATGCAATCAACACCCATGAAAGAATGCAAAACAAGAAATTCCAGGGGAATAGCAAATGGTTAATATAGCACTCGACGATTCGAAAGGCTTCTGTTATGCTAACTCAATTAATGATGATATACCAAAATCAAAAAATAAGGAGATAGAAATAACAAATGGTTTCGATTTGTTACCTTGGGATAGACATATCCTAGAAACTGAAGAATCGGATGACGAAAGCGTGGAAGAGAAAGAGGAACAACCTTTAAACAAGAAAAAGAAACTTACGAAGCAAGAGAAGAGACAACAACGACAACAGAAGAAGATCAATGTATCCAGAAACAAAAGATTGAAAAGACAACAGGAATTATCAACTATTGAAATAGAGTCTACTAGAAATGTGGAGGATAACCCGTTTGCAATTCAACAAGACATAAAATGTTTACATTCCAAGCTTGTTAAAGCCAAGGATTTTGTCATAAAGAAGGACTTTAAAATTTTCCAATACCAATCAGTTGCATTATACAAGTCAGATTTAGATCACATTCTACCAGAGGAATGGATAAATGACAATAATATTTCTTTAATATACGAATTAATAACTCAGCTATTTTTGCTGAAAACAGAAAATAAATTTAGTTACCAAATACAACTACTTTATCCATCTTTAGTACAGTTATTTCTCCATATTCCTATAGGAATAGATTTTGAATGCATATTACCTATAAAAGAATTGCAAAAACTGAAATTTATATTTATACCTATAAATTACATTGATAATTATGAACAAATAGACTTGGAACAGGTAAACAATGGAGACCACTGGGTGCTTTGTCTATTCAACTTAATTAACAACAAGCTATACGTATACAACTCCATGCATGATCCAGAAGATGATGACAATGAATTATTAAAGGAATTGACTAAACGTTTGAAGCTATGTAAATCAATAGTTAGAAACAATTCATCGATTGAAATCATCCAAATGAAATGTGACCAGCAAACAAATTTTAATGATTGCGGAGTATATCTACTGATGATTACCTGCTGCTTGATGAGTAGATTATTGTATGACAAAAGTATTAATTTAGATATAAGTAACATTAAATTTAATGCATTACGTGGAAGGTTGTACATGCTAGAGCTCATCTATAAATTATCGAAACAACGATCAACAACAGAGCAAAACCTATGAATTAAGTGCTTGTTCGATTAAGCATCCTTTGATTAAATTTGCAATACTTTCTCCCGTTAAACGATTTTCAAGATCAGCTATCTGTTCATCTAAATTATTTTGTTTAATACCTGAATTATAGAAGAAATCATTACCATAATCATACCCAATGCCTAATTCTCCTAAATTTAAAGTAGATATAAATAATAGTAAGTTATTTGTCATATGATCATTTGAATAACCTAATAAGGCCATCAAATTAGGTTTTGATATCTTCTTGCTAATCGATATAATCAACAAGAAATTTTTGAAGTCTATCACATTATTCATAAATTGCATGAATGTAGGAGCATTACGAGGAAAAGCATATCCTAAAATACCCATTAGCTTATTTCTAAAAATCTCGTCATCAAAATTTACTTTAAACTCTTTAAGATTGGATTCTGATAAGTCTAAAAATATCTCATGAACTGCGAATTCAAACCTGCTGTTGTCATTGAATAATTCAAATAAAGTTTCGTTATCAGACTCGGGATCATCGCTGTATTCATAATTTAATAGAGATAGGCTCTTAAACGGCTTGGTAATTAATATGGATATCTCAAACATGATCAAAATTTCTGTTTTCAAACCTACTTCATCAAAATTTAAGATATCCAAAGGTTTCAATATCGAATCATTATTAATCAATATATTAAATTCACTTAAAAATTGATCAAATTTCCCTTGATTAAAATATACTGTTAATTGTAACCAATTCATTAGCCAAAAATATTGAATTTCTCTATTCGAGTTATCAATGTTGATTAACATTTCATTTTTATTATAATAAACATTAACTTTCTTAAAGCAGTTATTTATAGTCTTGAACGCATTTATATTGGAACTGGAAGTACTCGAATTTGATTCATTATTCAGCGGAAACCATATTAAGTTATATAAATTAGTCGTATACTGAATGAAATTATACTCCATATACTTATTTTGAATGAATTGACTTAAATCATTAGGTTGTGATTGAAAATGAATAATTGAATGGAATTGATTTAAAGAGGTTACTATTTGTTGGTAATTTCCTTGAATTGTATAAATTGCCGATAAATAACCAATTTTTTCCATTATTAGTGTCTTATCTGTGTCTTGTAAACAGTCATGTAGTTCATCCGTATATTTATTGACTGTTTCTTTTGCTACCTTGTCAACTGATGAAGCCCATTCATCTGTAAATGGAGTATTATCCTTGCTCAAGTAGTTAATCATCGATTTATAACTTGGGTGAAGTGATTGGTATTTATTCATGATTTTCAATGCCTTGATAGAAGCGTCTTTGGCTAATTGCATCAACGTCTCATTGTCACTTGCATTGAGACTTTCAAATGTATATGCGAGCTTATTAACATTCAAATAGTCAATATCTATGTCAATGTTCGTCATTATAACTTATATTGTAACTGGTTATGAAAATATTCACGGAATCTAAATGTGGATCAATTTTGAGTGAGATAAACTACATTTTCCTCTACAGAAATTAATATATCTTAATACTAAACAATATGTGATAACTATATAACATTTTGAATATTAAGTATGAAATATAAATAAATACTCTAAGCTTAATGACTTTTACATACAAAGTATGTATTTTCACATACTTTAATACTGTAATTCATGTTACAGATGGATTATACAAGTAAGTAGACACACACTTACTTTAAAATAAGCATAGCTAATTTCTATAATTCATGATATACTTGAGTTCCTGAAAGCTTTTCCAGATGTATCAGACAGCGAAATTGCTGTAATTAAGATAAAATGACTTTTTTTACGAATACATCTAATCTTATTTCTCTCGTATAATGGTAACCAGTTATTATAATACTGATCTGTTTAAAACGTACTCTATAATAAAACCAGGCTTGTCAGGTACAGGCTACATACATTGAATAGGACTTCTGCAATTCCCCAGCAGAAAGGAATCCATGTACTCATATTTAATGAGCCAGCTTTATAAATAGCCAGTAGTAACAATCCAATAATAGCACCACTTATGAATCCTTGTGCTACGCCTATTAACAAGTAAAGCAGTACTAAGAAGATACTTCCCACTATTGTTCCTTTCAGAATGGGATTTGCAATTTTATGTAGATAATTATTGCTAATTTGATTAGATACAGCTAGCAACCCTGCTGTAAGGTAAAATCCACCAAATAATATCATCGACCAGAACACAGTAAACTTCCATATATCGAATGAATAATATAAAAACAGTGATTGAAAATCAGATGATGTTGGTCCCAAAGGCCAATAAAGTGATGGAAATGGTGGTGTAGAATACCCTATGGGAACGTTCTGAGAACTGACGAAGATCTTCATTCATATGCCCTAATAACCCTATTCTCTGGTCCATTTAGTGGTGTCTTCATTAGTGTTCTGGTGATGAATATGTAAAGTCTATAAAATTTATGTGCAGTACCATCTAAAAGACTGAAGTTCAAAGTTCATTGCCACCGTTAAACCTATTTACTTAAGAGTAGGCATATTTTATTAATTGTTCAACAATTGTCTATTAAAAGAGGTCATGTCTAGGAGATACGATTCAAGAACTACAATCTTCTCACCGGAAGGGAGATTATATCAAGTTGAATACGCACAAGAAGCTATATCTCAAGCAGGGACAGCGATTGGAATTTTATCAACAGAAGGAGTTGTATTGGCTTGTGAAAAGAAGTTTACGTCAAAATTGTTGGACAATGACGGATCGGCTGAAAAATTGTATGTGTTGAATGATAATATGATCTGTGCAGTTGCTGGTATGACAGCTGACGCTTCAATTTTAGTGAACAATGCTAGAGTAGGTGCACAACAATATTTGAAATCATACAACGAAGATATTCCATGTGAATCGTTGATCAGAAAGATATGTGATATCAAACAAGGTTACACACAACATGGTGGCTTAAGACCGTTTGGTGTGTCATTTTTGTATGCTGGATATGATGATAGATATAACTTCCAATTGTTCACTTCGAATCCATCAGGCAACTATTCAGGATGGAAGGCCACTAGTATTGGTGCGAACAATTCAGCTTCGCAAACTTTACTAAAGAAAGATTATAAGGATGATATGAATTTGAAAGAAGCGTGTGAATTAGCAATCAAGATTTTGTCGAAAACAATTGACAATTCGAATTTAAATAGTGATAAATTAGAGTTTGCTACTTTAAGTCATTCTGCTAACAAAGAGAAGATAGTCCATAAGATTTGGAGCGCCGATAACATCGATTCATTGATCAAAGAGTCAGGTGTGTTAGATAGAGAAGACGAAGAGTAATTACAATATTACTTAATATATAAGAAAACCATTAGTCAGTAATCCGTAGCATTCTACTTTTATTGAGTTCGTCCTTGTGTGTCCATTTATAATAAGCATTTGTCTAAAACATATTTAGACAAGTAACAATTTTTAGAATGGATTAAGTTGTTATGTAGCAAATGTATAAATACTAATTCAAAACTTATGTGCTAATCTATCGAGTGTATTAACCCACTTGTCAGAGTTTTGTGTCACTTTCGGTATCTTATATAATAGATTCAACTTACTAGCAAAAAGATGAAGACCGTTCCAAAAAGACAGTAAGATAATGACGGAGATCTTCAAAAGTAACCTGAAAAGCTTGAAGTTGATTGATGAAATTAATTCAACCAATACTATCTCGGCTGAATTGTCGCATGTATTATCTGAATTGAATCAATTTACGAACACATACTTAACAAACCACTTGCTACCTTCTATTGATGAGTTATCTCATGATTACCAACAGGATAAGAATCTTAAAACCTTGGAGAGTTGTTTCCAACAATTATGTTATATGTTAGGTGTTGATAAGAATTGCACGAATCTATTAATTAATTACAATCAATTAATATCTATAGCAAGTCAGTTAGAAAGTTTGGCTCCAGCAGAAGAAATTGGAATCAACGATGTAAGGTATATTGAAATTATCAATTCGTTGAACAATTTGATTAACATTTATTTGATTTTGGTTATATATTCTAAAAAATCCAACTCTTTGATCTACAATACAATTAACTATAAAAATCAATTAAATTACTGGAACGGCTTGAACAATTCACCATTGAATAAATTGATTTACTTTATCCAGATCTCACCAGTTAAGTTGTATGAAGTTGGGCAAATTATCTTAACTAACTTTAAAGAGATCTTTGAAAGTTCAATCGAGCAGGATTTAGTAAGCAATGCTAAACTTTTCATCAATTCTAGCCAAAAGACAATTGTTAAGTTATTAAACAAAGCTCCAACTTTCTCAATGTACCAAATGAACACGAGTAGATTAAGCCAATTTAACTTTATTTACCAAACTCCAATTAACATTATCAACAAGGAAATAAAGAGCAAAATGGATTATTTGAATTGCAAGATCAGTGCAAACTGCGAGGTACTAGGAGAAATAATCAATAACTTGCCAAAAGAAATCCCACAAAATATAGCTGATGATTTTAAGAACTTATCTGTATACGAACATTTACAACTGTTGGACAACAATTCCCCCGAGGATGTTAACAGAAGAATATTGAAGTTACTCAAAAATAAATCTGTGGCAGAAAATACAAAACCATCGAGGTTGGTCCGCTACTGGCCAGCTATTTTGGCTGTTTTAAGATATGGTCCTTCGAGTTCTATTAACTTGTATCAGAACAGATACGAAATCGTCAAGTGGATAAAATTTAATCTTGTCGATACAGTAGTAGGGTTTGGTAAGAACTGGGTAGTAAAGCCCATAAACAATATGTTAAGCATCCTCAGACATGATGAAAACTTCAACGAGTTGAGCATCATCAGCAAGGACTCGTTGCAATCAGACTTGGATTCGCTAGAGCGCATGGTCATCGACTACGTAGTTGATTACGAAAGGGTCGACAAGACCGAAATTACCAGACAGATCCACGAAGCAATCCAGGAGGGAAATTTAACTATGCTAATGTCCAACTATGAACAGGACTTACGCAATCCCTTCAGGTCGTTGGCCAAGGGGTCCTTGGTGAGAGGTCTCTTAATTCAGCTACAGAAAACCAAGGTCGATGGAGGCGTGGCCGTAAGCGGAATAGACAAAATGTTGAAGTCGCAACAGTTGGTTTTCGGTGTAGTGGCCATCAGTCCCTCTATCTTGATCCTCTATCAGGCATACCAATTCATGCTCAAGAAGTCCGCCAAACCGATCATGATCAACGGGAAACAATTGAATATCATATGCTTGAAGTCACTCAATAGGATTGAAAAGCTCATCTGCGAACCCCAGACCTCGCGCAAAATGGGTGAGCTATTCATCGAAGTGATCAACTTGCAACTCCACTCCACCTTGATCATCCCATCGCAAATAAAGGCTGATTGGATCCAGGACCTAAACGAATTGAACAGGGTCAACGTGAGCAAGGACACCAAGTTGGCCACTATCGCCAGAATATGGAACATGTATAGTTACTACTTTAGATAAAATACACACGCGAGCTCCCCACCTCGGTTCTTTTCCGTTCTACACACTGCACATAATCTGCACATAATATAGAACCCAAGGGCAACTCGCTGACCCTGTTTCTCTGCGACAGTCGCATGCATACTACACCCTTGTCAGCACCAACAATATCAACTGCCCATCATATCAGACTATCATCGGGAGTTAACATTCGTACGATCCACCCCCGGATAAACATTAACATTTTGCACCCACCCAGAAAGGTCCATTTGTGGTTGCAACATTTATCCGATAAATGTCACATAAATGTCACATAAATGTCGTAGGGATCGAATGTCCGCTCTTGTACTTCCCCTCTCCTATTTTTCACGACAACCATTGCGGGGAGTACCGCTCATGGATCTCGATGGGGGAATTTCAGTTGATGTGGACACTAAATTACACAAACAGTACCCCACCAACTTCGAAAATTCGGGCTACCTGCAGTACAGGACATAATGAATATTTTTAAAAGTCTTTAATACCCTTGTTTGGATACAATTGCTATAGAATACAGGTATTTGTAGTATTTATCAGAGAGGTTGCACAAGGGTTTGGAAGCAAGCAGAAGAATACAAGAAACACACTAATATGGAGAATATGGAGAATATGGGAAACATACACCAAGCACAAATAAGCCCGGACCCGGTAGCTAAGTATGGAACGAAAACAGCATCTGGAAATGCCCGAATTTTCAACTGTAAACAGTGCAATAGAGCCTTCACGAGGGAGGAGCATTTGACGAGACATACGTTGCTGACACACAACAAATTGAAGCCGTTTGTGTGTGGGATATGCTCAAGGCCATTTTCACGAAGAGACTTGCTATTGAGACACGCAAAGAACCTCCACCAGGGATCTGAACTCGCGGTGAGCAGGATAAGAAAGCTGTACAAGAGAAGCTCGAAAGAGGAGGACGACTCGGACGATGCCAGCGATCATTCGTCCACCAACATAAAAAACACTACACCAAAATCCGAAAGTGCGATCGACGAAAGCCAGTCGCCCGTGCTACAATCGATAGAGGACAACAAGGACTACGAGTCGCCAGAAAAGAAAAAGTTGAAGATGTCTGTTAATATGTTGGTCAGTTAGTAGGCTAGTAATATATAGATGGTTGAGGAGTGTTTATATAGTAAAATGCATGTGTCACGGTTTAAGCAAACACCTGGTGTATGGATGTATATGATGTAAGGATGTCTATACTAGCATGAAAAGAGACGAATAAAATTTCAGACTAGTAGCTAGCTGTAGACCACCAATGTCAGGAACACCGATATTTCAGTATAAAATACCTTATGAAGAGTGGTATATCATAGTGACATCTCAGGGAGTGCATTTCTATTTCAATAAGTTCATACGAAAGTCTTATTGGCAATTATACGATGTTTTCGAAGATAATCCTACCATAAACAAGAATGAGTTTATAAGCTGCATCAATGTGGAGGAAATTGCAATATTGATGAGCAAGGTAAATGGGTTGAAGGGTTTGGACGGTCACTACTTTGAGACTACTACGGACATTGATAGAAGCCTGTTGAAATCGACTAATGAAGATAAGAGACACATGCAAGAGGAAGAGAAGGACGAAGTAGTTGCGAAGAGCGAAGAGAACAATAGTGATGAGCAAACGGAAGAAAAACTGGAATACGATGAGGATGCGAGGGACAAATTTGTGCGTAATTTGCTCCTAGAAGAAGGTTACATAAACGAGGAAAATATTGAAGAGACGGCTGAAGAAACTCCCAGTGGGCTAGATTTAGGATACTCGTCGAGTGAGGATGAATCTGAAGCAGAAGAAAACCAAGGGGACAAAAGTGGCCAAGGTAATGAGAAATATGAGGCAGCTAGTGAAAGTGAGGATGAAGAGATACATCGACCAGATTATCAAGATAAACTTAAAAATGACGAAGATATGGAAAATGCTGTAAACGACAGTGATGATGAAAATCAAAATAATTTGGATTTAGATTTATCTCTTTCCGATAACGACTTGGACACGGCGCAAGATTTCTTTCGATTACTCGATTCCTTCAAGGATAGAATATCAATTTACGACCCTTGGTTTTTAATTGAAGAAGAATTGCTTTCTGAATTGATTATCAAACCAGAATATTATTCTATAAATGATTCAACCGAAAGAGATAGGTTATTTAATCAATGGTGTAAAATACAGCAGGATAAAATACACAAAAGCAATGCTGACACTGGCGTCAGACAACATAATTATGAAATGTATCCTACATTAACGCAAATATTCTTTAGGTTTCTTCAAAATCATAAGAAGGAACTTAAGAAATTGTTTTATTCTGAATTTAGCTCGAAGTTTGCAAATGAAATTGATATGGTCTTTGGTGACCTACTGGCCAAAGAGAGAGAGTCACTATATCGTCAATATAAAATTATGATAACAGATTACACCGAATATGAAAAACGAATGAAGAAAAATAAGGCGAATGATACCAACTTGAAGAAGAAGAAGCTAGAATTGTTCTTGAGGAATTGCAGTAAGCAGCTTCCACCAAATAATGCAAAAAATGAAGATATTGTGCAAGTTGAAAAATCAACTGAAGATGCTTTTGATAAATGGGTTGCAATTTGCAATTTGTATAATATACCTCATTCAGTAGGCAATAACGTTGAGAATTTCATAGTAGGTGATGAGAAACGTTTACAATCATATGTAGAGATGATAACCAGATCATAAGTTTATACTAATAAATAATTCCTGTATTATAGATTTCGGAAATATAAATCGATCTGAAAAATTGAGACATTTCTATTAAATGACTCAACTAACATGTCTAAAAGAATTGTTGTAACAGGCCTTGGGTTAGTAACACCCTTAGGAGTTGGTGTGAAACCGTCGTGGACTAACCTTATTGCAAATAAAAGTGGTTTGGTTTCGACGAGCATGTTACCAGACTATGAGACAGCCGGGTGGGATAAAATACCATCAAAAGTAATTGGTAAGGTACCGGAAGGGCCAATCACCGAAGGTAAGTGGACCTCAACTGACCATTTTGATAAGGGTGAAGCTAGGAGACTTGCGTTATTTTCGCAATATGGTATAGTCGCTACAGAAGAAGCATTAAGAGATGCTAACTGGTTTCCTCAAAGTGAGGAGGAACAAAATTATACGGGGGTAGCAATAGGAAGTGGAATTGGTTCATTTGATGATATTTATGAAAACTCACTAGGCTTTTCTCAATCTGGTTATAAGAAAGTTCAACCATTATTCGTACCCAAAATTTTGACTAATATGGCTGCTGGAAACATATCTATTAAATATGGGCTAAAAGGACCAAACCATTCTGTGTCCACAGCGTGTGCTACGGGGTTACATTCAATAGGCGATGCATACAACTTCATTAAGAATGACTATGCCAAGGTTATGGTCGCTGGTGGTACTGAAGCGACTATTCATCCATTGGCATTGGCAGGATTTGCAAGAGCCAAATCTGTAGTGACTAATTTTAATGATGACCCAACAAAAGCATCTAGACCATTTGATAAAGATAGAAATGGATTTGTGTTATCAGAGGGATGTGGAATAATGGTTTTGGAAGAACTTGATCATGCATTAAAAAGGGGACTTACGGAGAAAGATATTTATGGAGAAATCAAAGGTTATGGTCTATCCGGGGATGCAAATCATATCACCGCTCCACGGGAAGATGGCGACGGTGCTTATCGAGCTATGGAGATGGCATTGAAGTTTGCGGGAATATCACCAGAAGAGATCGATTATATTAATGCACACGCCACATCGACCGTGATAGGAGATAGATCAGAGAATAATGCAATGGTAAAATTATTCAAGAACAATAACAATTTGTCAATATCATCAACGAAGTCATCGATTGGCCATTTGTTGGGAGCAGCGGGAGCTGTCGAACTTATATTTACTATCAAAAGTATAAAAGAGAATGTAATGCCATCATCGTTAAATTTGGAAAATATCGGGAACCACCCGGGAGATGATTCGTCGAAGTTCACCAACTTTGATTATGTTGCAAATAAAAGTAAAGAAAAGGAAGTTAATTACTCGTTATGTAATTCTTTTGGGTTTGGTGGCACTAATAGCTCTATATGCTTAAACAAATACGAATGAACTAGTTTTAAACATCGAGGATTATATAAGTTATATAAATATACTTGATATATATGTGCTCAATACCGAAAGTTGGGATCAGATATAATAATAAAAATTTAAACATTACAATCAAATATTAAATGACTTAAAGTGTCTTATATTTCGAGATAAAATTGCAAAATGAGAGGATTGAAAGAATAAATAATACAATTTAAAGAAAAAAAAACTAACAACCATGGACTAGGGAATTCTTAGGAAAACTATAATCTGTGTCTTCCCAAAGAGTTAAGTTATTGTTCTGATATGCCTTAGGATGTGCCTCAATATATTCATATGTTGGGTAGTCAGGAGGATCACACGTCAAATTAATGGCATCTTCTGGTTGATATATTCTGACATGATCAATAGACATGGTAAGGGGGAAATGTAACGACGCCCAATCAATATATGCCCAGTTGTTTGAGATACCGAAATTCATCACCAAGGACATGGGCTCTTTGGACATCAATCTACGGCCAACGTTTCCGTTAGGTCCCAACGCGTAGGCATGAATGGTAACTGTTGGATCGCTTCCAACGTACCATGTCAAATATCCATCATCATCGTCATTTAAGTATTCATATCCATAGCTTTGGAAATTATGCTCATTGTCACCATCAGAATACCAAGACACGTTCAAAGTTGTAGTACCTGAAACAGCCTGTTGCAATGGTCCACCAGTATACGTATTCATAGTGGTTACTAATTTATTGTGAATAGAAATAAAGTTATAATCAGGATAATACCAAATATCAAATGGCGCAATTTGCATCGACTGCGATGCAACACCAACACCTACTTTAGTGTCAACCTCACCCTCAAGTACATCATATTCTGGCGCACCTCTTCCTTTACCAGGACTAGGATGATCTTCGCCGGGACAGGTACATTTATTCAATCTTTGACCTGGCAAATATGAAATTCCATCTGGCGATGACTGATTTGCTGTTATACCAGCATCACAAGAGTCGTACGTATACGGCCACAAACCCTCAGTACTAGCCATATACCCAGGACGACCCAAGTTACCCATCGACCATAAACCGGGCCACAATCCTGACACATTACCGTAGCCAGGTAATCTTGCTGAGAATTCAAGCAATCCTTGGGTGAAACACATTTTATTCCAACTTTGAACCATACCAGATCTGTAGAACAAATCGTGATTCTTGTATGCATCCATTCTCAAATTCAACGTACCATTCGCGGTAGTTACAGCATCAGGGTCATAGTATTCTAAATCTTTAGTGCCCCCGTACCAGAGATCTGCTGCCTGGAAAAACTGATCATCACCGTCGTAAAAGGTTCTTCCTTCAGCGTTAAATTCATCTGAGAAGACCAATTTCCATGTATCACCCTTGGACGTCTTTTTAGTCATCGCATCTGCCGGGGTATCTGGGTCGACCAAATCAGTTCTGATACCACTCAATATAGGATAACGGTACGGCGTCAAAATTTCGTAACTTTCAGGTGCAGCGTGTTCGGTAACACCTGAATATGTCAATACGGGCAACAATATGAACACGACGAGTGCAGCTACAACCAAAAATATGATTCCTAGCAACCCACCCAAAGATCTTTTATCCATATTCTTCAAGTCGTGAATAAATCTATTCTTGTCGTAAGACGCATCAGCAATGGGATCAGGATTGTGTAAGTAGTCATCTGCTTCCTTTTCGTCTATATGCAAAGGAAACGATGAAGCTGGGTACCCTCCAAACGGACTGAAATCGGTTCCTGGTATGAACGGGTTTGTGGACTTGTTGGATATCGATGAGTCATCTTCTTCTGATTTGCGCATGTTATGCGGGCTCTGGAGGTTGCTCGAGCTGTTGTACATGTTCGAGGCGAGTGAACTCGAGGATACCACCCTAGAGCCTGCCATAGATGGATATCTGTCGTATTCTGACGGTACTTGGATATTATGCGGCGACTCTGCGTTAGGGACCCCCAAAGAGTTACGAAGACCAGTCGTATCTTCTGACGAGTTCTGCTGTGATAACAAGTTCGATGTTGTCCCGCTCTGTGAGTAATATCCGTTGTAGGCGTTAAATGTTCCTCCGTAGTTAGGGTCATTCAAATGATTATGCATCCTATTATAGTCGTCCAGTTGACTCGAGGACGAAGGGTGATTCAGCTCAAACGAACTTTCCTCGTCGATAGGCGAAACAAACGGATTTTCTACCTCTGCCTCTCCTTGGTCGGCCTCAAATGGAGCATTGTATGTTAAATCCCTTTGTGCCATGATTCAACAAGTAAACTACCTCTAACCTAGCGAATGTGTATCTTTTAAGTTGGCTGATCCGATACTTTGTATCAGTAATATCTCAACTCTCTAAAATGTCTAATCTGCTATATTATCCGATCAATATACTTGATTGTACGGTTCTTCATATCGTGGGAAGAGATTTGTGTTATTTGATAATGAAATGGCTATGCTATTTCTAGTTGGGTTTCACACGCCCTTCTATAAGAAATTTCCAAGTTCATCAAAAGAACAATTTCGTGTTTTTGTGTCAGCAGGAATATTCATTTGGTGTCGTAATGGTGGCTTTCCTGTTGGCCGTATGAAACAAGAGACAGCAGGAAAACGGACCGGCGTAAGACCCGGAGATCGCTTGGTAAACGAGAAGCAGTAGGCGAATTTTCTGCGTATGTAGCTGCGAATGTAGGTGCACCAGTAGATTGGAATTTCTTCAAAACATAGTTAGTACAGTACAAGATGACATGCAATATAGCCAGTTTGAAAGCACATTGAAGATATTATTATACAGAAGTGAAACATTGACTACAGCCACGAATAGGGAATTCTTAAGGATAGCGTACTGAGGATATTCCCGGTTAGGATGTAGGGAGTAAGGGTGGGGCATCGTAGATGTTTAGCTAGCATCGGTGAACTAACGAATTTTTAGGAAAATCGTATTCAGCTTCTTCCCATGATTTGAGGCTGTTGTTCTGGTATGTCTTCGAATGCGCTCGAATATAATCATAGGTAGGGTAGTCAGGACGATCACAGGTCAAGTTAATATTAACCTCTTGATGGTATAGCCTAACGCAATCGACACACATGGGGAAAGGAAAATGTAAAACGGTCCAGTAGATAAGAACCCAATTGTTTGAAATACCCAAGTTCATCACCATAGACATGGGTTCTTTGGACATCAATCTACGTCCAATATTCCCGATGGGACCCAAAGCTGCGGCCTCTACAATGACCTCATTTCCAACGTACCAGGTCACGTATCCATCATCATCGTCATTTAAGTATTCGTAACCTTATGTCTGGAAATGTTTCCCAACACCTCCGAATGCCACGAATGATTCAACGTTGTAGTACCTGAAACAACCTGTTGCAATGGCCCACCGGTATACGTATTTATAGTAGTTAGTGATTTGTTGTGAATTGAAATGAATAATAATCAGAATAAGGCCATATGTCAAATGGCGCAATTTGCATCGACTGCGACGCAACATCAACACCTACCTTAGGATCAACCTCACCCTCAAGTATACCATATTCTGACGCATCTCTTCCTTTACTATAATTCCTAGCAACCCATCCAAAGATCTTTTATCCATATTCTTCAAGTCGTGAACAAATCTATTCTTGTCGTAAGACTTATCAGCAATGGGATCAGGATTGTGTAAGTAGTCATCTGCTTCCTTTTCGTCGATATGCAAAGGAAACGCTGATGCAGGGTACCCTCCAAATGGACTAAAGTCAGTTTCAAACAATGGATTTGATGATCGATTCGATATCGACGACCGCTCCGACATAGGCATTTTTTGTGAGTTGTTAAGATTGTTTGTGCTATTGTACATATTCGACGAAAGTGACGTCGACGATACCACTCTAGACCCTGTCATCGACGGGTACCTATCAAATTCTGGTGGCATCTGGGTATTCTTCGAGGTTCCCATGTTTGCAACGCCCATCGAGCTTTGAATAGGCATAGTCTCGTCTGGAGATGCTTCGTTTGACAACAAATTCGACGTAGTTCCGTTATTCGAATAATACCCGTTGTAACTGTTGAAATCATCGTAATTCGGATCATTCATATTCATCTGGTTATATTCCTCCAGTTGCGTGGGTGATAGAGATCGGTTCAGCTCAGATGTACTATCCCCATCCATGGACGAAGCAAATGGATTCTCAACTTCCAAATCCTCTGGATAAGGCCGACTTGGCGCATTATATGTCAAATCCCGTTGTGCCATGATCTAACAAATGTAATATTCCGATTCTAGCGAATGTGTATATGAGTCGAGTCTGGCTATTCCAAAAATTATCGAACCCCAATAGATCAACTCTTTCAAGGGAATGTAAGGTTTATAAGATCAACAAAAAAATTGCATATAAAAAACAAAATATATTGTGACAATTAGTATAGGCTGTTCAAAAACTTAAAATATAGAAGCATTCTGCGATGTAAAAATGTTTAACGGTATACAATGCAATGGTGTTAAAATCGAAATTTTATAATATGGGTGTATGGCTGTGCCATTGTCCAGCGAAGATTATGAGTGCTGTAGGTTAGGAACAGAGCTGACGCGGAACGATTATGATCCGCGATTTCGAGGCGATGAGACACTAAAAATAAAAAAGATGTATGGATGTGGAAATTTTAGCAAGGCGCATTTTGAATGCACATAGACGTGCAGCTATTAACTTTAAAAGAAGTCGTCCATAAGCAGATCAACATACTGATTAGAAGGGTTACAATTAGAAGATGGCTGCGTGCATATTATACATTAAATTGTGGATTGTCTATAAGGCTAGTAG
The DNA here is from genome assembly GCA_030564605.1 of Debaryomyces coudertii. Lineage (NCBI taxonomy): Eukaryota > Fungi > Ascomycota > Pichiomycetes > Serinales > Debaryomycetaceae > Debaryomyces > Debaryomyces coudertii. The sequence goes on from JAKTYF010000015.1 coordinate 79,076, forward strand.
AAGTTTTGTGAGAGAGAAGATAGGATTACTCGCGTGTTGAGTGGAATTGGACAAGCCATGCATCGTAGACACGAAATAAGCAACTTCTGATAACTTGGAATTGAATTATTTGTTGGTAGAAATAGCTGTTTTTTTAACACCCATGAACTAGTGAATTTTTAGGATAACCATAATTGGTCTCTTCCCATAGTGTTAAGTTATTGTTATGATACGCCTTGGGATGCGATTGAATGTAGTCATAAGTTGGAAAGTCTGGGGGATCACATGTCAAGTTTATGGCATCTTCGGGTTGGTAAACTCTGACGTAGTCGACACTCATGGTGAGAGGGAAATTTAAAGAGGCCCAGTCGATATATGCCCAGTTGTTTGAGATGCCGAAGTTCATCACCATGGACATGGGTTCTTTGGACATCAATCTACGTCCAATATTCCCGATGGGACCCAAAGCTGCGGCCTCTACAATGACCGTTGGATCATTTCCAACGTACCAGGTCAAGTACCCATCATCATCGTCATTTAAGTATTCGTAACCGTATGTCTGGAAATGTTTTCCAACGCCTTCAGAGTACCACGAATGATTTAACACTGTTGTTCCAGATACAGCTTGCTGCAACGGCCCACCGGTATACGTGTTCATAGTGGATACCGTCTTATTATAGATGGAGATGAAATTGTAATCAGGATAATACCAAATGTCAAACGGTGCAATTTGCATAGACTGCGATGCAACAGGAACTAGAATACTGGGATCAACTTCACCTTCAAGTACGTCGTATTCTGGGGCACCTCGTCCTATACCAGGACTAGGATGATCTTCGCCGGGACAGGTACATTTATTCAATCTTTGACCTGGCAAATATGAAATTCCATCTGGCGATGATTGATTTGCTGTTATACCAGCATCACAAGAGTCGTACGTATACGGCCACAAGCCCTCAGTACTAGCCATATACCCAGGACGACCCAAGTTACCCATCGACCATAAACCGGGCCACAATCCTGACACATTACCGTAGCCAGGTAATCTTGCTGAGAATTCAAGCAATCCTTGGGTGAAACACATTTTATTCCAACTTTGAACCATACCCGATCTATAAAAGACATCATGATTTTTGTATGCATCCATTCTCAAGTTCAATGTACCCTTAGCTGTGGTAACTGCATCAGGATCGTAGTATTCCAAATCCATAGTACCACCATACCAAAGATCTGCGGCCTGAAAAAATTGATCATCACCATCATAGAAGGTCCTGCCCTCCGCATTAAATTCATCGGAAAAGACTAATTTCCATGTCTCACCCCTGACCGTTTTTCTGGCTAAGGCATCTTCTGGAGTGTCTGGGTCGACCAAGTCGGTTCGTATAGCACTCAATATAGGGTAACGGTACAATGTTAAAATTTCGTAACTTTCAAATGGACTGTGCTCAGTAACACCCGAATAGGTCAATACCGGTAATAAGATGAACACAGCAATAGCAGCAACGATCAAAAATATAATTCCTAGCAACCCACCCATCGACCGTTTATCCATATTCTTTAAGTCATAAATAAATCTATTCTTGTCATAGGCTGCATCCTCGATAGGATCGGGGTTATGTAAATAATCGTCAGATTCCTTCTCATCGATATGCAATGGAAATGACGAAGCTGGATATCCACCGAAGGGACTGAAATCAGTACTTACTATAAAAGGACTGGACGATTTGTTCGAGGATGAATCGTTTTCATCCACTTTGGATCTTATCTGGTGGTTGATGTTATTCAAGCTACTAAAGTTCGAGGGGTATCTGTCATACTCTGCTGGCAGCTGTAACTTGCTTAGTAACTCTGTATTACCCAGTTCCATTGAATTATGAAGACCGACAGCACCACCCAGCATTCGTTCATTCGATATTGCATTGGGTGGTGTTCCTGTCTTCGAATAACATCCATTGTACATATTAAATGTTCCCTCATAGTTACTTTCGTTCATGTGATTGCTCATCCGCGCATAGTCATCCAGCTGACTGGACGACGACGGATGGTTCAGTCCAAACGAACTTCCCTCATCGATAAGTGAAATGAACGGATCTTCTACCCCTGATTCCTCGTCCTGAACCCCACTTGGTGAATTAAACGTCAAGTCTCGTTTAGCCATTACTTAAATAAATGCTGTATACTCAAACCAGCAATCCAAGAAATATGTTTCTCACCTTCTGTAGAACCTTTAAACTCACTTTGGTATTAAACAAAGGAAACTAATTGCGTTTATTTTCATATTTGCTTCTTACAATAACAAATTAACCCCAGTCTCATTTTGAATAGAATAAAGGTGTATGGATGTTTTATTTAATGTAACCAATCACCAGCATGTATCAATACATTTTTTAGGGACGTCTGGAGCTCATACAAGAAAAATTCAATTCTAAGTATTAGGATTTACGATAACTGAGCTATAAGTACCATTAATGGCTTCATTATTAACTAAGGTGTAACTCTAGTAGAGTCACAGAAGTTAGATGGTGCGAATAAAAACCCAATTTAGAAGGTATACTTTTTTGACTTGCAGTAATGTACATGGATTATGCAAATTACGCATTTAGTTAAACGCAGTGTAAACCATATTTTATTAGTTGTTTTGGAAGACCTGATTGTTGATTTTGATTTTTGAGAGTAAGACAGATCGTAGAGTTAAATTGTGATAAAGACATGTACCGGAGACTAGAATTGAAGTCAGAAAAAGCCCATAGAGGCCAATGAAAGTCGTCCGGGCTAATACCGTTAATGAATGCCTGATAGAGAAGAGTCCCGATTTAGGCATCCGTACACTGTGTTATAACAATAGTTGACATACAACAGGAAATACACTAACCACGCTGCGCACAGACTGGACGCATTAAGAACGTATTACGCCTATTGGATGTGGACCAGGCACAGCTTTGTACTTCTCGTCTAAGTTAAACAATGCACAATATCGTGAGTGCAAAACTCAGCCATCACTATGGGCCCTCTGCGGCTATACATTTTTGTACACGGTGCCTCAGAAGGTTTCGCGTACTGAGATACTTTCGCAGTTGAGGCACCAAAAAATCAACATTTTATTCGATCGCGTCTGAAATTGTATCTCTAGCAAACCATGTTCTGATACCCGCAAATTGTTTTGCACTGCAACGTTGGTTTTAACGCCTGCAGGTTCCTTGTTGGTTCAGATCGACCAGAATCAGACTTTCCACGCATTCTTGACGTTCATTTGGTTAATAATTCCATCTAAATATCCGTGTCTATTTATTAATCGCCATTCTCCGTTGCACTTTACGGCTTCATGATCTCCCTATCCCATATATCAAACATAAATCACATACTAGTGCTTTCGGACTCATGTCTCTCATCATAGCATTTGGTTATCTTATCGTAATTTTTGTCACGTGATACATTGGATCCTTCTTACACTTAATGATTCCTAACTGCTGTTATCGTGAGTAGATGATTCATCAATACATTCTTGTAAGATGTCTGAGAATACAAACACAGATACTTTTCTATCGCGGGTATTTGGGCTTCACTCGGTGTACAACCAATTGCAGGACGAATACCAGTATTACGACCCTGATGCTGAGTATCAGCGGTCATCCATGAATGGTGGAGTTTCTTCGTACCAGGTACATGAGGGCAACAACGAGAGTAATAACAACGATAACACAAACCTATTAGATTCAGAGTCGGATCTGGATTCCTCACTGTCACTTTCGTCGCCATCTTCACCGGTAGTAGCATTCACAGGCAATGACCACAAGCCGAACCAGGATTCGTCCCTGGTTCATTGGAACACGAGCCGCCAATATTATGGTCAAGACCATGACATTACCACCAGTATACCTAAAGTACAACCTCAGAAGAATATGGTTGATGCTGCCAAAGATTTCATTAACAGATTGCACACTCCGAAGGATTCTCTACCTATGTATAACCAACCACAGCAATTTCGCAAGCCACCACCAGAAGGGCCCTCAGCGCAAACGGTTTATCAAAAACGTCAACTTAAATCAAAGCGGCCATTCGCTATCCCACCAAAAGAGCGGGCACTCTACTTGTGGGCAAATATCACTAATATGGATGAGTTCTTGACTGACGTGTATTACTACTACAGAGGTAGGGGAATGCTTAATATCGTTTTGACAAGATTAGTTGATTTACTTATATTGGCATTCATATTATCATTTACAGTATTCTTGAAATGGGGTATAAATTATGACTTTTTCTTGAGTGCTTCAAAAGACCGTGCGTCCATTACCTTGAAAGATTTGGTAATATCTAACTTTCTTGCTGATAAGGTTCCCCTTTCAGTGAAATTATTATTATTGGGTTTCGCTAGCTATATTTTGTTGAGGTTGATCCAATTGTACTTTGACTACAACTACAAACTAAAGGAAGTGAAAAACTTCTATCATTATTTAATAGGGATTCCAAACGATGACGAATTAATGACTATTTCATGGATTGTTATCGTCGAAAGATTGATGGCATTAAAGGATTATAATAGCTTGACATCAACTAACAACAACATTCCTGCTCAATTTTTGAATGATTTAAACTCCAAGGTTAGATTGAATGCTCATGATATTGCTAATAGAATTATGAGAAAGGAAAATTATATTATTGCATTGATTAATAAGGAAGTGTTAGATTTGTCGTTGTCAATGCCGTTTGTATCTAACTTGAATAATTTCTTATCAAGTAGATCAGTATTAACGAAAACTTTGGAATGGAATATTAAGTTATGTATCAATAATTTCATTTTCAATCACCATGGTCAAATAAATTCTGATGTGCTAAAGGATTTCAACAGAAACAAATTATCGAAAGACTTAAGTGCAAGGTTCAAAATGGCTGCTATAATAAATTTGCTCTTATGTCCATTCATTGTCATATATTTCGTACTTCTTTATTTTTTCCGTTACTTCAACGAATACAAATCAAACCCTAGCTCCATTTTAGGTTTAAGACAATATACTCCTTGGGCGGAATGGAAGCTTCGAGAATTCAATGAACTACCCCATTATTTCATAAAGAGGCTACACTTATCGGTCGGTCCTGCAAACATTTACATAAATCAATTCCCTAGAGGTTTCTTGGTTATAAACTTGATGAACTTTGTAAATTTTGTGGCAGGTGCTATCACAGCAATACTCGTTTTAATGGGACTCTGGTTTGACAATGAAGAACATAACTTTTGGTCATTTGAAATCACTGAAAATAAGTCAAGCTTGTTTTATATTAGTTTATTTGGAACAGTATGGGCCATTACATCAAATTCTTTAACGTCCACTAATTCAAATACTTCAGAGAATTTAAATTCGCAAACATCATCTTTTTTTTATGATCCTGAGGCTAGTCTTAGGTACGTCTCACAGTTCACACATTATTTGCCTACTTCTTGGAACGGTAAACTACATACTGTACATGTGAAAAATGAGTTTTGTGAATTATTTTCCTTAAAGATCATGATAATTGTAAACGAAATTCTAAGCTTAATCTTGACACCTTTCATACTCTGGTTCAAAGTGCTGTATAATTCAGGTGCAATAATTGATTTCTTTAGGGAGTACTCTATTCACGTTGATGGTCTCGGTTACGTATGTTATTTTGCAATGTTCAATTTTGAAGAAAAGGATAAAAATATGATGATGGACATAAACAAGATGAAACGAAAATCAAAGAAATCGAAGGGAAATGCAATGAAAAAAGCTACCAGTAGACCAAAAGAGCCTTCCGAAGATATTGAGCTTGACCATGTGAGTCTGAGTAGGCCTGGTAAAGCAAAGCTAAGCGATCCCGAGACTTCAACCGAGTCTGATGACAATGATGACATTGATATAAATAACGATTATTATCAGGATGAGAAAATGATCAAGTCTTATATGTATTTCTTGGAGACATGTGGCAATGACAAAGCGAAGACTTCTTCCAAACTCAATAAGATTGAAGAATCAAGCAAACCATCACGTACTGCAAAACCCAACACTGCTCAATCAATCAATGATCCGTCCCCCTCACTATTGTATCAACCCATAGTTTCAAATAGCATAAATGAATCGTCTTATAACATTGATTACACTATCGATGATCAAGATGAAGAGTCTAATAAGGATAAAAGGTCAGGTGTATTAGGCATGATAAACCAGTTTTATAAGCAAGATAGAAATAGGTGAAGCACAGTTTTGTGTCATAGGCTGCCTAAAAAAATTAATTTCACGCCGCACGATGGATTTTTTTTATAACTATGTTATGTTGTATATATAGATGTCTACTAATTTATCATAATATTAATATAAGTATTTATTTATCATCGATATGGCCGGATCGCAGTTAAAGCAATTAAAGGCTACATTAAAGGCTAACGGATTGATTGGGCAAACGAATATTAAGAAAAAAAATAAAAAGTCTAAAACTCCATCAGAAACGAGAAGAAACGATAAACATGAAATTTTAAGCAATATCAGAAAGGATTTCAATTTATTTGATAACAAAGTTAACAGAACAAAGCGCGATGTTACTATGATACAAGGAGGTAAATTCGTTAAGGTTGGATCTAAACAGCATAATGATGCTACTAGATCAAAATCCAATGCTGAAGACTCAATGAGACTTCAATACGAATTAGACAAAAAGCAACATGGGAAAACCGGTGGGTTGGTCGATAGACGATTTGGTGAAAATAACCGTCATTTGACTGCAGAAGAAAAAATGTTGGAGAGGTTTACTAGAGAAAGACAGGGAAATAAGAAGATCAACTTTGCTTTAGGAAGTGACGATGAAAGAGATGACGATGATGATGATGATGGGTTTGTATTAACACATTCAGGTAAATCTTTATCACTTGATAATGATTTAAATGATAGAGAATTAGGTGCATCTAACACAAAGTATTATGATGAGGATTCTTTAATGCCAGAAGATGCTCAACCAAAAAGAAAATCCAAGCAAGAAGTAATGAAAGAAGTTATTGCCAAATCCAAGTTTTACAAGCATCAAAGACAAATGGAATTCCAAAAGGCTCAGGATGATATTTTGAATTTGGATGATGAATTTGGAGATGTTATGAAGGAATTCAATAAAACTCCTGTCAAGAAGTCACCTGCATTTTCTAGTAAAACATCGGAAGAGATTGAATATGACAATAAAGTCAGAGAATTAACTTATGACAGACGTTCAGTTCCAGCAGATAGAACAAAAACCAACGAAGAATTACAAAAGGAGCATGATGAAAGATTACAAAAATTAGAAGCTGATAGATTACGTAGAATGAATGCAGACTACGGTGATAGGGAAACAGAAGCGGATGATTTGGATGGATTCTGGAATGTTAGTGGTGAAGAAGACGGCTTTACTGTTGATAAGAGCGATGAAGAAGAAAATTCCAGTGATGAAGAAAATATGGATGATTCTAAGCCAGCTGGAAGAATTTTAGAAAAGACCATGGTTCGGATGCCAGGAACACATGAAGACTTCATTACTTCATTATCTATTATTGACGAATCAAAGCATTGTAGCTATATAAGGAAAGTAATTGAAACTTACCAACCAAGACTAGCAGAGGGGAATAAAGAACGAATGAATGTATTCGTTGGAATTTTATTCAATCACATTTTACATTTATCTAATGAACCAAATCCGCAAGCAGACAACATTAATGAAATGATAAAGATCTTGAAAAAATTAAGCGAAAGCTATAACGAGAAATTGGTGGAAGCCATTAGAATTGAAATAAATGACATTCAAGATAGAATTTTTAACATGCAAGCAAGGGATATCGTATACTTTGTAGTAATTGGTTATTTATTTTCAACATCTGACCATTATCATTTAGTGGTAACACCTACACTTCTATTGATGAATGAAAGCATATCAAGCATCCCATATGACAAAAAGACGACAATCAATCAAGTTGGCCAAGGTTTATTTCTTGTCGATATTTTATTGAATTATCAAACATTTGCTAAAAGATTCATCCCTGAAATTGTATGCTTTTTGGAAAAGGCAGCACTATTATTGATTCCAGAACCAGATAAGTTAACAAATGAAAGCTTATCTGTTAATGAAATTATCAAATCGGACTTGAGCTTGAATACAAAATCTATCAAACCAACAGAAGGTTTGATAAAAATATCGGAGTTATTTGGCAAAAACACTCAACCCTTGAAATTAAAATTAACCAATAAACTTATTGATATATTTTCTAGAATATCAAATATTTGGAGAGATAACAGTGTAATGATAGAGATCCTTTCATCTTTCAGAAGCTTGGCTACACATTTAGCCGCATATTATAAATCTGCTAAACTCGATCAATTGATAGAAAAAATGGGTAAAATTCAAAGTAACTTGATTAAGGAAAGAAAACCATTGGCCTTACAACATCACAAGGCCATTTCTATTGCCACGTTTGCGCCTAAATTCGAAGAGAATTTCAACCCAGACAAAAAGTCATACGATGTAAATAGAGAAAGACAAGAATTGAATAAGATTAAGAATCAAATAAAGAAAGAAAGAAAATCTGCACTTAAAGATATCAGAAAAGAATCTAAATTCACTGCAAGACAACAAATTATCGAAAAGAAAGACAAGTATGACGAATACCACAAAAAGATGGCCAATATTGTTAATTCTATCTCAACTATCGAAGGCGCTGAGAAAAATACTTATGAACGTGAAAAACAAAGAAGGAAGAAATAATCACATATGTATATAACTCAAATCAATATTTGTAATTAACTAGGAAACTGTAATGACGTAACCATTATTATTAACAAAGTGTGAAGTGAGATTATTTACGTTATTGTAAAGCAACAGCCTCTGTATCATCCCCATTTTTCACACAAGGTTGTTAGCAATTCTAACGTTATTATTACATTTCTTGAAATTTTACAGGGATGAATAGACATTGAGGGTGGGGAAAGTCACTAATACCGTTGAAACACCCCTGTTACTTCATAATTGCAAGTATTAAGCGAAGACTAAAAAACTTGAGTGGGTGCTTAGAGCACTAACACCATATTAGTATCCAAAAGCTAGAATTACATGACGTGCTTCATGATGCGGTCACTCAACTGTTGGAAGTTCCGAGAGGCTTACCCCTGTACGAACAAAATATTTGGAGCTATTATGTGGCGAACTGGTACTTCCATCATGGGGTGCATGAACTGCTGCAGGTATATTTTGGTCAGCAACATTCTGCCTATTTTAAATTTCGCATGTTTAATCCTACATGAACTACATGTATTACCAGCCCGTGTAGGTACAGTGATTGTGATTCAAAGAAGTCACGCCAGAATGACTAGTAATTAATTGCTAAAATTGAGTACCCGTAATCGATCCGTAAACGATAGCAATTGTCGCAGCGAGGATTTAGAATAATAATCAGTCCATCAATCTGCAGCCACCACTATTTTACATACATAGGATTCTTACTCTTATCGATTTTTATCATGGATATAAATATATTAGATAGACAATATATAAAGGTGAAAAATAGAAGAAATAATTAATACATAATTGTCAAACTGATCAACAAATAGAAAAAAAAAACGGCTGACGAATGAAAAGCATTAAGCAAAATTATTCACCAGCAAAAAAAGATTTATCAGGGAAATAATTGAGCGAGTTTTATATAGCCAAATTTTCTGTATCCGATTCCAACGTAGTTATTCTTATTTAGCCAAATTATGCGGCAGTAACAAACGTACTAGCAAACTTAAACTTGGGACATTGATGGAACACCAACTTTGGCAGTAGACTTGGAGCTTGATCCACCGAATAAACCACCCTTGGTAATGGAGATGATGGAGAACACCATGGAGAAAACAAAGATGAAGAAGGAAATGTAAAGAAAAGCAACGGATGCTTGTGCTCTTCTACAACGACTTGAAGAACCTTGTACAATATTATTGTTCCTGAGGTACTCCTCGTTGAGACATGAGTGGGTACGGATACCAGCTGCAATTGCGGTGGCGGCCGCAAAGGTGAACACAAGGTTCAAGAAATCCAAGGTAGCTAATATAATTGGCCATGCGAAAGCAGCAATTAAGTAAGCTAAGATCCCATAGAATGAAGATGTCAATATAGCGAAAGCAGCTGCGAACACACCAAAATTAATTTGTGGGTTCCCTTGGAAAACTGTGTCAGCAGCTAAGGAGGCAGTCAAACCCAAAGCAATGGCCAAGAATGCAAAGTTAATCAAACGTAAAATACTATCTCCGAGTGCAAGCATTGTATATTAATGTGGTAACAAAATGAATTTATATTAAATACCAATTGATTGTAGAAAACCAGAAAAGATAAAAACAAAAAATCGATACTTTAAGGATACATGGTCAATTTTATAAAAAAAACCATGGTATTGACTTTTTCGAATTAGTTTATACGCATTACCTATTCGGGCAGGTGCCTATTTTTGCCTGGTCATGAAATAATTACGGCTGATACAATAGAGCAAATATACCTTAACTATGGTAGTGCAATGGCCTTCCGGTATCTATCGGTCCAACCGGTATGTGCTTCACTCGAGCCAACTGCACGAAATGTTGCTATGTTCGTTAAATTGGACCTTCGTTCAGCAACCTTGCTAACCATTCCCTGACGTCCCGTTTCAATAAGGTTTCCATGGATTCATGAATATATCACCTTTGGTTTCCCAATGACTTCATACTTCCCGTATCCTCCAGAGACCATTCTACACTGCCGCTTAGCATCCTCTTGCTCGCGGGTCTTCCAATTAACCCCTACTTCTTGCTATAAACCTGGCTAGCATCTCTGCAGAAGAATATCTTCAAATACCAATTTGGAAATAATTCTGACTAATTGGGTTCTTACATAAGCTCTTTTCATGCTCGACATGCCCTTAATATGCATGGCTATTGTAAGCATATTAAATGTCGTCCAAATTGGCAATAATTAGACAATGTCGTGAAACTTTAGCATTATGTACTATTACTTTGTCGTGCGGCTCATGTGTCTTGTTTAGGATTTGTTTTTATTGCTCACTATCCGGGACCTCATCGGGAAATCGATCTGCATTATCACTTGTGCATGCATGGAAACAGTTCCGGCGCTACACTAAGTACTGCTGAAGTAAAGAATTTAAGGGAAACAACAGGTTGAAGAAGGGAGATGTAGTCTACCTGAAAGATAGATATGGATGGCGCAAGGTAACCGAGGCATAGATGAAGGTCGCGGAATGGTGGAGATTGAGTATGGGAAGTAATGACAAGTAGAAGCGCTAGGAGCGAGGATTATGCAAATGAAATTTATTTATTTATAATTTGTACTAATTGAGAATATATGAAATACGTAGGCGATGGAACATTTGGTATTTATTTATGAAAGTGACTATTTAAGAGTAAGATGGTTCTTTCGATAGGCGACGTACGACAATAAAGATGCAGTAGATGAGGTGGAAACGAGGTGCCCAACTGAGAGACGTGTGGCTAGCGAAAACAAACAGAACGCACCGAAGAGTGGGACATAGATACGGAGGGCTGGGATCTGGGACAGGCATACTGGAGAGACATCTGAGATCAATGCTTGCCAGATTCTATGTCGCTACACTGACGGTGTTCAATGAAACACCCGCAGCTACAGTGGATACACACACGCGAATGAACGGTGAGGAGCTTTTGTTACCACTAACCAACAATAACATGGCACGGTAACAAGAGTATTGATCGTTCGTTGTGATCGGTCTACAGCAAGCTCACAAAAAATGTATTTACGTCATACATGTTAATAACTACGAACTAGTCCTTGGTATCAACCGGTGATTCCTTGGTAGTGTCTAGTTCTGGTTCACTGTCCTCTTCGTCAGTGTCTTCATCGCCGTCCTCATCGCCGTCCTCATCGTCAGTATCTGAGTCGCTTGGTGGGGCATTGAAAAATGGTGCTGCTATGACTGTCATGTTTGCGTTTGGTTGGACCCTTAAAGGTGTCCCAGTTGTACTGGGGTGTTGTTGTGACATCGCCCATTCGTATTCATTGTTGATGTCCTTCAAGTCTTCTTCAGTAAAATTACCTCTCGAGTGAATATTCTGCATTGAATTACCGTGGCCAAACTTGTTGTCAGTAATTAGCGACGTTGAAGTTTGCGACGTATCCGCATGTTGACTATATTCCTTTTGCAAGCTATTCAAGTATCGTTCATAATCATTATGTGGTGACGATGAGTCGGATATACTGGATGAATCCGAGCTGGATGAACGCAGATGTGAAAAGGTATTCTTGTAGGGAATTATCGTGACATTGTTTTTATCAACATTATTTTGCAAGGCTCCGTTCCCACCAAAATCATCGTGATCATCATCGTAATCACTATAATCATCTTCATTGTATCCTTCATTATTATGGTTATTGCTTCCGTTCGATTTTTCAACCACAAGATGCGAAGAATTGGTGTTTAAAAGTTCTGAAATTGGTGTTGCGATTTGGTTGGCATAGATAATCTTTTGCGACTTGAACTTAGTAGAAACCCTGGCATTAGCACAGTTTTTGTACATGAAATCAATCTCCTCTAATTTTAGACCTTTGGTCTCGTAAACCATAAAATAGACAAATATCACCCCAAGCGCATTGCAGCCTCCCCAAATAAAAAAAATCTTGTTGCCTAGTGCTGCGGTATGTGAACCGGTGTCAATCAAGTATGGTGTAATAAATGCAAATGTAAAATTAACTAACCAATTAGTCGCAGCTGTTAACGATATGGCTTTCTGTCTTATACCAATACCATATATATCCGACGTGAGCGCCCATACCGCACCACCCCATGATGAAGCAAAGAATGCAATGAAAACACAAGAAAATGACACACATATCATCGAACTAATTGTCTCGTCCGACATGCTTACACCAACAATTGCTATAATAAAATTTGAAATCGACATTCCTATCCCACCAAATAATAATAATTTTCTTCTTCCTATGACTTCAATCAAAAATATTCCAGGGATGGTGAAAAGTGTGTTGACGGCATAAGTGATAAATGACATTAAATAATAATTATTGATTCCTGAATTGGCAAAGAAATTAACCCCATAATAGAAAATAAAATTGATGCCCGAACTTTGCTGGAATGCCTGAACTCCAATTCCCGTAAACATTCTCGTGAGTTGTTTATTTCTTCCACCACCACTCCGAAAACAATCGATGTAATTCGCCTTACCAAATGACAACTCGTAGTCATAGTTAGCTTTGATCTCCACTAGCTCTTCTATTAATTCTGGATCATCTGTCGGCACTTTTCTTAGTCTAGCTAAGCATTTCAATGCCTCCTGGATGTTATTTTTCTGCACATGGAACCGAGGGGATTCTGGCAAAAAAAGCATACCTGTGGCCAAAATGAGTGCCCACAAGAACTGTATTCCTACCGGTATTCTGTATGACCCTGAATTCTTTATATTCTTTGCCCCCTGGCATATGGCACTGGCGATCAATAATCCCCACGTAATCGCCCATTGGTAAGTATAAACAATCGAACCTCTGACCCATTTCGGCGACGCCTCTGCTTGGTACAACGGCACAATGGCAGATAGTATTCCCACAGATATCCCCGATATTGCTCTTCCTATGCACAAGAGAGTCACCTCAGTCGACGAGATTTGCAAAACATTTCCCACATTGAATATGATCACTGACGACACAATGATCGAGAACTTCCGACCCCACGTATCTGATATCAACGGAGCCACCAACGCCCCGACAAACGTACCAAGTGACAAAATCGCCGTTATTAACGCCCGCTCGTGGACGTTGAACGTGTGTCCATTCGAAGGAAAGTTCTCCTTCACAAACCTCATTTCCATTATATCATTAATAAGCCCGGTATCGTACCCGTACAAGAACCCTCCGACAGCCGCCATCAATCCCACTCGTATAGCGCTCGACGACGATGACTTCTGCTGCATTTTTTTGTAATTTTCCTCCTCCTTGGAGTGGTCGTACATGATCCTATCTAGACCGGACCACATTTCGTATTCTTTTTTATGCTTAGCTCTATGTTGCTTGTATGTCAACAAACTCTTCCTTCTTGTAAGCTAAGTGCCAGTTAAATCTATCCTCTTCGCCTTTTCTGTCTTACTTCCCTTTCTCTCCTGTCTTTCAATTAAATCCAATTTATTAATCTAAATTGTCTCAATGGCTAAGTGTCACACACAACGCTTAATCTACTTTTTTTTTCTTCTTCTGCTCCCAAAATCCTAGATTTCCGTGATGTATATATGAACTACCCGTGGTTTAATCGAAGTTGTCTATATCTGTCTTCTATTGTTCGTGATATTTACCGTATATTACTACTTTTTGAGTACTATTTCACATTAAATCTACCGGTATCGCAGAGATCGCGCGAAAACCGGAAATTTCAAGGGCCCTCCGATAAACATCAATTTTTGTATGGCGGTCCCTCAGAATGTTTCGTATGACAGGGAAGGAAATCGCAATGTAATCCAATAGTGTTTGAGTACCTCTAAACTGAACATAAACCAAGATATTTCTTATAGCATATAATAAATGAATCAAGACCCCCAAAGTCAAGATCATGGTGTTGTTTTCCTGTATATAACTCGGGTTGCAATAGAAAAAACACCTTGAGCGGTTAAAATTAAATGAAATATATCACTGTTCAAGAAAAATTGTTGTTTATACGGTATACTGAGGCGCAATATGACCATGAAGAGCGGCGAGACAGCAGCAGAAGATAGTGCGGTGGTAAATGAGCGCAGAGTCAACACCAGCCGGGGTTTTGCAGACGAATTGGGAGTGGATAAAACAGGACCCCAGCGGCCACCAAACAGAGATGGAGCACAGGGGTTTTTCAAAGATGTAAGTGGCTTGATGCGTAGCTTGATAAGTGGAGATAATAAAGGAGGAGAGACGGTGTCTGAGTCATTTTTGCGGTGGGTGGTGTTCTACACCAGCCACATGGTGTTGCTTGGGATATTTTTCTGCATTTCGATCTACAAGAACATAGCGTACATATACCGCCGGGTTTTTTTGAAGTTTTTGACGCTAGCGTACTATCCAAACAAGACGCCACAGTTAATTCGGGATGACGTGAATAAGTTGACCAAGTTACCCAAAAGGGTGTCGTGTATATTGGATTTGAAGGACGACGACGATGAGAACGGGGGGGTTGACGGGCTCATCAGTGACATCAGCGAGCTCACCGCATGGTCAATCCTGGCAGGTGTGCCAGTTTTGTCGATCTATGAGTACACAGGCATCGTGCAGCACCACTTGCCCGAGTTGTGCCGTTACATCGTGAAGAATTTGTCGGTGTACTTTGGAACCGAATCGGTGCCGGTGTTCTCGATCAGAATCCCTCACTCCAACACAGTTATCTACAGTAATAATCTTCAGCAGTCGCCCAAGTTTGAGGTGCCCCAGTCGATCGACTTGGAGGTCTCGTTATTGTCGAAGATCGACGGGAAGCCCACAATCATCGAATTGACCAAGAGCATGTGCGAATTGGCCGCTAACGACGAACTATCCATCAAGGACATTACTGTTGACTTGATCGATGAGGAGTTGGTCGAGTTGGTGGGCGTGGAACCAGACTTGTTGATCAGCTTTGGTCCGTCGTTGGATTTACAAGATTACCCACCATGGCACATCAGGTTGTCCGAGATCTATTGGGAGGCAGATAACCAGGATGTAAACTACTCGGTGTTCATCAGAGCCTTACAAAAATACTCGAATTGCAAGGTCAATGTCGGAAAATGAGATTTTAACGTGCTACCTCTCGCATTGCTTGTCTTTGCTTATCCTGAAGTTCTGGGGAATAATATATAGGTTACGAATACATAAAATGCTAAAAAGATTAAACTTGTAAGCTATAACTATTGTTAATGATCAAGTATACAAAATCAGAACTGTTCACTTTATGCATGAAAGTTCCAACTTTTCGCAATTTTTGCTGCATTTTATAAATTTACAAGGATATCTAGTAACTATCATTCTCTATGTCTTTAAATAATACGCCTGGCACGATTGTATCGATCGTTGCTAACAAACCCATAAGCATAAATATATGTTCTGTGTAATAGAGCTCTTAGAATAAACAAGATGTTTACTAAGGGCCCGCTTATGCTCACATGAATAGCAAAAACCAAACCACGAAACATGAATTGAATGACAAAGTATGGGACAAAAAGTATCTTGTTTTCAATCCAAAGACCAAACTGTCATACACATTACCCAGCGAATATCCCAGTAGGTGATGGTATTTATCTAATTATACAGTTTGAACGCGTACTCTGCCAATCGCCTATAAATTGCTAAAAATAGTAATTGAGACATAAATACTTGTCAAGGAGGTTATACCCGCTGGCAAATTGGCCTGTATTGACAAAGTTTAGGTATCCGAGAGATCAATGTATAGCATTGTCGAGATGTAGGCGATTCTATAGGATTATTGGCTATCTACAAATATTCTATGTATGAATTGTTACCCGCAGAGTTGTAATCGAGATACGTGTAGAATTTATCTGAAAATTCGCCCCTTTAATTTATTTATAAAGCTGAAATCGCTAAATAAGTACAAATCTTTCGAATATTTACAATAACAATAGAGTCATAACATGGGATTAACTATTTCGTCGTTATTTTCGGGGCTTTTCAAGAGAAAAGAGATGAGAATCTTAATGGTTGGGTTAGATGCAGCCGGTAAGACCACCATCCTATACAAGTTGAAACTTGGTGAAATTGTCACAACTATCCCTACCATTGGATTCAACGTGGAAACCGTCGAATACAAGAACATCTCTTTCACGGTGTGGGATGTCGGTGGACAAGATAAGATCCGTCCGTTGTGGAGATATTACTTCCAGAATACGCAGGGTATCATTTTCGTGGTTGATTCGAACGATAGGGACCGTATAGTCGAAGCCAGAGAAGAATTACAGCAGATGTTGAACGAGGACGAGTTAAGGGACGCATTCTTGCTTGTGCTTGCCAACAAGCAGGATTTACCAAATGCTATGAACGCGGCAGAGATCACCGAGAAGTTGAACTTGCATTCGCTCCGCCAACGTCCATGGTACATTCAGTCCACCTGTGCTACCACCGGGGATGGGTTGTACGAGGGATTGGAATGGTTGTCCAACAGCTTGAAGAATGCGCCATGATTGGGCTCCATCCTCACGCAGACGCTCCCTTCTGCACGCTGTCTTCCACTCTTCATTAAGTCCTACATTTGTGGCCGACGTGTACCGTATGGTACCACTGTGCCATGAATCCTACCAGAAATGCTCAAATCCTATAAGTTTCATCACTTGTTTTATTAGCTTAGATTAGATTAGTTTCTATTTATAATGTACATTATGTTCACACTGTCCATACCTGCAACAACTGTCTCATACCATCTCCTGTCACGTCCGTGTCATCACCTGCCATATCTCCCTGGACCCATTCGTTCTGAACACCCGTCTGATTGATATTACCTCCCTGTCGTGACACTTTGCCAGTATATTCTTCCAAACGCCTATTGTTTTCTAAATCTCCCATTACCAGCTACCAAAATGCACAAGAATAATCACCCGCCTATTCACACCGTGCCTCCCCAGATCCGCTTATGTCCCCAGACCCAGAAGAGCTTACTGTCCATACAATTTGCAGCTTAGGGTAGAAACCCTTGTCTCACATGATCTAAATTCCAATTTTTTTTTGTTGACGGCTTTTTTGTATTTTGTGTAACAATAATTTTCCAATACCATCACGAAGAATTTTCATGTACTGGGTAATAGTGAATTTTTAAGATATTATAACATATATATTATCAATTGAATAAGAATACTTAATTGTTAATTTAACAGTAATTATAGTTCAAAATGGTATGTTAATATTATAAAACTACGTATAAGACCTCGTACGAGAATGATGACGATAGCCTGATAGTTAGAAGAGAGTTTCCATTAAAATATGAATGATAGAGGATTGAAATATATGAGATGAATACTGGTAGTCATATTGGGTGCTAGACAGATACAGTAAGCATGATCCATGTGCTAGTGCTATAAAACAGATGGAAGTAAATCGAACAAGAGAAGTGAATCGTGTAGTAGATGGAGACAATAGGACAAGAAACGATTGAAGGCTATCGTCATGGGAAGCAACACGAGGATAAATGGAAGATGAGACATAAATACTAACATGTATAGGCCGGAGTTAAGACTTTCGAATTACGTACTAAATCTAAGGAGCAATTAGAAAAACAATTAGTTGAATTAAAGCAAGAGTTAGCTAACTTGAAGGTTCAAAAATTGCAAAAACCATCTTTACCAAGAATCCACACTGTTAGAAAGAACATTGCTCGTGTTTTAACTGTTATCAATTTGAACCAAAGAGAAAATGTTAGAGCTTTCTACGCTGGTAAGAAGTACCAACCAAAGGATTTAAGAGCTAAGAAGACCAGAGCTATCAGAAGACAATTAACCAAGTTCGAAGCTAGACAAATCACCGACAAAGCTAGAAAACAAAAAATTGCCTTCCCACAAAGAAGATTTGCTATTAAGGCTTAAATTCAATTAATCTCGGGTTGATTAGAAGCTTTTTATAATGATCTTTATAAATTTTTGGGTTTAATGTTTTAATAAACGTGTATATTTTAGTTTTATAATTATATTGAACTATCATGCTATAAAAATAATGATAATTTCTTGTATTAAAACCTACATGACCATTTATACATCTATATTACGCATCGGTCATTTCGACGTCTTGATTCTGGTTGGTTCTTTCGACCTTTTTCAGACGTTTGAATTGTTGAATTTTCTGCTTCAATTCTGTATCCTCAATAACGTCTTCCAACTTCAATGGCATCCTATTGAATGGGTCAGTAGAATCACTTAATAAATGAGCTTTAATCGTCGACCTGTCGATACTTATTTTCGACCCTGGCAAGACAACCGGGTCCTCCATCATCATAAACATTAACGGATCTAAGAACTCGTCGGGCACTTCTCCCAACTCTAGTTCTTCATCTTCGTCATTCTGTCTTTGATCGTCTGCTTTTTTCGCAAATTTGATTAAATTCTCGATTACCTTAGGACTAGTATAAGTTCTGGTTGATAAAATTCTTTCAGCCTTCTTGAAGTATTCCATCGAAAATGATCTTGTATCTCTAGCAACAGCAATCACAAAGTTCGTTTGATTTGACAAATTGCAGTAAATTTCACACAAATCACTTAAAGTTCTCTTAGGATCGAAATCATACTTAGTTGGTTCACGGACTTTCAAGTTCGAACACTTTGGTCCAACCATTATTTGTAAGTTATAATTCAACATTCCAGCTAACCTATCAACAATTTCCGGCAATTCAAATCCCTGTGGTGTTTGTTTGGCGAATAACTTGAATAATTCCATCGTCTTGTTAGATAAACCAACATACGATTTCGCTTTCCTTTCGGATGAATTTAAATTATTTGTTAATTCTTCATCCGTACCAAATTCTTCATTGTTTGGTGGCTGTCCATTAGTACGTTTTTCCAATTCACGTTGATAATTGTGGATCAGGTTCAATTCATTAAATGTTTCGTCAAGTAAGTATGTTGTATCATTTAACATTCTTGCAATAAATCTGATAAAGAAGTCAACGTTATTTTTCGAATAATCTGCCAATTGCTCTCTGTAAATTTCATTCTTCCATAATTCTTCTAATATAACAGAAATATAATACCGACTGTTAAACTTATCATAAAATTGTGACGACGCACCAGTCTTTTCCACCATGACATAAAAGTCTAATAGCGAATATAATATATTGTCTATTACTAATGGGTTGGAATTGAAGATCGTTGAAATGAACCCCGGCTCACCGTTCATCATTGGCAATGAGCCAATAAACAATACCTCAACTAAATGTGCTTTCATATGTGGATTACCAATTAGTTCAGGACAACGTAATAAAATTATCGAAAATTCAATGAAGGACAGTAATTTATCATGATTATCAACTAAGGGGCATCCCCTAAAGTTAGTAATAAATTTACAATAATTGATTATTCCTTCTAGCATAAACTCTGGATAGTATTTCCACGGTTTTGGGGTTTTCGTCTGCAAAAATTCGTGATCGTCCAATTGGGAAACTACGTCAATTTTAAATAACGGTATTTTCAATTTGACTTGAGGATGTTGGTGGCTTGGATCAATTAGATTTGTAATAAACGTGGTTGATCCAATAATGAAATCAAATATGTCCAATTGCATCGAACGGAAGCTAAAAATAGCTTGGATAGAATGTTTTGTAGCTTTCAAGGAGTTTAAGCTTTTTGTTAGCATAGGAAGTTGGTTTCTCAAGAGATGTGCCATCATAGGATTAGTTCCTGGCGGTACTTGATTATTTTCAATCATTTCTACTCTTGATGTCATTTGTTTAATTTGATTTTTCAATCTGTCATGGTGATTGTAAATACCACCTATACCGTAGTGCAAATAAGTCAAAGTTAAAAAGAAACAATCAGAAATAAAATTTGAAGGTGTTGATTTATCTAACCCATCATAATAATCATTTGCTTCTGGGATAGATGAGTTAACCCTAGATTCTTCCGAAACATTTATGAGATTACTATGACCAAAATAATCTCCATCAATCTTGCCAAGTTTCGAGAATGTTGGATATTCTAAAAATGGTAAACTTAACTTAATCAAAATAAGTGAAATATTAAACATAATACCATCAGAAGGCAATTTGTTTAAATCAGCATGGCTTCCTCTTCTTAAATGACTTAGATTAATAAGGTCACCGAACCAAGTGACTATATCTTGACGAGTTTGCGCAGATCCACGTATAAGCTTGTCAGTAATGAAGAATAATCTGTCCGAAACAACTTTATATTCGTTCTGTAAAGATTCGTATGTAGAATTCAATTGAATTCTCGATAGATTTCCAACATTTTCTGTAAAATAATATTTACTAACAGAATCTAAAAGTGGTGATAACCTCAAAAGGGGACCCAACAAGGTTTTATTCTCAAAATCTAAACACTCCTTTTTGTTAGGCGGTTGAAAGCCATCGATCTGTGAAAAAATCGCCGCGACCGGCTTTATACTAACTAATGTTTCAAAAACTGATAAGTACTTCGAGTATGAACTATCATTTAAGTTCACCTTATAAAGTTTAGCACTCAATGTAGGGAAAATGATATTCAAAATGTCCACTATAGACTCCTGCTCAACACTTTCGTTTACTATGTCGACTAAAAAACCGCCCATATCTGGATTATTGATCACGACATCTATGGCAAGTTTGATATCATTATTTATAAACATATCTGGGACTTGGAAACAAATGAGTCCATACGAACAACTAAGGGATAGGATGGAATTTACGATTGAAATTTTAGTATCATGTAATGGATCCTTCTTTGGTACAATTCTTTTCAATCGGAAAGCTCTCTGATAAATTTGAAATAAGTATTCCATGGGTGACTTGTAAGCAGCAGGCACACCCAGATCATTTAAGATTTCCATAAATACCGATTCTAAGTTATCTCTGCTAAAAGCTTTCTTTTCTGATTCAAGTTCGGATGCTAAGCTACCTAAATAGATCAATCCTGTCGAGGTGTGGGATTTATCTACCGTAGCTTGAAAAACCTCTTCGATTTCATTTGATAACCATTTAGCAACCTGTTCTTCGGAACTAAGTTTAGAAAAGCTCGTTTCAGAAGGCGTTGTCTTAGGTGTTGGTGTCTTTGTTACAGCAGGCTCCTTTGGTGTCTCAGATGGCAAATTCGATGTTTGTGGCTGTGATACCGTTCTGGGTTCTTCATTTGGAGTAGATTGTTGTTGTGTTGGTAAGTTCGATGTGGTACTATTAACCTGATCAAAAGTCCCGGTGTTACTGCCCCCTAAAGCTGCTAACCTCGCCAATCTTTTAGCCCTTATCTTACCATAATGTTAGTATTGGACAGTAAAATAACCATTATACCCCACGAATTAGAATATAAATAAACATACATCGTTTGAATCACTCATTACTAATTATCTATAAGATATTAATAAGATGAATTAGATCTGAATTGTATACCGATTAAAAATGCTTAAATCTGTATCAAATTGCTTTATACAACCTGTTTTTGATTTGGAGTGCGCTAGGATCAGATTTTTCAAAATTGATTGATTGAAACTTTTCCATCCTCAAATGCTTGGACTGTATTGACTGTACACTCGTTGTAAAAGTGAAGATGAATGACATTCCCCAACCGCTTAAGACAATAGTTACTAAACCCCAAGAAAAATTGTACGTTTTACACTTGGAGAAGGAGTTAATTGCATTTATTAAAGAGTCAATACTATTGAAGAATGGATCTCCGCTGTATATTATTCATGCTAGTGTACTCAAAAATTCATATTATCGATTACTCAGCCATCAAACATGCCAACATTATCATTTGCAACATTGGAATAATGGGTCGAATGATATTATAGTCACATTAAGTTCTGATGGATTTGACTATGGAAAATTCAGTGAAAGGTTAGAACTGAATGAAGACAACAGTTTCACTAAGATAAGCGATTACCTTCTACAGAAACAGGGTAATAGTGGCGGGAATGTATCGGATGGCGATGAATCTTCAACTAAATTAGTTAGACCGAAGATGATTATTAAGAAGGAATCCTCAAAAGGCCCTGGTCTAGTAGTTTTCAACGAAATGGTTTCTGAGACTACACATACACCCGAGTTTCTGGCTCCCGAAATGCAGAATGGGAGCATACATAATGACTACTCAGATACTGCAAGTACGTCTACACCAGTGCTGGCAAACAGCTCAAACCCCGTGAGTGACAATATCGAGGTTGAAAGAGCGTCCAAGGAAGCATTATACATGAAGGTGCGGGAAAAGATTTTCCAAGACCAACATGATGAAGACGACGATCAGGACGAATATGCCGAAGACGATGACGATGATGATAGTGACGAGAACACCACGAACAGCTCTGCAAGTGATGTCAAGTCTGGCGTCATGAACCAAGATAATATACACAATCATAATGGACACAATGCATCGAATTATACGCCGTATCAGTATAATGAAGGCACACATACAGTACCCCCTGTGCATGTTGGAATGTCATTAAACTACAACGGAAATATGAGTCTCCCATCGTTTGTGAATCCAAACACCTATTTCAATTCTCTAGGCCAATCAGTGTATCCACCACCAATGAATCCGTACAATCAATACCCAAACTATTTCCCGTCTCCTCCTATGATGCCTCCTCAAAATGGCTACACAAATGCATATAATGGAAATGGAAATCACCATTACAGTCCGTACGACAAGGAAACAGAACGAAAATTATTAAATAACCCCTACATCATTATACCTGATTCCAACCGGGAAAAGAAACATAAGAAATTATATAAGGGCAGATATACGAATGGCAATTCCAATTCTTCCTCAGGTACTTCTAAAATACCCCCAAACAACTCTACGAAGTACTAATTTGGTTTTAAATCGTCAAAGTATTTGCATGGATCAAGTGAGAGCCATGTCGACAAAATCAAACCTTTATTACATACTTCAATATACATGAACTTACGTATTAAATTTAACTTCGTATAGCTTTCGCCTAGTTTGTCGTGTATGGACGATTTCTAGATCATAAAATAGACATCAGTTGTTAACATCGGCGTAATATCAACGTAATATTTACGTAGTATCAAACGATATAAATTAAGAGATAGTAGAAATGGCGTCAAATAACCCAGAAGCTCTTCAAGATGACGAGTTGGTTCCGGACTCCGTTGAAGGATACCACGTTGGAGAAAAAAAGACGATCGAAGAATACACGAAGTTAGATGCGGAAGATGAAAGTTTAGCTAAATGGAAAGCATCACTTGGCTTAACAGATAATAGTGATGCATACCCAGTCAAAACCGGCGACAAGCGTAAAGTTGTTATTGTGGAAATGTCGTTACAATTCCCGGGTCAACCAGAATTGAAGCCGATTGTAATTAATATGGAAGATGCGCAAGGTAACACGATAGCAGGAAAAGAGATTAAGTTCAGTATTAAGGAAAAATCTATTTACCAGTTTGTTATTAAATTCCGTGTACAACATGAAATTATCACCGGTTTAAAATACTTACATCTGATTAAAAAGACAGGTATCAGGGTTGATAAGTTAGAAGAGCCATTGGGTTCCTATGCGCCAAATACAAAAGACAAGCCATATTACGAAAAGGTATTCAGTGAAGTAGAAGCTCCCTCTGGCATGTTAGCAAGGGGCAATTATTCTGCCAATACGAAATTCGTGGATGACGATAAAAACGTTCATTTGTCATTCCCATGGAGCTTTCAAATCACTAAGTGATTGGACACTGGGCAAATTGTAGCTATCAATCGCAGTTTATTGACAGTATGGATACATCAACAGTTTAACATCTAGGCTGCTTAAAAGGTATATAGTTAAAACATATAGAATCTTCTATAGTACATTCGTGTGCTATTTTTTAAAAACTTTATAACGTTTTAGTAGATACTATATAATACGTGAGCATAAATGGTTTCAGATGTAAGTATTTATTGGCAAGTTTAAAAGCAGCTTCAAAAACGCATTAGTTTGTTTAATTATTTGCATTTTTTCTTCTGTTGAGCATATAAGATGGGACCTTTCTGACAGGGATATATGGAGGAGCTTTATTGCTCTTGGGTTTAGTTACTTCTGTTTTTGAAATGGTAGGTGCCTTATTGAAAATTGGTTTGTCTATCATAGGTGCTTTGTATGCATGAGAAGTTACACAGTTGACTTTCATCAGCGATAAAGGAGCATGCAATGGTTTTGATGATGTTTTAAAAAATGAATTGATATTTGATTGATTAATATTATCTTTCAATCGTTTTGGAGCTTGAAATGGAGCCTGTACTTTATGAGGGGTAATATTCGTATGTCTCTTGTTATTGATTTGTATATTAGCACTGCTGAAACCTGTTATTTCTGAATTTATAGACTCATCTTTAGATACCCTGAATGATTCTTCAGTTATTTTCATTTCAGATTCTCCATGTATATAGGCGCTTGATCTTAATTCATAGGCTTTACTAAATTGTTCGATGCTAAATTGTTGTTCTGTTGGTAGTGGTTTATTGACAATCTTATATAACTTTGATAACATTTCCCAATCACTGAAAAGCTTCTGTTTACTTTCCGTCATTCCATTATAATTTAATTTGGCAATGAACCGTGAAACACTGTCAATTGGCTTCCGCCCCCATTTACCTATATCACCCTGTTCAATGTAGGACGATATGTAAAGAAGTAATTTAGTTCTGGTAGTCGCTACATAAAAGCATCTTCTTTCTTCATTGACAGCTTCATCACCGCCTGTATCCATTGCGAACTTTGCAGGCAATATACCATCTGACAAACCTGGAACAAATACTATTGGCCATTCTAAGCCCTTAGACCCATGAATTGTAGACAACGAAACCTTTCCATTATCCACCCTACCAGGAAGCTTCAGAGTTATTTCTTTTTCTTTTTCACTAGCTGTATCAGTTTCGTATAGGCCTATGGATTGAATGAATTTTTCCAAGAAATTTCTCTTATCCTCGGTAATATCGGATTCAGATCCTCCTAAGAATAATGGTAATTCTTCGTCTTTCGGTTTAAATTCACAGAGCTGTGTTTGGACTTCCATAATATTAAGTTCATGATTAGGATCGTTCTGAAATTCCTTTTGAAGACCAGACCTAACATACACGAGCTCAAAAAGCTTAGTGAGCAATGGCAGTCTCTTTTCAATAACATATTCTAAATCAGGTTGTTCCTTCTCGTCGATAGAGTTAACACTTTCAAGAATTTTACGTATATCGTTAATAAAATCCAAATACTTCACAAGAGAACTTTGGTTCTTAGAAGTTAATTTGATAGAGGACTTTCCATTGGCAATGTCCCATAACACATCATATACCAGCTTTTTAAAGACCTCCGGTTTCACTGATTCTAGTTCTAATTCATTTTGAATTGAAGATATAGTCTTTTCACCTATACCTCTCTTGGGGAAGTTGATTGTTCTTAGATATGCAATACGGTCATTGTCACCAGCAACGACACGCAAATAATCTAATATTGCAACAACTTCTTTTCGATTCCAAAATGCTGTGCCTCGGATCATCACATAAGGTATCCTTTTCCTAACGAATTCATTCTCAATAGTTCTAGTTTGATAGGCCGATCGTACCAACACAGACATATCATTGTATTTGAAAATGGAATTAGGTAATGCCATTAGATGTTCAATTTGATAAGTTATCCAACGTGCCTCTTGTTCGGGTGATTTCAAGATAGAATATACTGGTCGAAACGAGGATATCATTTGAGATTTAAGGCTTTTCGAAAGACGATCATCTTGTTGTCTCATGATTTTTTCCGAAAAGTTTAAAATATCTGCTGTGGATCTATAGTTTTCTTCCAACGTAATGACATTAACCGAATTATTTTGGTATATTTTTTTATAATGATCCTTCATTTTTTTAAAGTTTATTGTTTGTGCATCTCTAAATGCATATATGCTTTGATCTGGGTCTCCAACAATAGTAATATTATTTTGCAATCTAGGATTTGACGGATGCCCCTTGGCAAATTCATACATCAATTGTAATTGAATCTCATTGGTATCTTGGAACTCATCAACTAAAACGTGTTCCACAAAATTCAATATTGGATAATTAGTTATCAAATGGTAGCAACAAATTAAACAATCATCGAAGTCTAGTAATGAGTTCACTTTTAGGTGTCTCTGATAATTCTTGTATAATACTTCTAAAAATTGGTTACTGTCAACTCTTTGTTTGTAGGCTTCTGCATCAATTCCTGAAGATTTTAATTTGGAAATTTGTCTCTTGATTTTCTTTGGATCCCATCCGTGATACTTATCCTGCTCTTTATTTGATTTAAAGATATCTGTCTGTCCATCTGGTAATTCTGAAATATACTTCAACTCTGCTTCCGATAATTTCGTGATCATTTCATCTAAGATCTGCCTCGAGTCTCGTTCATCCGCAATATTATAATCGCTTATTCCTATCTTCTTGCCGTATATTTTAATGATTCTGTAACAAATACTATGGAAAGTGCCAATCAAAAGTTTGTCCACTTGAATTGGTGTATCTTTAAGCAACTCCTTTAATCTCTCTACCATTTCATTGGCAGCCTTCTTAGTAAATGTTGTGATAATTATACATTGTGGTGACAACTTTTCCTTGATCAATAAATATGCAACTCTTGATATAAGAACTTTGGTTTTACCTGTTCCAGGTCCTGCAATGATTTGCAACCTTTCCATAGGTGGAGCTTCCACCGCTTGCGTTTGTTTAGTATTCAACCCATCCAAGATCCTCTGAAGTAGCGACTCGACATCTTGTTGCGCTTGAATCATTCCATCGAATAATAGAAGATAAGCAACATGAACAAAAATATAAACAATTGCATTTTCCTGAATCGCGATATTGAAAGAAAAATCATTGATTAGAGTCTTTACTAGAGCAGGACTATTTAATTATAACGCAAGAGGATATGTTCATTAAAATATGATACTTCATACATACATAACGGCGCTACTAATAATGGTGCTAAACGTGTTCTTTGTAATGTGTGCTAAGTTGGATAATTGGCCAGAAGTTTCACCAGAAATTGATATCGCCGACAGAGCCCAGAGAGATGTTGGGAAATATATACTGATAGACCAGGTAACAGGCATGGGTGTATCGCTTAATAGACTTGTTTTTGATAAAGAAGGATACACGTTGGATGCACTTAGTGATGTCGCCACACTATTGGATGTCGGTGTGCAATCTTTGTTGGTTGACTTGTATTGGAATGAGTTTACCCAAAAATGGCAGCTCTGCCCTGCACCATTTCCTACTAATGGAACAAAAGACATAACTCTAACCAATGAATTGCACTGGGAGGACAAAACTTACAGATGTGAGGCAGCATTAACAGTCGATCAGTTAATGCTGACGATCAACTCGTACTTCTCATCGACAAATACAAACCTCAAAGTTAATTTTGTTCAATTACTAATTCGTTTAAAATCCATCCACATAGACCCTCCAAGAAGTAACAGCTCAAGCACAAGTGCAAAGACGTATATCTCAAGTTATCAACCCACTGATTTGAATTTTGTCAAGTTAAATAATGCAACATTGAATGATACTATAAGTTCACTTGGCACATCGTTATTTACGCCTACTGACTTATCGCATTACAGAAGTAGTTATAGCAAGAGGGGTAATTTCGGCTTCTATAATGATACGAAGCATGCATATCCAAATTTAGATACATTTTTATTGATAGATTACAAAAGAATCACGGCCACGGTGATTGCCAATGACTTAGTGGAATCAAGCTATATGTATAATATTACCAACGATGACAAAAAGACATTGTTCTTAGAAGGAAGTGGACATGATAGCACCGTTGCGTTCCTCTCCAACCAGGATTCTATTACAAAATGCAACAAGCTTATCCATAATGACCAAGAGAGTGTTGATGCTTATGACAACGTGTCCTTGCATGAACACTTCAGGATTGTTGTAGATGATAACTCGACATCTTTTACCAACGATACGTTTAATGACTTTATCCGGTGCGGATATTCCCCGATATTGAATGCTTCGTCGTATAATATCTACAATGACGAAGAAGATGTTGATGAAGTCGAGTATTCGCTAGAGGAAATAATTGACAACTTTGTACCCCTTTCGTTTTGGTCCTGGGCAGAAGATCAGCTCATTGACCCTGATAGGGGGTTGAACATGAGTGACTCCTCCAACAATCATGATGACAATCTAAATAACAGCAATAATGACGGAGATATCGATCAAAACAAAGCAGATGATGATGATAATTACGAAGTTCTGAATTCACATCTTGCCTATAAATGTGTAGTGTTAGACTGGGATGGGTGGAAAATAGCCGATTGCTACAGCAATCATCCCTTTGCATGCCAGAAGTCCAATAGCCCTAACGAATGGCTTGTTCATTCAGAGATGAAAAAAGAATACTTCAGCGCATACAAGAGTGATAGTTGTCCCGAGAACTATCACTTTGGCACGCCGCTGCTGAGTATCGAAATGGTAGCATTGATGAACTACATCGAGCGCAAGAATATTTCATTCCCAGTATGGATAGATTTGAACGACATTACAGTACCAGATTGTTTCGTGACTGGCGGGCCTTATGCTACATGTCCATATCAACGGACCGTAACGAAGCTGAAACTAGTTGGTTTAATTGCACCTAGTTTCATTGTAGCAGTGGTTATTTTAGTTCTCATATTCTGCGAGAAATTATTCAGAAATAACCCAATTCAAACGAACAGAAAGAGGCATTGGAAAAAGACTATCAACGAGTATGTCAAGAAACATGATTACGAAGGAGTTCCATCATAACAGTATAGGTTTTATAGGTTTTGCAAGTAATAGAAGACATTTTGGCAATGTCGTTTATTTTAAAGGGATCTGGCGCGACTTTTACAAAGGCAAAGTAAATGATAAAATTCGTTATATTATTCATATTACCGAAACAACAATAAAGCTAATATATAAACAGCATGAGTCAACAGAACTGGAAGAATTTGTCAAATGAATTAAGGCGTAGAGCAGCACAAGGTGGCGGATCTGGCGGACCAAATCGTAAGGGTCCGTTTGGAGCATTTGCTGGTATTGGGGGAATCTTATTATTAGGGGGTGTTTCAATTTTGGCGCAAAACTCGTTGTTCAACGTTGATGGTGGTCAAAGGGCTATTGTTTATTCTCGTATTAATGGTGTTCAACCAAAAATTTATCCAGAAGGTACCCATTTTGTCATACCATGGTTCCAAAGACCAATTGTGTACGATGTTCGTGCCAAACCGAGAAATGTAGCCTCATTAACTGGTACAAAGGATTTACAAATGGTGAATATTACGTGCCGTGTGTTATTCAAACCGGACATATATCAATTGCCAATGATTTACAGAACGTTGGGTACTGATTACGATGAAAAAGTGTTACCGTCAATTGTTAACGAGGTTTTGAAATCGGTTGTCGCCCAATTCAATGCATCGCAATTGATCACCCAGAGAGAAAAGGTTTCGCGTTTAGTTAAGGAGAACTTGATCCGTCGTGCTGGTAAGTTTAGCATTAACTTGGATGACGTTTCGTTGACGTTCATGACGTTCTCGCCAGAATTTAGTGCCGCTGTTGAAGCAAAGCAAATTGCCCAACAAGACGCTCAAAGAGCAGCGTTTGTCGTGGATAAAGCTATCCAAGAAAAACAGCAATTGGTTGTGAAGGCTTCTGGTGAAGCTAAATCTGCTCAATTAGTTGGTGAAGCTATCAAAAAGTCTAGAGACTATGTTGAATTAAAGAGATTAGACACTGCGAGAGAAATCGCAGCAATCTTGGCCAGCTCACCAAACAGAATTTTATTAGATAACGATACTTTATTATTGAACACCGTTGCTGATGGCCGTAAATGAGTTTTGCACTCATCTGAGTGTCTACTCTGAGTTTATTTTGTACATAGGTATAATTTTAATTAACGCATATTCGAATTTCGAAACAAAAAAACATAAATTCATCATATATAATTGAACTCTCTTTAAAAGATTGAATTAACAAGATCACTACCAATCGTAGCACCAGCACCGAAAATTGCTGCATTACCCAACTTGCCACCGAACTTTCTCATATGTCCGTGTTGGTGTGGCTGACCAGGCGCTTCCCCTTGAACTGGTTGTCCTTGCGGTTGATATGCTTGAGGTTGTGGGGAGTATTGTTGAGGTGGATAATAATTAGTAGATGGAGGAGGGTATTGAGCATAACCACCATACGATGGTTGTTGGGTTAATGCTGGTGATTGGGATTGGTAGTATTGTGGCGGAGCAGATGTGGAATATTCATTAGGGTTGTATAAAGCCTTTTCGTCCTTGTATGGCGAAGGATCAGTACGGCCTGCTGGATCTGATGCCAAATCAAATTCCTGTTGAGATATTACATTAACGTAATTAGATGGGAACACTCCCGTCTCTTTCAGTAATGAACCCTTCTTGTACCCTTTCCACCAGTCTTCTGACAAGTGCTCAACTACCGCAATCTTATCCTCCTTCTTCAATTCTAAATCTTCCCCTTCCTGTGCTTGGTAGTCGAAGATGGCCTTGCAATATCCTAAAGCTTTGGTGATCTGGAGACGTTCTGGTTTGACTGGAGGATTAATATTAGTATTGGCTAATCCATCTGTTATGGTGTCTGTACCTGTTTGAACGGGTGTCAGAGACTCTGCTTGGCAGCTCTTTTCTGTCTTTAGCTTGTCGACATCCCAAGCTTTCATATCTTTTTTATACTTCAGTGGGAGTGATTCCAATAGTGAATTGTAGAGATTTTCCGTAATTACCTCTGAATCATGCAAAAATTCCAATTCTGTTCTAATAGTAGTTAACGAGCGGTTTATTAGTGGTGCTGACATACTATATAATAGACAATGAAGATAAGTAGAATTATAATTAAATTATTTATTTGTGAGAAGTTCGGAATTAAATAAATGAGCTCTTCCGAAAAACAAGAAATTTCAGTTACAGCCCAGCTTGGTGATCACCGTAGGATATCACCTCTTGTAATACCTTCATACATTTCGATTAATGAACTACCATATATTCCGACACTCCTGGAGCCTGGCGATAGAGCCAGACCGTCGGTGGATTGCCAAATCTTATAAATTCGTATGAATGAATCATTGGCCGCAACACAAATAGAATTTCTATCTGGAGATTGACAAGCACTTAAGCATCGAAGATACGTAGTACTAGATACTTCTACCAAGGGGGTCATATCAGGGTAAGAGTATACTGAAAGGAGCAATGGCTTCTCTGAATTTCCGTATCCGAAGGTTGATATGAGCTCCTTTCTGTCTTTAGACCAAAATAGAGAGGTAACCTGAGCTTTCGCTGAAAAAGTGTTTAGTAATGTACCCGTACTAGCATGCCAGAATCTAATATTACGGTCATTACTACCCCCTCCTGTAGCGAGTATTGCATTTGCCCAAGGACAAAATGAGATAGCTTTGACCGCAGCCTTATGTGGAAGTATCAGTTTGAGTTTAGGTGCTAGGACATCGGAAACGTCCCAGATGGAACAACAGTTGTCATTCCCTCCGACGGCTAGTAGTTGGGAATCGTTGCTTAATGCAAGACCTATAGAGTGTTAGTACTTGTATTTGATTTCTCGGTTAAATGGCTAAAAGTGATAATTACCACAAATCTGTTGCTGATGGCATTCTAACACACATTGTAGCCTTAAGATAACATTTCCTAGACTGTCTTCTGTAATTTTCACATATAAGACGTCTCCCTTAGAATCCCCAGCTAAAAATTTAGTTGAATCGGGGAACCACTGAAAGCAGAAAATGCTTTTTCCTTGGTTGGTGAGAGATGCCTTGACGGTATTTTCTCTTTGGGATAACAACAATACTTCACCGTTGTCCTTTCCAATGAGAATATAATCATGGTTAGAATATGATACTGCTGTAACAGTTATATAGTTATCGTGGTGCATGAGAACCACATCATTATCTGTGCTCCACGAATAAACGGATTTATTCAATCCTACGGCAATCCTGTTGGTCATTTTAGACCAGCTCACAACATTACAATAGAAATCGTCTTTCAAGCCGGGTGCTTCTAAATTATGGTCCGGCTTTGTCAATCTAATGGCCCTTTTCCGGTGAGTTGCTGGGGCTGTATGCGGACGAGATGCCAAATACTTCCTAATGTCTTTAGATGATGGAGAAGTTGCTAGGGGCCCTACAAAATCCAACGATCCGTTGTAGTTTCCAATGCTGTTATTAGTGGCTGATAATTGATATACTCTTGAATGGCTGCTAAATCCCAATGCGTCTGCAATGACTTCCTGATGAGGGCTCACCGGAGAAGAATGAGGTGTTCTACTCGATTCAATGTTTGACACCTCGGCATCAGTATCCTCCATCTGCAAGGATTGAGGAACGCTTTCTGGTCGAACATAAAACATACCTTCGGTTAACAGAATACGGGGTCTCTCTTGACTGTTTGAAGGTGTTACTGATTGGTTTACTGGACTTTGCGGCAGTGTAGTTGTATTTGAAGTCAACTCATTATTCCTATATGCTACTGATGATGAAAGGAGAGGAAGAAACCTTGTATTTGTTTCAAATGCTTGATTTGGAGAACCATTTGTGTTATAATTTCTTCTATTTCCATTGAACAACATCTGACGTTTTAACTGATTTAGGTAAATATTTCAAAAAATCACAATTATTTGTTAATTAAGTTGTTTATATTCAATATTAATACCGTCCTCTTGTAAAATGCATTAACTTCTATAAATTTGTTCCACAATAGCAATATACCATAATATTTTAGAAAAAGGATAAATAGTTCTTTTGCAACTATTTTATTTGTGGGCGATAGCACTAGAAGACAGGACTTTGTGACAATAGATAAGAAAGCAACATTTTTAAAAAAGATGTCGATTACAGTTTAAGAGATAACAATTATGACAGTAACTGACCTATATTGATTGAAGCTACGTAAAGTACGTTGAGTTCTGTTGTTTTTTGTCGAAAAATAAATAATCCTTTAGCTGATGTATCTACGCGATTAAATCAAAATTTCATAAACAAATCAGTGAAAATAGAGTGGTTAGTAAAGCTACACAATGTGGAAGGTACAAGTGATATCAGGATCGATATTTGTACTCTTCTGTGGCATAATCTTTCGCCTGGTAGCATTGAATGTGAAAGATCCTTTTATTGATGAAATATTCCATCTAAGACAATGCCAGACATATTGTGCATTTAGATTCGACAAATGGGACAACAAGATTACTACACCTCCAGGGCTATATATATTGGGAATGATATATGCTGAAGTTTTAAAACATATTACATTTACGCCTGAGTTGGTGTCGGTCTGCGAGAATATTAATGCGTTAAGATCAGTTAACTTGTTTGGTGGGCTTGTGATGTTTCCATTAATAGTTCTGCGTCTAAGTGAAAAGGACGAACCACAATTCTGGACAATTAACATCGTTGCAACACCCTTATTATTCATTTTTTACTTTTTGTTTTACACGGATGTTTGGGCGACGATATTGATAGTGGCATCACTAGTAACGGTGGTAAGACAACCACTTGGATCCCTTGCGAGCTCGTACATCAGTGGAATAATTGCATTTGCCAGTTTATGGTTTCGTCAAACTAATATCGTGTGGGTTGCATTCATAGCATCTCTATTGGTTGATAATAGGAGAAGGGAGTGTTGCAGTGAGTTGAGATTTATACAAAATTGTATTAATTTTTTTCTTCAAGCTCTTGAAGATTGGGCGCTTATTATTCCCTTCATGATTAACATCGTTTTGTTTGCTTTGTTTGTTAAATACAATGGCGGAATTACTTTTGGGGATAAAGAGAACCACCAGCTTAATTTACATATAGTTCAAGTGTTTTATTGTTTCACGTTTATGACTTTGTTTACATGGCCGGTTTGGTTGTCTATTCTGTTGATCAAGAGATACTTGCGCTTTGCAATAGTTGGTAACTATGGATTAAACATTCTCTTGACTCTAGTTTCAGGAATGTTAATTAAATTTATTATTGATAATTATACAGTTGTTCATGCATTTTTATTAGCCGATAATAGGCATTATACATTTTACATTTGGAAAAGAATACTCAGTCGTGAATATAGTAACGTTTTTATGATTCCGATTTATCATTTTTGTACATGGAATATAGTTGATTCTTTGTCACGTAATATTCGTGGCTTATCACCTATTACAATTATTACATTTATCGGGGGAATATTCATAACGATCATTCCATCACCACTTTTCGAACCTCGTTATTATATTGTTCCATTAATAGTCTATCGATTATATATTAGACCCTCAAAAGAAAAATTGGCTGGTATTAACGTATCAAGACATACTTTAGAATTTTGCTGGCTAATGTTTATTGATTTAACAGTATTTTTTATTTTCTTATTGTATGAATTTACGTGGTTTAGTGAACCTGGGAAAATTCAAAGGATTGTTTGGTAAATGTATATAATTAAATACATTTAACAGTTAATTGCCACAATAATAACGTAAAGCTACTCATCATCATCAGATGACGATACATTTGGGTTCCTATCCTGCTTTTTTTCCTTTTCGCTTATCTTATCATTGTTTTTTATGTTATTGTCTTCTGTTTGTCCTTGAGTATGATAAATTGGATCACTAATTCCATCTATGTTAGATAAGTTGTTATTCACAAATTGGTCCATGGAATTCTTAAAGGACAAGATGCTTGACGTGTTCAGGTTCAAGTCTTTAATTAACTGCCTAATTTCATCCGACCTTTCAGAATTCAGTTCATTCATTGATGAAAGCCATTTCTCAATACATCTCTTCTTTAATACTTCAAAATATGGGACCTCTTTGTTTGTATCCTTGTCAATAAAAATTAATTCTCCTTCGCTACCAATCAATAAATCCTCATTGTTATTACTTTGATTTGATTTGACGTCCCAATTGCCCATTTCTAGATCATTAGCGAAAATTAACAAGAAATCCCCAAAGTTATCAGCAATAATATATTTATTGTCAAACTCTCTACCAAAGAGAATAACTTGTCCCCAGACACCCCCACCATTAGCTGGAGGGCATAAATCAATACCGATACAATTTCCCACCTCATCTGTAATGATTGGAATCCACATAGGATGCGCAAATGACTCATGAATTTTACCGGGTGGTATAGACCTTTGTCTTGGGATATTGGGTGAATCAGCCTTTTCGTTGCTTTGTTGGTTGGGTATTTTCACTGGTTCTACTAAGTCAAGATTGGAGGAGGAAAACTTAAGCTGACTACTATTTGGATGGCTTATTTCCAACTTAGCGAGTTCTTGCAACTTATTGTTTTGGTTAACGTGTAGTAACTTCAGATTTAAGTAGTCAGCTACTTTTCTCCAATGCTCTGTCATCACCATTATTTCGTCCATGGGCATCAATTTCAACCCGAAAACTAACCCACCAGATCCATTATCATTGAAATATGACTGTCCGTCTGTTAGCTTGAAAAATTCGATTAGACAATTTGGCAACTTGATGTTCAAATCCTTTTGAAAATCTGTAAGGTCCGCATCTGTGCATGGACTTTGCAATGTTGAATTCAAATCGGGAGAATATTTAAGCAACCAATTCTTAATATGTCTCCAGGCTAATCTAACTTCGTGGACACCGTCGAATTGGTTTTTATTAATACTGGAATCCACATCGTTGGAGGGTCCTCCAATTAAAGATGCTGTGGACTGGTTGTGATGTGAGAAAAGTAACTCAGTTTCTTGAGTATTTACTCTATTGAAAGACTTCTTTGGATCAAATTCCGAGTACTTGTCCTGCGTGCTTAAAGAATATATGAACTCCTGGAGCTTTCCGAACTTCATTTTGTAACAGGTGGTCTCTATTGTTGTTTCGCTTAAGCCAGAGATTAAATTGTTGATGGAGGTTTCAGAACCGCGTCGGCTTCCGGCCGATCCTCATCGCGTTAAATCTAAATACCGAAAACAGTGCCTACAGATAGAATCACATCATGAGGCAACGTTCTTTTAAACTACGACTACAAAGGTATCTACGACTACGAAATGACAAAGAATTGTCATGATATCCCCCGGGCATGAAGCGAATACTCTATGGTGCAGAGTAAACACGATAAACCGGGAATTTTATATGGGAAACCCAGGTTAAAACAAACAATCCATGAAACAAAAACCACTAATAACACCACAATACTATAGATTGACATGCTATTGAAAAAAACATCCAAGAACACCGAGTATTGAGAAATGAAGAACGCTATTAATATCTGGTCCGCCACCGTTCACATTCAAAACGAATGGAACTGCAGCAAACTGACTCCCCGAAAGAAGTCGGCGACACCATAACTAGGAGTTTGATTTTATAGGTCCATAATCCGTGGTAAACAAATTGAAGAAGAAATGTCAATAGAAGAATTACGCCCGGGAATTTTTCAGATGAGGTGTGGGCAATGGAAAACTCCACGGCGGGTAACCCTGAAATTCATTCGTCCCGTATAACGATACCAGAGGGCTATACACTAATCAACACATAGGGTAGGCTGATCGGGGAGTTATACTACAAGATAATAATTAGATGTCATTTAATTTATAGGATACAAATATACAAAAAACAAAGTATAAAATACCAACTTTCTTGAAATTATTTTTTTTGTTAAAGATATGAAAAATTAATTACTCCCCCCAAAAAATAGCAAAGAATTATGTAATAATTATATAAAAATAAGCAATCTTTTGATAAAAGCTAATCAACTTACCAGTTGGAAGCGGCAGCTTCTTCAGCAGCAGGGGTAGCACCGGATTCAGCCCAGTCGACTTCTTCGGTTTCACCAGTCCATTCAGTTTCAGCATCGGCAGCTGGAGCTTCTTCGACATCTTCAGTCTTAATATCTTCAGCAGCATTTTGTTCAATTTCTTCAGGGTCTCTGTAGAAATATAAATCTGGCATGACAGACCATTCAGTAGTTCTGTCTGGGATGATACCTCTTAATCTTAAAACTTCTCTAGCAACTAACCACCAGATCAAACCAATGGAGTGCTTACCCTTGTTGTTACAAGGAATAGCAACATCGACGTATTCGGAAGGAGAGTCCATGTCGGTCAAAGCAACGACTGGGATGTTGACGTAAGAAGATTCCTTGATGGCTTGGAAATCGGTTCTTGGGTCAGTGACAACAACTAATCTTGGTTCCTTGAAAGAACGAGTGATGTAATTGGTGAAGTTACCTGGGGTGAATCTACCAGCGATTGGGGTGGCACCGGTGTGAGCAGCAAACTTCAAGACGGCTCTTTGACCGAAGGTTCTGGTGGAACAGACGGCAACGTCAGAGGCGTTTGGAATAGCAGCAATGATTCTGGCAGCTAAAACAATCTTTTCCCAGGTTTTACCGACGTTAATAACGTTAACACCGTCTGGTCTGGTCTTGTAGACATATGGCTTGTTGTGAACCTAAATATATGTTAGTATGTGCTGATTCGGCGGGCGGTGGTCCCACGGCTTGTCTTGGTATGTGTCTAAGTCTCTGTTGTTCTGAGCCCACACGGCTCTCATGTTGCCCACTGATATCCTTGTGCATCCTTCTCTCAATCTCTACGCTTTCGACTTCTGCCTCTATCATCGACTTCTATCGTCGATTACAGTTCCCCTGGTCTTCCCACTGCCACGATCGGGTTGCGTGTCTATTTGCAGACCATTCTATCCTTTGCGACTCCCATTCCTTTCCTACGCCCTTACCACCTTCTAATTTCTTCGATACATACTTGAACGTTCTTAGAACCTAAGTGAACGTTAGCAGCTAACAATAATTTAGCATCTTCTGGAGTTAAGTCAAATGAACCTGGTAATGACATCTTTAATGATTATTCAATAATTGAAACTTCTTAGAATTGCCCAAAATTTATTTATTTAGTACCTCTTGAAAAATTTTAATGAAAATTTCGCTAGCTTGAAAAATTGTCACGGTACGATTTGGACTAACAAACGGATTTTCACCAATTCTTTTTGTGTCACTTTGGTCTAAATTATGATCGCGACTATTTGTTAGTGAAACGGGCCTGGAGAACGGATGTGCGTGTACAGGGGAATAATGAGTATGGGTGTAGAGGTGTTTTGCCTGAAACCAATTGACGTCACAATCGAGGACGTGACCGAGAGGGCAGCAGCCCCAATCCGGGGACAAAATCTCAGTCGGCTGCAATATCCGGTGAATGCATGCAGTGATAAGGTTAAGGTTGGGTGTCTGGGTGGACTCGGAAGCGGATAGCGGGTAAATGTACGAGATGGGTAAGGGTAGGAGTGGGTAGACGGGTGAGATTAGGCGTGAGATTAGGCGTGGGAGAGGGCGGATGGTTAGCGGGTGGGGGACATTTATGCGAGTGGTGGAGGATATGAAGATATGTGGAGGACGTGGCGAGTAGGGGAGGATCATGGTAGAGGTTTTTTGAGATGGATAGGGTGGACCGGGTGTTGGTGGTGGACAGATAAGTGTGAGTCTGCGAGGAGCATTGTAGAGACAGTGGAAAGGCGAGAAGACAAGACGAGCGACGGCTCCTGAGAAGGCTGCGAAATACAGCAGGCTGTGGTGAGAAAGTGTACGAACGGCTCCAGAGATGCATTGTTGTAGAGCAGATCGATCAAGTCCAGACATCTCATAACACCCAGACAACAAGCAGACATGGGGAGACAAAGTGAGCCGCAAAAAGGGACGAAGGCGAGAAAAAGTAAACTAAGTCCTTCACAGTACTGTCCACCACATCGCAGTCGAACTGCTAGCTGCGCTCAAGGTTCATCAGCAGGTCCAAGCTGAAACGTAGACAAAAACATACAAATAAGCCTACAACGCAGTCAAGAATCCCCGAATAAACGGGCGCGATACAGCTACATCTCTATACTGTGGACGACGAATTACGACTAGCCACTAGATTCTTGCAGCAATCTGGTCTGGCTTCGGACACAACGCGAACTGCAATCAAAATTATCTCCGAGTTACTAATCAAGAATATTTCACCTTCAACTCCAACAAAATTGATTATACAGATACTATAGACTGTTGATTCGTATACTACACCAACTATGGAAGGGCACACTCAGAATGACCCGCTACTTCCCAAAAAAGATCCCATAAATCCCAACAATGTCGCTAATTTGGAGCATGCGGTGAACGACGTATACGAAGCACTTGTGGACGAAACAGAGGACTACGAACTCGATGAAGACGCAGTATGGCTCCGTGAACAGCGGAACTTGAATAAAACTACCCATTGGTTGAAGAGACCATCGGTGCTCATGGTCGGGGTTCCAATCTTCTTCTTTGCACTCGCATTCTCCAGTGGTGATTCCACTAGGAGAATGATTACGTTCAAGCTAGCCTGCAATTACCTTGCTGCCAACTCGCCTGAAGGTACGTGCGATCCTATTGGCACGCAATTGTTGGTGTCGAATTTGTATCTAGCCTACAGTATTCTGTCTGCAGCCTTTATGATGTTTGCTCTGGGCAAAATTGGGATGTTATCAGACCAATATGGCAGAAAGCCTTTCTTGATAGCGATTGTTTTGGTGTTTTTTATCGCACGGATCTTCAAGTTCCACGTCATGCATAACTACGGATACCTTCAGTTCTCTCTCATGGTCATTACGGAGATCTTTGGTAACTTGTGCGGAGGAACGATATCACTTGTTACCTTGAGCAACTGCTACATTGCGGATGTAGTTGAGTCACACGAGAGAATTTATTCCTTGGGACTAGGAATGGCCAGTCTTTTTGTTGGATTGTCGATTGGGCCTATCGTAGGTAATGCATTGTTGTCGCTACCAGAGAGAGAAAATCGCCAATACAATATATCGGGGGTGAAAACATACTTGGAAATTTCAGAGGGGGAGTTCCTTCCTTTAAAGTTCGAGCTTGTATTGTTATTTGTAGTATTAATGCTAATGATCTTTGTTGTTCGTGAGTCGAGATCAGAAAAGGCGATAACAAAGTCAAAATCAGTCTCACGGTCTTCTCTGTCGGTTAGTTTGCAGGGCGTTGTCCAAGCTGATGCCCAGATTTCAAATTGGAAGAGGTTGCGCAACGCTTTGAATTTCTTGAAGCCTTTAAGATTGCTCATTTTACCATCTGAATTATCACCAACAACCGACAGTAAGAAATTGAGGCGGATTCGAACGGTCATATTAATTTTGGTCTCAACTGATTGTATTCTTGCGGGTATAGGAATATCATTGATGGAAATCTACGTCTTATTTGGCATATACAAATTCAACTGGAATTCGATTGATATTGGCCACCTGATGGCGTTGGCATGTTCTTCCAGGGCAATAATTTTGATACTCTTATCGCCTATTATTACGCATA
Source organism: Debaryomyces coudertii (assembly GCA_030564605.1). Classification (NCBI taxonomy): domain Eukaryota; kingdom Fungi; phylum Ascomycota; class Pichiomycetes; order Serinales; family Debaryomycetaceae; genus Debaryomyces; species Debaryomyces coudertii. The sequence goes on from JAKTYF010000015.1 coordinate 120,047, forward strand.
AGGTATTACAGAAATGGTTAGGGCTAAGGGTATTGAAGAACCAGTTTGATATGGTTGATTTTGCAGTCTCTTTGCTCGGTTTAATTTGCCAAGCAACTGGCCTAATCTTCTTGAACTTTGCTCCCACAACTGTGTGGTTCTTGGTTGCCATGTCAGTTATGAGTTTTGGAACTTTAACAAGCCCCTCGTTGAATTCCTCCATCATTAAGTTCTTCCCTGAATCCAAGATCGGCGAACTTTTCGGTGCAATCTCCTTGTTGAAAAACTTATTCACCTTGACTGGACCAGTCGTATTCCTCTCAGTATATAAATTTTCTTTGAAAACGTGGAATATGCCTGGTGTTGTCTTCTTGGTCAGCAGTTTATTTTTAATGCTTAGTGCATTTGGCATCTTGATGGCTAAGAGACTTTTAATGTTGAACAGAAATACCATCGCTATGTTGACCAGAAGCTCGTCTACTCTGTCGTCTACCTCCAGCGTTGGTCCTGTTGATCAATCAACTACAGATGTTTCAATCCAAGGCAATAAATCTAGCGAACATCCGCTCAATCACAAGTTAAGCTTTTCGGAAGTCCATAGGAAGAATAGCTTTGTTCATAAACAAAGAAACCTTCCACAATAAACTATCGGTCGTATATATGTTCAATTCTTGTTTAAACCGTTCCTGATTATCGCTATCAATCATGTTTTAGGATGTTTATGGAGTTATATTATATAAATGTATTAGAATATTATTATGAGGTTTGTGTCATTTGTAACGGTAGTAATTTCTCATGAGATCGTAAATCTGTAACGGTTTTCTACGCTAGTATTAATTGCATTGAGTATACATGGTATCGATAATTGCTTATGAATTTTGATTTAGCAATAACATCAATTCTACAGTTTTCCCGGGGTTCTTTTGCTTTTAGTGATTCAAACGTTGTGAGAAACGATTCAAGCATTATCCAACCAAGTGTAGCACATAGGCTTATCTTTTCATTCGTATTACTATCAGGATTATTTTTAATTGGGATTGAATTTGTTAATATACTTTTCGTTAATAAGTACCACGTATTATCGCAGAAAAAGAGTCTTACAGACGCGGTGCCTTCAAAAACCAGCACTAACGTACAAGAGATCGACGCAGTTCCCAGCGAACTTGATACTAGTGCCATAGAAAGCGGCGACGAAATTGCCATCAGTATCACAGACGACTCAGACGACTCAGACGACAACGGTCACGACAGCGAAGTACTAGATACCTTGACATTTTTGGATCAGCGTTCATTCTATAAGAATTTAAATAACAGTGCTCAGTACTTAAGAAGGGACAGTTTTTCACAATGAATTATCATATTTATTTTCCTCTTGATTCATTATATTTATTGAGAGCTAAGCGAAATAATGATAGGAAGTTCTATATATTGGGCTACAGTATAAGAAATGTTCACGTAGTAGTTCATTTGGTTCCGTTAGATATAAGCGCAAAGCTTTATGATTTTACTAAGCAGAATGACATTTTGAAGGACTTACAGATTATAGGCTGCGTTAATGATTTGACAGATGACCAGTACGAACTACACTTGCTTTACCATCCTGAGGATAAATACCCTGTTATGGTATCTCCCAGTGGGAAAAATTATTCGTTTATTCTTTTTCAACCACCGAACTTCAGAAATTTAGAGTATTTTTCTATTAACCCAATTCTACTCCAGTCCACAGGAAATATTGAAATAAATCCAAATGATAAAATGTATCAAGAAAAACTCTATGAATTTGATCCAATTACCCATAAAAACGATCTGCTTTCCATTTCAGATGACGAAGTTTTAGACAAAATTAACCAGTCTTTAAAGTATAAGAGCATTATCCAGATATGGATCAATAAAGCGATGTCTACAAATGAAAGTTATTCCTTGTTAAAGAAGGCGAAAAATAACAAAATAGTTAGGACTGTTAGTAAAAGCACATTCCAATTACTTGTATCCGTTGTTTCCACAATTCAGATGTTGACCATTTGGATAATTTGGATATTAAATTACGAATTCAGGAATATTAAATTAATTGACTGTTCGCATGTATTTCGACAACTTGACCTTAGATTGCAGCAAATCAATTTCTTTCCCATACAATTCCTATGTTACTACGATAAGAATATTTTGTATGGGGATTCAGAGGTATTGCATAAACTTAAAATTCCAATTTTCAATTCAAACTTGAATATTAATAATTCGAACTATATTAATTTATATAATTCGATATGGTTGATATTTAACGATGTTTTGCTAGGAGTTACTGTTTGGAAGCTAATAATATCTAATTTTGACGATATTATTATATTCATTAATGAAACCATAATTAAAAAATTATTGTTCAATGACTTCTATGACTTGATTTTGTGGGTATCATTTGATCATCCTGCGGGATTCAAACTAAATAATGAACTAGGTCAGTTTATGGGGGACTTATTCTTGTGGACATTGAAATTTTGGAAATTATTGGTTGCAGACATTCTAATGATTGATGCAGAAAATGTTATCTTTCGACCTATTGAGTTAAATTTCAGTTATTTTGTATCCTTCATCGGTTCCTGGAACAATATAACTGTTTTCCATAAAATTTTATCCCTGATACTTAAAGCTTATTTAGGTATCCTATGCCATTGTGGATTCACGTTCTTTATTGGATGTATTATTGACTATTTTCAGATTATCACATTTCATATTTATTGCTTTTATTATACTTCATCCAAAATATACCAAAAACAAATCCAAGTCATCAAATCGTTGTTCCAATTGTTTTGTGGGAAGAAATATAATGTCTTGCGTAACCGTATTGATAATTTGAATAACTATACATATGAAGGTCAGTTCTTTGACGTAGATCAGTTGCTTTTGGGAACCTTATTATTTATGATTTTAGTCTTGTTGTTGCCCACAGTATTCGCATTTTATTTGATGTTTTTCTTATCAAGATTGGCATGCATAATTGTCCTCAATTCTATCGAGAATTTGTTGATCATTATAAACCATTTTCCATTATTTGTCATATTGTTGAAGTTGAAAAATTCCAACAGATTGCAAGGTGGCATAACGTTTAAACATTTATTCGTTCTAAATAGAACAAACTACCTACTGTTATCTAATAAATCCTTGACATATGGTGAAATATTTAAGAACTTTGTCAAATTGTTCAAGAAATCAAAGAATTTTAAAGAATCTTTAATACAGTTTTTCATAATAGGCGAACCTGTTTCACTAAAGCATAATTACAAGATGATTTTTAATTATTTGATGCTACCTGAAAACTATGATAAGACAATCGAAATTTGGAAACCTTTAACTAATTCCAATAGGGATTAACCATCTACTTATTGCATTTATATTTGTCTATTTAGAGGTGTATATACGAGTATTTATTGTTATGATATTACTATATTTCATGTAAAACATTTGCAATTTTGTGTAATTTGTTTTTAGTACATCAATCCTGAAACTTTGGGATTAGAAATCTATCCTATACTAACGATATTAACAAAAATCTTGTATAAAGCGTATTATTATGAAGAAGGTACAGAATCAACCGAGGTACTCTAACATTATACATCTGTTCTTGCAGCTTCCAAAGAAGAACATAAAAGCAACAAATATATCATTCATAAGAACTATTTCTAGCAAGGATAATAATGGTAACGAGAATGTTCTATTGGCAGATGCATTGAACCTCTTGAGTCCAAGAACAGAAGTTAAGAACAGTATCAACTACAAGCCATCGTTGTTTACAAATTTGATTGCTAAAGATTCGATCACCCCTGAAAAAATAGAACCATACTTGGATTATAAACTTCCAAATTCAGATACAAAAAAGCATCTTGATCAGTTGTTGGCGGGCCTTAATATAGCCTCTGAAACAAGCGATGCTCTGGCGAAGACAAACTATCAACTTTTGACATCATCGTATAAGGACTTACAGAAGTATGTTAGTGGCGTGGAAAATGAAAGCAGATTGATAGAATTTGTAAAACTATTCTATTCGCAGAACCAATTGAGTTCTAGGTTAATGACGGATATATTGTTGAATAAGCATCTTGTAAATATCAGCAAATTACCCTTTGATATAAATAGTATGAATCCACATGATTTCAAGAACTGGCAGGATATCAACTTTGTTCATCTCAAGGTGGTTTTATTAAAGAAATATTATGATTTGAAGAAACCTTTGCTAATCATTAAAAACCTAAAAGAAAACTTCATCCAAATATACTTGCCGTTGATACGACAAGCAAAGTTGACACCGTTTTATGAAAGAATCATATGGAAGTTTTATTTTGAATACATTCTGCCTCTTAACCTTGACATTTCTCATAATGAGGCATACTTTATTAAATCACTAAATAACATCAAATCAACCTTTATTATATGGGAATCTTCATTGGTAAACAATGGAGAAATAACCAAATTTGCATTAAATCATCATGAACCTATACTAACTCCATTACAGAAATCATTTTTAAAGTTATGCTCAATTAAATTAACTCAGGACATTATCACATCGGAACTCATTCAGTATAAGGAACACCCCAGGTCTAAGTTACTATCTCTATTAAAAAAGTTATCTATAAAACACAAGATATATTCATTCACAACCTCGCAGGGACCTATTTCAATAGAAACCAAGTCCAATTTTTATGCATTAATCCATTCATTAGAGAAATTGATCTTGGATGAGTTAGCTTCCGTGCAGAGCATTTCGAGTCCCGAAAACCAACTGGAGTTGACGAAGGTTTTGAAAGAAATCAAAGATTTCAAGGAGAGCGAACTAATGAAATTGGGCAAGAATAATGAATATGAAAGTAACGATATGATCGAAGGACGTGATTGGGACAAGTTTTTTCTGATAATGGATAAATGGAACAAGAAGCTAGATTAAGAACTTTAGCTGGATATACTATATAGAAGTAGACATATTAGATATATTTTGGTAATAAATTATGTTAGGCCAGTAAACTGCGATTTTTACCGAGATCGAAGTTGAATTATTGACTGGAGAGACCTATTATTACTTTACAAATTAAAATGAAGATCATAACAGACAATAATATCGTAAGCTATTTCAATTCCTCTCTTAGCAGAGATTCAATTGTATCTAAATTTCAACCCGTCTTGTTGAAAGGACTTATAAATTATAAAAAGGATCCTGCCAGTATAGTCCCTCCTCGAACCGTTCAGACATCTAATACGGAAAACTCAGATGCCACCCACTTATTTATGCCGTGCATAGCTCCCAACGAGGTTGGTATTAAACTTATATCAGGCGGCCCTAGCAACTCTAAAAATGGGCTAGGTTTCCAGGGATGCATCTTGGTGTTGGACGAATATTCAGGTTCGCTCCAAGGAGTTTTGAACGCCAAGTCTATTACTGCATTCAGAACAGCATTGACAAGCACCTTACCGATGTCCAAAGTGTTCGATCCGTATGACAAAGATGTGGAGGTGTCGAATATTTCCGTATTTGGTGTTGGCTTGCAGGCATATTGGCACGTTAAACTTACACTTATCTTGTACCAGGGTAATGTAAGACATGTCAATATCATAAACCGGACATTGTCTAACGCCCAAGAGCTAGCTAACAAGCTTTTCATGGAGTTCCCTGAAATTTCTTTCGAGGCATACCTGTATGCTCAAGAGGACCAAATAGGCAGTATCAAGAAACAAGTCGCCAACAGCTCGATCATCTTTGGGTGCTCTCCGTCCACAGAACCAATCATAAAAAACGACTACATAAACCAGGACCCGAACATCAAAAAGTTTATCTCTTTGATTGGATCCTATAAACCCCACATGATAGAGTTGGATTTAGACTTCATTGTTCCCCAATACAAGGAATCGTCGTCCAACCCGAAGATTCTTGTCGATTCGAAAGAACATACATTGAGCGAAGCCGGAGAATTGATAAGAAGCGGCATGGATGCAGACCAGCTTATCGAATTAACCGAGTTGTACAATTCTACCATAGACTCTCGCGAGTACACCACCTCATCCAACGTCGTGGTGCTGAAATTAGTGGGTTTGTCGATCATGGACTTATCGATTGCCAAATTGATCATCAGCGATATAGACGACTCGAGGAGCACCACAGTAAATGGTTTTTAGTCTTCCATAGATCCATCTTAAAATTCAACCTCCTAGATAGTTTTATGTATATCCATTCACCAGCAGATCTACACTTGTCCACAACAGATACGGCGCCTGTTTTAAGGGTATATGGACCACCTAGCTACTAGGTTATAAATAAACACTTTTTCGTACCCTGAACATTACTCCAGATTACCTCCTGTTTATATCTGGAACTACTACCTACTACACGCTTTCAAACCAAATTCACAGAATCACATTACCAGACCTGTATTTGTCTAATCTGCTTAACTGCTTCGTCTCTAACAAGCCCATATCTATCCATAATCAACAAAACGTGGACTTTTTCTCCAAACTTGGCATCTTAGGAAACGAAAACGTGGGGTCCTGATACAAAGTTGGTGATTTATTTTATGCTCTGCTACCTTTCAGGTACATGTTTTACGGCGTATTAGTTTACAGATATGTATAAGAGATTCCCTACGTCCATCTTAGTCCAATATCTTCCACAAGCAGACCGAAAGAAACATTCTATTTGTTTATCAGTAGCTGCGAAATTGGCTTGGCTAATAAACCAGTCGTGTGACCTAATGGATATGCGGCAACGAAAATTGAGTAATCATTAATTATGTATATATATTTGCAAATATCCTAATTGTTTTATTAAGGCAAAATAAATACTTCGTGTGTTAAGAATGATTGCCGAAAAGACTTCCTTGTTAGGGGGCGAACACATATCATTATATAATTCAAAAAAGAAGAGTCAGCTTGAGAAATACTTCAAGTATGTTACCCAATTGGTGCTCATTATTGGTACTGTGTACTTGTGTTTTCTGAATATAACAGGGTCAAACTCGGCCGAGGTTGATACAAACAAGAAGAAGAACGTTATATTTATGGTTACAGACGGTATGGGGCCAGCTTCATTGTCGCTTGCGAGATCTTTCAAACAATTTAGAGATGGGCTTCCGATGGACGATGTTTTGCACTTGGACCAGCACTTGATAGGGTCATCGAGAACTCGATCCAACTCATCGCTTATCACTGATTCAGCTGCAGGTGCTACAGCATTTTCATGCGGATTGAAGTCGTACAACGGGGCGATTGGGGTAGGGCCTGATACAGAGCCATGCGGGACAATCTTGGAGGCTTTGAAGTTGCAAGGATACATGACGGGGTTAGTGGTGACGACCAGAATCACTGATGCGACGCCAGCAGCGTTCAGCTCGCACGTTGACCAAAGGTGGCAAGAGGACATGATTGCGGAACAACAGTTGGGTGAGTACCCGTTGGGCAGAATGGTCGATTTGATTATCGGGGGCGGGAGATGTCATTTCTTGCCGCAGTCTGTTAAGGGTGGGTGTCGTTCTGACGACAGGAACCTAGTTAAACAAGCACAGCATGAAAAGGGCTGGAATTACGTTGGAGACAGGGAGCTGTTTGATAAGTTGGAAGACGGGCATAACGTCAAATTTCCGTTATTGGGTTTATTAGCTAACAACGACATTCCGTATGATATCGACAGAGATCCAACGGTTTACCCATCTTTAGCGGAACAAGTTAAGGTAGCATTGACAGCGTTATCTGAGGCTACCAAAGACTCGGACAAGGGATTCTTTTTATTAATCGAGGGCTCTCGTATTGACCATGCCGGTCACCACAACGATCCAGCTGCTCAGGTTAGGGAAGTCTTGGCGTACGACGATGCATATAAGGAAGTATTAAAGTTCATAGACGAAACTGATACTGATACTGTCGCTATTTCTACGTCGGATCACGAAACCGGTGGTTTAGTCACTTCAAGACAAAATACCCCTTCTTATCCTGACTACATCTGGTACCCAGAAGTCTTGTTGAATAGCACTCATTCTGGGGAGTATTTATCGAATAAGATCGTTAACTTCACTTCTAGTGCTGACAACGTCATTACTCTCGACAAGTTCATTGTAAAAGAAATTCTTGAAAAGAACTTAGGAATCACCGATTACACGCCAGAGGAAATTCAAGTTATTAAGCATTTTTCAAATGACAAGGCTAGTTTGCTATATGTCTTGAATAACATGGTTTCAGTGAGATCACAAACTGGGTGGACCACACATGGACACTCAGCTGTGGATGTTAATATTTATGGTTATACTAATTCTGAACTGATTAGATCTAAGTTGTTATCTAATAAGCCATACCATGGTTTGTTAGGAAACCATGAAAATATCGAGATCGGAGCATTCATGGAATCAATTACTGGTGTTAACTTAGATAAGGTTTCCAAGTTGGTCAGGAAATCCAAGCATTCAACTGCATTAAAATTTTCTTCGAACCAAATGGATGAAATGCATCGTGGTGCATACTGAAGACATACATAATTAAGCTTACTAGAATTATTTATTAGATATAGTATATTTATATACATGTCATTAAATATGCACGACTGAATAATCCTCTTTGCATAACTTAGCTCTTAAGGACTTACCAAATTTGTAAAACAAAAATGGTATTAAAATCATCACTAATGAAACGAATGCGAGTAACCAACTGGCCCATTGTAGCCCTAGACCGTCATACATCTGTGTAATGAATAATGGGAAAGCAGCACCCCCACACAGACGGGTTATAACTTTGGTACCTAATGCAGATGCAACTACCCTAGCATAAGTATCTATAATGTAGTTGTTCAATGAATAGTAAATAAGCACCATCCCGTACCCAAATGCTATACCAGATGAGGCAGGTCCCACCCAAATAATGTGCTTATATGAGGTTGCACCCAATATGAATAAAGCAATACATGGGAATGGAGAACCAATCATTGCACCGATTAATCTATCTTCTGGCGTTGGTGTTCTTTTTCTGCAAATCGACTTATAATGTTGTTCTATAAGCACAGTAGTTAAAACCGCTAAACCAGCACCAATTAAAATAGGAATAAACATTAAACCAATCTTATCATCCTTGTATCCGTATAAACTTGTGAAAATTACAGGATAGGCAAAGAAAAATGCATAAAGTAAAGAGTATATCAACATGACGTACCCGCATACTATTACTAAGGCTGGCTCTTGTACAATAAATTTGATGGGGCGTAACAAATGAGTGTTGAGAATCTCTCCAAGTGCCATCGGTGTTGCTTCTTGTTCTGTCATGATCTTTGGGTTACCTGTTTGTTTTCTTAATCTTGCTGCTCTCTTTCTTAATATTGTTGGAGCGTATGTTTCTGGGATAAATGCAATTATGATCCACATGACACCTGCGAATGCCATGTTGACCCAAATCATCAAGTCATATCTACCGGTATCAACACTGATGAAACCGTTGACAATACCACCTAAAACTGGCCCCGAGTAGGGACAGAAACTGAAAAATGCAATGGCCAAACCTCTTGTGTCAGTGTGTATATCCACCAAACTGGCACCAACATTGGCCAATGCTGACGATGAAAAGGCACCACATAAAAATCTGCATACCAAAACGGTACCGATGTTCGTTGCTACTGCGCAAGGAATATTGAATATCACATAAAGCCCGAAGGAGACGATGTACACAATTCTTCTTCCAAAACGAGGCTGTTCTGAAAGGGGCGACCAAACCATGGAACCAACACCAAAACCTATGACGAACAATGACACGGTCAATGTCGACACTTCGGTCGATACCTCAAATTTGGAGTTGATCGTAGGCAATCCTGTGGCCAAACAGGACGACCCATAAGCTGCACAAATGACAAACGTTGAAAACAACGCCGTGTACACCCACTTAAGCCACATTGGCCAGTTATGGGGGTTCTCTGGATCTCCTACTGTGAACGTCACAAACTCAATATCTGGGTCTAATTCTTGTTTCTCTTCGCTCAACCCTGAGTCATCAGACTTTTCTTTGCTTTCGTCTTCCGATCCTATTGCATGTAATGTTTCTCCTGTTTTGCTTCTACCCAAGGACTGCAACGTCTGCACTGGTACCAACCCTGTATCTGTTTCCAATGTGTATTCTTCGGGGAAAATTGGGTTTTCCACTGGTGGATGGACAAGATCTGGAGGTGGAATGTTCGACGACAATCCTAATTCCTGTAATGACTTTTTGGTTTCAGTTCTCGTTAATCTCAACGACTTACGGTCCGAGAATGTGCTGAACTTTGAATTGACAGGTGATAGGTTTGATTGTGCATCTGTATTTGGATTCTGTTCCAATTGGTCTGGACTGTAGGGTTCTTGGTCGAATGTGTCTTGACTTGTTAATGAACTCTGCAAACTCATGTTATTTGTTTAATATAATGTCTACTGAAATGTCTATTCCATCATCAGGACACTTATATATATTGCTAGTGAATACCCGTATTCGGATGGTTCCAAATTGTTATATTGATAAGAGGCTTATTCCGGTACATCTCCGGTCAGTTACTAGCCGTAGACACCCGGTTTTCACAGTCATCCCCGATACTTCACCGGGATTGCTGCATTGCCAGACATATCCGTGGAAGGTTTTGAATTTCCATTTCTCGGATTAATAACTGTCACAATATGCAATAGCCGTGCCATCGTATATTTCAAGTTTATAATGAAAAGGTGGTAGTCCGGACGCTTATGGAAACCGTTGACACAACAGGAATCCTTCTGATGGAAGGTGATATCCGAGCGGTGCGTCCTTCGAAATGTAGAAATTATGGCAAATAGGAGCGATCTACTGTGACTATTCTGTTCCGGAGACTACAGCAAGAGTAGATCGGTTCCAATTTTATCGACGGGTTGCATACATCATCCAAGGTTGAGTGGACCATAACAGCGTTGAATATAAAGAGAAGTCCGATGTCTTGGAAGGCCCCGAAGGCACCAATCCGGAGTTTTTTAAAACTTCTAACACAGACCGTGCTACACGAATAAGTCCAGATCGTACAACGTATATTTCATAGTGTGAAAAGACATTAAAGCCGGATGCGTATATATTAATTAGGGACTAATGACTTTTTGATGGCATCAAAATTATACATTTTCTTGTTACATTTTGTTTTCGTGTATGGGTTCTTCAATGCGTCTTGGTAGCATTCCAAGATGGCCCGCTTGACATTCTCGACACTCGCGGCCGATAATTGGTAATGGAAGGCTATTCTTCCTCCCATCAACTTGACATCGTACTTTTTGCCCAAGTCTATGAGCAACGAGTCGTCCATCTTGTTTTTGACAAGATCGATAAACACGAAGTTAGTATGCACCGGTGTTTCCAAGTGGATGTCGTTCTGCTCACAGAAACGTCCGACGTCCTTGGCAAGCGAATGTGAGTCTTTCAATTTGCCAAAGTTTTCATCGATGGCCACCATAGCCATCGACGCCAAGATACCGGCCTGTCTGATACCACCACCGTTCTGTTTCTTGAAATGGTTAGCCTTCGCGATGAGCTCAGGCTCCCCAACCAATATGGACCCAACCGGAGCACCGATCGACTTCGAGAGACATAACGACACAGAATCAAAGTACGAGCAATACTTCTCAATCGAGATATCGGTTTCTGCTGCGCTATTCCACAACCTCGCTCCGTCGAGATGCAATTTGATGTTATTCTCCTTCGCAAATGCACTGATCCTGGCAATTTCTTCTATAGGCATAATGGTTCCGTGGAGGGTATTTTCCAACGAGATGAGCTTGGTGGGTGCCGCATGGATGTCTCCATCATCCGGCGTTATATTTTCCTCGATGTCCTCCAATGTTAAGTAGACTCCGTTAGATGGACGCACTGGATGCACCATTGCTTGCGACAACGTCGCCAACCCTCCTGCCTCGTGGAGAAATACGTGTGCCCGGTGGTCACACAAAATAGAATATGGTGGCTGTAACAAGTTGGCCCTCAAGCCAATCTGGTTGGATAACGTTCCACTGACACAGAACAAGGCTGCGGGCTTGCCAGTCATTTCGCACATCTTCTTCTCGAGCATCAATGTAGTTTTGTCCTCCTTGTACACGGAGTCCCCGAACGTAGAATTCTGGATGGACTCCAACATCGACTTAGATGGAACCGTGAACGTGTCACTTCTGAATTCATTGTGAGTAGTATATTGTGGGCTAGATTCAACTGTCATCTTGCGTATGGTATGTAAGTGTTTCTGGGAGCTTTTTATTGGTCTATAAGTTATTTCAAAGTGGTCTCCCCGGATATTATGATATCTATATAAAGCCTTGAAGAAAAACGTCAATCATGAGTATTTATATAAGCTCATCTCCTATTTGTAATATGCGGCTTTTAAGAACTGGAACCTCATCATAAAAATTCGCAACTTTTTCAATATGCCGATTCCGACATAAAAAAATGCCGTTCATACAATAGAAAAAATCAACAATTTGACAATAATCCGAGTTTTTTTTTATATAGGAATAATAAATAGCTATATGCGGAGGGGAGAAACGAGCATAGTGCCTCTGGGAAATATACACGAGTCAACATGGAGTCAACATGGAGTCAACATGGAGTCAATATAGAGTCATAGAAATAGAACGGCACCGGAGTTAGGCATTTTTGTTCAAGTCAAGATCACTTTCATTCTTGTTTAACGAAGGTGTTGACGAAAACAACTGTAAATTAAAATTGTGACTGTGACCCATGGGAACGTCGTTTCTCCAAATTTGGGATTTAGAACCCGATACAGTTCTATTATGCAGAGAGTAGGGTTTGTCGAGCCATAGATTGCCAAAATCCTTTTGGTGTTGTGCACCGTGGGGTGGAGGAGAGAGCAAGGAGCCTATTGGCGAGGCGATCGGGTTGTTGCCTGTTGCGGATATCGGCGGATCAGTGAGGTCGACATCTGGGTTTTTGGGTGCAAAGTACGAGTTATTGAGGCTCGACACGCTGTGGTCCAACACAGGGTTGAAAAGATTGATGTCGTTGTTGTAAGGTAACCTGTTCAAGTCAGCGTAGGGAGTCTGTAGGTCTGTGTAGTTTCCGCTGATGTCGCTATAGTGGTTGTTCAAGTCGGCCAGCATGTTGTTCAACCCGAAGTTCAAGCTGGGGTTGGAGTTGGACATGTTGGTGGTGGACAAGTTGTTGAGGTTGGAGCTCGCCATGTTAGAGCTCGCCATGTTGGAGCTCGTCATATTGGAGCTCGTCATGTTGGAGCTCGTCATATTGGAGCTCGTCATGTTGGAGCTCGTCATGTTGGAGCTCGTCATGTTGGAGCTCGTCATGTTGGAGCTCGCCATGTTGGAGATGGTCATGTTGGAGCTCGCCATGTTGGTATTGCCAATATTGGTATTGCCAATATTGGCATCCATATTAGAGTGTATTCTTGTATCGATGCCCGAATTCCAGACCGTATTCAAATTCGACAACGAAGACTGGTGACCGTAATATGACTCATTATTCATCAACAATGAGTTCATGTCGGGTGTCAAAAGATCATGGTTCAACATGTCTGTGTGTAATATGGCGTCCTCCTGAATGGGTGAGTTGATAACACTATTGTTCATTTGACTGTACATGCTGTCATCGTACGCCACACCTTGCGAAGGAAACTGATCTGACATCTGTTCGGAAAATTGTCCGTGAGACTGACCTTGGACCTGATCAATCGAGTCATTGGAATAAACCTGTCCGTAGAAATTGTACCATTCATTTCCCAGCTCGTTGTTACTTTCATCGTGACTTGGTGATTGCAGCATTGTCAAGGGCGAGAAATACCTCTTGTGCTTCTTTGGTAATGCATTGCTAAATCCTCCAAATTCGATACTTGCTTGATGTTCTGACATCTTAAGTGGTTGATAGGTTTTGTCCTGGTTCACTTTTGCAATCTCGAAACTATGTTGGATTGATAAAAACTTTCGAATTTCTGATCTATAGGTTGACTTCCAATTAATCTCAAAGTTGACAGAGTTATAAATCTCACTGGTGATATCATTGGACCACGATGATTGAATTTGGTATAATTTATCCAATAGTTGCGTAGCCTTTGGAGTCAAATTTCCGTCCTTATTAAAAATAACTTCGTTGTTGAATGATTCAACAAGTGGTTTCAAACTATTGAAGACGGTTGTTAGCTCTTTCTTCTCAGTGGTTAATGTCTTACAGACATCCTCAATACTTTCATTTTCAGTCTTCATTGATTCAATTTCTTCCACAACTTTCTTAATTTGTTTGTCAATTTTCGATCTATCAGTTTGTTCGAAACGTTTAATCTGCAATTTTCTTTCGGTCAACTTTTTAACTTTGTTCTTTAAGTCATTTAATTCTGATTTATAAATGTCATTTGTCGAATCGAAAGACTTTAGCTCTTTGGCAATTTTGCTTTTCTGGAATGTTAAATTATCTCTCCTCTTTTCTAGGTCCTTCACATTGATATCTTTCCTCATCTTCGACCCCGTTTCTTGCTCGTACTCCTTTTTATAGGACTTCAATTCTTCGTTCAATTTACATATTTCTTCGTTAAGCTGGTTATTGTTTAACTCATATTCTTCCTTCGTCTTGCAGAACTCATGTTGATACGCTAAAAGATATTCATTCAAGACTTCAGAAGATTGATTGGCCCTAATCTCCTCCGTCTCTAAGTACATTGGTAAATTCTTTTTTGATGTTTCTTTGGTCTGGTCAACTCTAGTAACCTTAACATCTCCACTGGTAATCATTGGTAATGCGTTATTACCTTGGAGTTGGCTAGCTGGCTTGGGTAACGTTTCAATAAAGACTGGAGTCGATTGGGATCTAAAATTTGTAACCACGTTTATTGCCACTACCTGAATCTGGTACAACTTGTTCTCAAGTAGGTTATTTAGTTGACAAGACATGACACCCATTGTGGCCGCTATTTTGTTAGTATTACTCTAAAAATGATATCTCGAGCTTTATCCAACATACCTTCCTGATTATTGATTAAAAGCACATAAATAAGGCTTTCATCGGACGCTGTCTCGATATCCCAGTGAATCACCACAGATGTGTGGGTTATTGAATCGATACAAATACTGGGTGCATGAGGAATTTCGATGTTTAAATCCTCGATCAACCCTTCGACCGGGGTTTGAAGTAATTGATAACAGCGATATATAATCCAGCAAATAGATGGCACTACTGTCAATAGAACCTCAATCATACTTGCTTCGTGTAGCTGTTAATGTGATTCGAAGTTAAATGATTCGTTTACTGTATCGAAATTTTCATTTTTGTATGGATTCACGTGAGAAAGATTATGATCCGATTCATCCTATATAAATCTTCTCTATACCTATACTTATCTCTATACTTATCTCTATATTTATACCTAAAGGCGCGTAGATGATACTATTGTCAATAAAAAATTGAATAAGCCTAATACAAAAAACGGACCTAAAATCCAATAGTCACTCCACAAACCTCCGACTTTAGTGATGATCAAGATACCTAATCCACCACATAAGCTATATAATCCACTTATGCTTCCGATTGTATTGACAGAATCTGCTGACTTCTTTATATTGCTAATAAAACTCATACTTGTAATTATAACTCCCGTTTGCGACAATCCAATAAAGCTCACAACAATGAACGAACCAACAGTCCTTGGATCATATATTTTTGACTTTGATCCCAAAATACATAATCCAAAGCAGCCTATTATTCCCAATCCGGACGATATAAATAAAGATTTGGTACTGCCTATCATTGGGTGGTCTATAAGCCATGCCCACAATGGCGCAGAAAACAATGCCACCGTTTGCGAAGTACCAGTTAGTATTGCAGCAAAGACATATCCATCACGACAGTTTTGCTTGTATGGCATATCTTCACCATCAGAACTACACACTCCACTTTTGTAGTAGAAGTTGTAGACCAAAAGTGGAATAAATACCGACGTAGCCACTGTAGTTGATCTGGCGACAAACGATCCCATGTATGCCAATTGAATTCGGAAGTCGCCTTTCGATGTAAGAATTCCCCCGTAAAGTAGTCTGAAATATCCTATCTTGTTCTCTTCTGATGTCGGATTGTTGTGTCTTGTTGAGTCATATAGAAATATTAATAAAACTGCCCCCACTAAAAGAGAACTGCAACCGATTATCAAATACGACAGCTGAAGTCCATCCATAATGGGTACGGAAAGTGAATCTGAGAGACTGGATGGCATAGTGAGCAAAAATGATACTGCAAAAATGGCCCCCAACCCAGTCGAAATTCCAATAAATGCTGCATATCTTCCGCTTTTCTTGTTATCCTCTTCCCATGTCTGTGTTTCTCGTAAGGCAAGCGAGTCATTGGTTTCAAGCGGTTCTATTTCGTCAAAACCATGCACCGTTTCAATTGAGTCACGCTGGTTCTTCCAGAATATCAACCGAAAATCTGAATTCGCTAATTCGTTCAACATCACCGTGATCATACTCATGCACCCGGTGACACCGATCGCAAACACCGACCTTAATATATACAATTCCTCTAAATTGGTCCCCAAGTTAGCGTATCCGATCAAACTCAACCCTATCAACCCAAATCCGACACACACGATCATTTTGGTCCCTCCAACCATCCGCATCCTCGTACCATAAACCGCGTTGTTCACTTTGTCACATAACGCTCCCAACAACGGAGCTGTCACTACCGAGCTCAACTCGTCGATAAACCCCAATGTTCCGATTATGTTCCCAATCTTCTTTCTGTCCACTCGTACCACCAGATCTAGGAAAAACAGCTGCGTCGACGAAAGGAACACAACAAATGCAATGCACGCAAACCCAGCAAAGTTGAAGGCCACGAAGTTCAACGTCCCATAATTTTGGTTCGTCATATCTTCTTTACTTCAATTTTGGCTTTTCATATTCCTGGAACTACTTTCTTTTGGTCTCCATCAATTCTTATCAACCTTCGGAGAAGGTCACATGACTTACACACATTAATAGTTCCATCTAATTAACATATAGTTCCTTGTTCCAACTAGCTTCTCTCCGTGGTAATGGTTTCTCCAGTTGCAATAAATGTCTAGCGACATATAGGCCATCTTATGGGCGAATGACAGACTTTCACGCTTTCTTAACAAGTGGTCTCAATAGCTATCGTGATCGGAGAACCTGGGTTTGTTCACCATATGTATTTGTTTTGATAATAACATCCATAAATGAACATGAACATCATGAATTTATATTGATATTCAAAACAGCAATAGGATAACCTAATTTTATGTTCTATATCTATTATGACACTTGTGTCAAAGGATATTGATAGCAAGCTCTAAGTAGGTACCAGTTACACAAAGTTACGAAAAATGGTTTCGATATCATCACAGTCACAGATTTTACAAAAATAAAACGAGTGGAACAATAACTCTGACAGACGAAACATGAACTCAGTTTCAAGTGTTGGATCAAGCGATTTAGACGAAGAATCTATGCTTCTGGAAGTTAATTTACGTCGAAAAAATGAACAAGATAAGAATGAACATGCCGTGATTGAAGAAGATTTTGAAGATGCAGCAGAAAGAGATGACAGTAGCAGTCTATACACTTTGAAGAGAAGTGACTCTTCGACGAGTGTGTCGTTTACTGATTTGTCGAGACTAATGTTTTTATCTGATTTTGACTTTGGGTTTGATGTGGACATGGTGAGTGATACCACCAAGAAGAAGTTTAACCGGATGAAAGAGAGGACGAAACAGAAATTCCAGCAGTTCAAGGAGGAGGCCAGGAGGTCTGAGTCGAATGCGGACTTGGTGAAGCTCAATGAGAATTTTATTGCTAATTTGGGCAAGTTTGACAAGCGACTTCACGATAGCTTGCAGTCATCGGCCACCGAGAAGCTATTCTATGCATTGGCAATTTCAATGATTGCTACCTGTGGGTTTTTAATTGGAAAATACCCACAGTGGTTCCATATCTTTCACACAGTTCTATTCTGTGTGTTGATGCCGATCAGATTCTACACCTACTTCAAACTGTCATTTCAATACTATTTGGCTGATTTATGCTATTACGTTAATCTATTGATGATATTATTTATTTGGGGATTCCCCGACTCACGTCCACTTTTCATCTCGGTGTTTTCGTTGGCCATGGGAACGTTGTCGTTTGCAGTCATAACGTGGAGAAATTCCCTTGTCTTGCATTCGATCGAAAAGACGACGAGTTCTTTTATTCATATTATGCCTCCCGTCACATTGTTCGTTATAGTTCATGAATTGCCAGAGGATTATAGAGCAGCGAGGTTCCCAGCGGTGGCAAGCATTGACCACTGGAACTTCATCAATGGTATAATCTGGACGTCCGTATACTACACGCTTTGGCAAGTAACTTATCACTATTTCATTACTATCAAAAGAAAGGAACAAATTGAAAAAGGAAAAGTGACTTCTTTCACTTATCTCAAGAAAAAGAGCAAGAATGATCCCTTGGGTAAGTTCGTCAATTCGTTACCATACACCTGGATGCAAATCACGGTCTTCACCTTAATTCAATTTGGCTATCAAATATTGACCATGAGTTTTTGTCCAATTTGGTTCAGATATAAGCATGCATGCGGTGCATTTATGCTTTTCATATTTATTTGGGCTTCTTACAATGGGGCTACTTATTACATTGACGTTTTCGGCAAAAGATTAGAGAACGAGGTCGAAAAATTGAAAATGGAAGTTATTGAATTACAACAAAAAAATGATGAACACGAAAATGAGAAGTCGAAATCTCAACTTCATCTTAGCCAACTGGAACCTCAATCGCCTGTCATTAAAGCTGTGGATTGATGAGCTAATTCACTCCACTTGAAACATGCATAGTTGTTGTACAATACAACGTTTCTAATATTACGCTATCAGATATGTACATATCTATCTAATTTTTGGCGTCAATAAATATGCAAAATACTATTATTTATAATTGCTTGCTTTAAGGCCTACTGAATTCATAATCGGATCACCCACTATAATGTAATTGGATTAATTTTACTTTTCAAGTCAACACTATCTAGAGTGTGGATGTATTGAGATGACTGTATCAAATTATATTTTGTGAATCAGATATTTTCTTTTATAGAAGATCTTAGATTATTATATAGAACTCGTTACACTGGAATTTCAAAGAAGATATCGCAGCATAACGTGTAGCTGGCTGCGAAATCATCCAGTAAACCAAATATCAAAATTGTATTTATTGTTCACCAGACGGTAATTAATGTGTCAACTTAGCGTATGTGCTCACAAGGAATCAATAAGGAATCAATAAATACAAATAAACGACTCCTCAGTTATGAACTATCAAAATTTACTAAGTAGGACTTTGGAAGATGTGAGCACTACAAACCTGTCTAAAGGGTTGCTCTGTAAAGGACAATAACTACTAATAATATTTGTCCTAACTTTTGACAAATGTATTCTTCATATTGAGGTAGAATACCTGTATTATCAGATCTGGTATAAATGTGTCGCTGAGCTTAACCTGTTGTGAATCTGCGCAATTACGAACCATGGCAATAGCACTACTACCAATGTTTACGAATAGCAGATCCCAGCATAAAACTGCATGACTTGCTGTATTTTACGTTTCTCTTGTTATTATAAAGCAAGATACTGCATGATCATACTATCATACTGTCTGAACATACTTCAAATCGTCCCGTCGTAGATCACCAATTATAATAGGTCCTATTCATTAGGTGTTGTTTAAATGGTTTATTTATTTCATGGAGTACGTAAATAGAAATGCGAAATTAGTACGGCCATCCAAATCAATTGAAGCAGATTATGATGTCTTAGAAACAAGCTTAGGATGGCCGTATACGGCCGATCTTGGCCGTTATACTATGTTCCAGGCTGATAGGCAGAGAGTAATATCGATAATTTCCGCATCAATTTCAATACTTGCTGGATTAATAGGGATATATTTTTTTTTAGCTATTGATTATAGGAAACGGGTATTCAGACATCAGTTGGTTATTTTCTTAATAATACATGACTTGATTAAGGCAGTATTCTTATTGGTTTATCCAGCAAAGGTTATGACAGATAAGGCAGCATATAATGACCTAGGATTTTGCAAAGTGTCAGGATTTTTCACCGCCTTTGCGATAGAAGGGTCTGATATTGCAATCTTGAGCTTCGCAATTCATGTTGCGTTGTTGGTGTATCGGCCGAACGATAGGGTTAAAAGAGGTATAAATTATGAAGGTGGTCTATACCGATATAGACATATAGTTTACTTAGTGTCGGTGTTGCTTCCAATCGTACTAGCTGCAATACCGTTTATTGACAAGCACGGTTATGCGCCGTTAACAAATTGGTGTTATATACCCAGCCGGCCTATTTGGTATCGATTGGTTTTGAGCTGGATTCCTCGATATATAATCATGGCTGCGATAATCGTTCTTTATGGGTGTGTTTATCGACATGTGACGAAACAATATACTGATGTTGAAAACATATTAACAACCGATGATCCACGACGTACTCGTCATTCAATTACAAAAAGATTTAAAAACTTTATGGGATACGTCTTGCTTTTCAAGCTTACTTCAAAAACTGACGAACCGAACGATAAGTATCGCGTATCGCAACTGAGTGATATAAGCAATGAAACCATTCAAAATTTTAGAGCCCGCAGGTTGCAAGCACAATGGCAGATGAGAGCGATATTTATCTACCCTGTCTCATATCTTCTATTATGGATATTTACGACTGTCGTCCATGGCATGGATTTCAGATACGGGCTTTCTGTACAGCCACATATATGGCTAAACGGAACAGCAGCCTTCTTTCAGCCATTCAATTGTGCTGTTGATACGCTTGTATTTTTAATCCGGGAGAAACCCTGGAAAATTACTACGATTAAGATAGACAAATATCAAACTGAGAACTATGAATATCCCCGTTGGCGACGGTTAATATCGTTTCTTCCTTTGTTCTCACTAATAAGGCGACTGGAAGATTATCAATCTAGGAATATAGATCATTTGAAACATGAATCGTACGAAGTAGAAAATGCGAATTTGCATGACTTTTCTGGTATTCTTTCAGGACTGAAGACCATTCTTACATCCGAGGTTATAGGATACAGCATTGATGATAATAAGAATAGTATTTCAAATGATAAGTCATTTCCACATGCAGTGCGTCATTCCACAAATAATGATACGACACAGCATTCAAAATCCCTTGGACAAATAGATTTTCTAGACTTTCTTAAATACGAAGAAGCATAATATTGTTCGAATAAATTGCTCAAGCTTATATAGAGTATCTGGAAGAATTCTATACATTATACAAAGAGTATTGCCTGACTACGAATTCAATGACTCAAATGAATATTCTTTTGTACGATAGTTTTTCAGTGTACAGATGTTTCGTTAATCATTCTGTAGGGTTAATTTACATCACTAATAAGCTTCAATATTTAATCTTAGTGATATCTTGATAATTGCCGAACTTAATTTTTTCAATTTATAACATATTTTCTTATTCATAGCTTGCAGAAATTGATATAACACACCAGACTAGACTCCAGATGTTCACAAAGCTAGTATGTAACTGATTGCAAAATTGGCTTCTTAATCTCAAAAGTATATAAACGTCCGGGTAACTCAAGTCTCGAATTCTGAAAAAAATGAAAAATTCATTAATTTATTACCATACAAATTGGATCAAGGAAATCAACGACTAAACAAGGATGTTTAAGTGTACGCTTCGTTTGCCTAATCCGTCTAGTATAATAAAGGGGAACAGGGCATTCTCCACATCCAAAATCGTCGGAACCAAAGCTTCAAAGGTCGAGAAGCATGCTGATTTTTTATCGAAGTTCTACACACCAGAATTATTACAAAGTATCAAGATTACAGAGTCATTGGTGGACCCAGAGACCGTGTTAGAGTTAAAGAAACAGGGAGAAAAGACCAAGACGAAGGTCGCACCATCAGACCCCTCGTATGACTACTCGACGACGGATCCAAAATGGACCGAGCCAATCATATATCCTAACCAAGCCAAAAACCACGCTCCATATCCGCCTATTCCTCAAATCCAAGCAGCCGATAGAACTGATTTAGCTTTGCGTTTCAAACCAGAAGCTGGTCCCACTAAAAAATTTTCGTCTGCCTTAAAAGGTAAGAGAGAAATCGCCGAAGGTTTAGCCAAGTTGACGGGATTGGACCAACGTTACATATCTAATCTTTACGTACGTCCTATTGTCATGAAGAGAGTTTCATGTCAAACTTCAAAGGGTAAAATTCCAAACTTCTATGCCTTGACTGTGGTGGGTGACAAAAATGGTATGATTGGTTTGGGTGAAGGTAAGTCCAGAGACGGAATGAGAACTGCATTAGTCAAGGCTCATTGGAATGCAGTAAAGAACTTGACTCCTATTCCAAGATATGAAAAGAGAACTATCGTCGGTGATATTGAATATAAATTCCATGCTGTCAAATTATTCATTAAGTCAGCACCATCTGGGTTTGGTTTAAGAGTGAATCCAAACATATTCGAAGTGTGTCAGGCAGCTGGTATCAAAGACTTAAGAGGTAAGATTTACAAATCTAGAAATCCCATGAACGTCACCAAAGGTTTTGTCGAAGCTTTAACTAAACAGAGACCTTTAGAGGACTTAGCTGCCGGTAGAGGTAAGAGATTAGTAGACTTAAGAAAGGTATATTACTCAGCTTAGTCATCTTGTATATAACTATTGAATCCATATAACATCAGTAACTTACTCATGTAGTATAAGAAATCATTACCAAAGGTCGTGCGCATAAAATCCAATGTCATCTTATAAATTGCCACAGACAATGTATGGAATGTTATATTTGCACCATATTATCATCATTGAAGGACTTACAGTCAACATTGTTGGTATTATAGAGAAATTTTTTGTTTAATTTGAACCAATGGTGGTAGATACTACATACTATGATTTATTGAATCTTCAACCTGATGCTACTTCGTTGGACATAAAGAAGGCATACAGGAAAGCTGCAATTAAACTTCATCCAGATAAGAACCCAGGAGATCCAACGGCTGCAGCGAAGTTTCAAGAAGTAGGTGAAGCATATCAAGTCTTGTCTGACGATAATTTGCGGTCTAAATATGACAAGTATGGTAAGCAAGAATCGATTCCAAGCGAAGGGTTCGAAGACCCATCTGAATTTTTCTCGATGAT
Organism: Debaryomyces coudertii; assembly: GCA_030564605.1. Lineage (NCBI taxonomy): Eukaryota > Fungi > Ascomycota > Pichiomycetes > Serinales > Debaryomycetaceae > Debaryomyces > Debaryomyces coudertii. Next base: position 143,227 of record JAKTYF010000015.1, read on the forward strand.
TTTTGGGGGAGATGCATTTAAGGACTGGATAGGTGAGTTATCGTTGTTACAGGAGTTATCTAAGTCTGCTGAATTATCGGGATATGGAGACGAAGAGAAGAATGAAAAAGAAAATACTGAAAAGACTAGTGGTGATTTTAACGTGAGAAGGAATGAATCGAAAGTACAAGATGCGACAAGTAGAAATACTAGGAGCTCCAAGTTATCAGCAGAGGAAGAAATCAAATTGAATAATAAAACTCAAAAGCTATATTTGGAAGATTCGTCAACTACTGGTTTAGCTGCACAAGACGGAGAAAAGAAGGAATTAACTAAGGAAGAAAAAGACGAAATAAAGCGTAAGGAAGAGCTCGAGAAATTTGAAGAGGAATGTAGATTGAAGAAGATTGAAATGAGACAAGAGCTTTCTAGGAAACTAATTGACAAGCTTTCTTTATTTACTGAAACTGATATGAAGGATGATGTCGCCAATTCTTTCAAGCAAAAATTAAAATACGAAGCTGAATCCTTAAAAATGGAAAGTTTTGGCTTGGAAATATTACATACAATAGGATCAGTGTACAAGACAAAGCTGAAAATTTTCTTAAAAAATCAGACATTCTTGGGATTCGGTGGCCTCTGGTGGTCAGTGAAAGAGAAAGGTGGGGTTGTTAGAGATACATTCAAAACAATCACCAGTGCATTAGATGCACAGCTGACAATGCAAGAATATGCTAAAATGCAAGAAGACAATGAATATCACGCCAAAAAAGAAGCGGAGGAACAAGCTGAGACACAGAAAAAGGCTGAAGAAGTTGATAAGATTGAAAAAGAGATTGAAGAATTAAAGAAGGAAAAGGAACAACAAGAAGCAGCAGCAGCAGCAACTGCTGCTGCTGCGAGGGATACCAAAAATAAAGATGAAAATTCTAAGGAGAGTGAAATGAAAGATGAAAATATCAAGGACGGTGAAAAGAAAGAAGAGAAGATACCTGAAAAGCATACAGCTGAAGATATTGCTGAAATGGAAAAATACTTAATGGGTAAAGTATTGGCTGCTGCTTGGTCAGGTTCGAAATTCGAAATTCAAAGCACTGTTCGTGGCGTATGTGACAATATTTTGCAAGACAAGGAAGTGCAATTGAGCCTTAGAATTTCACGGGCTAAAGGCTTGAAATTGATTGGTGAAGTGTTCTCGAGTATCACGAGAACGGAAGCAGAAGATGAAGAAGCTAGAATTTTCGAAGAATTGGTTGCTGAAGCTACTAAGAAAAGGGAAAAGAAAAAGAAACCTACAGATAATAACATCTCAACGGATAAATTTGCCAAATAGTTATCTTATTTATTACCGAGTACAGTATATATAGTATTTTGATCTAGGCATTTAGTGAATTATCTTTAATCTTAAGAATTATTTATTTATTCTACTTTTTATGCGACTTGTTGAGATTTTTAATATTAAGGAATATTGGACATTAGTGAATATCCAATATAATCCAATGAGTATCGAATACATTAACAAACAAAGACCATCAGCAAGTCCTGAAATAGATCCTTGTACCAATTCTAACTATTATGATTTTCAGGTCATTAATACTGAATTGGATATCAATGTTTCTTTCGATAAAAAGATAGTTCTGGGGAAAGTGACTTACACTTTAACTGCCAAAAAACCTAATACAACCAGAATAGTTTTAGACACCTCATATATTGAGGTAATTAAGGTAAGAGTCAATGGGTTACCAAGCAGTAACTATGAACTTGGAAAACGTGAAGAACCATTTGGATCACCTTTAAAAGTTTCATTACCAACCACTATTAACAAAGAGTTTAAGTTGAGTATTGAATATTCTACAACAGATAAATGCACGGCATTGCAGTTCATAGATAAAGAAGCAACAGATGGTAGAACTGCTGCTTACCTATTCTCCCAGTGTCAAGCCATTCATGCACGTAGTTTATTTCCATGTTTCGATACCCCAGGAATAAAAAGTCCATACGATATGAAGGTAAACTCTCCATATCCGTGTTTAATGTCTGGTAGGTCAAAAAGAAGTGATGAGAAAGGAGTTTATTGCTTTCATCAACCTATCCCAATCCCATCGTATTTAGTTGCGTTGGCATCTGGGGATTTGGCATCTGCTACAATAGGTCCGAGATCCACGGTTTACTCCGAACGCGTAGGCTTGGCGGCATGTCAGTGGGAATTTGAAAAGGATATGGAGAACTTCATTCAAGTAGCGGAAGATTTGATATTTAAATACGAGTGGTTAAAGTTTGATGCATTAATTTTACCACTGAGTTTTCCTTATGGAGGTATGGAGAATCCCAATATTACGTTTGCTACGCCCACATTAATAAGCAAAGATAGGTCTCAAGTTAAAGTAATGGCTCATGAATTGGCACATTCGTGGCTGGGTAATTTGGTTACAAATTGCTCGTGGGAACATTTCTGGTTAAATGAAGGTTGGACTGTTTATTTAGAAAGAAGAATTATTGGGGGTGTTGCAACAGCTGATGCAAAATCACAAGGCAAAAATGATGCAATCGAATATGGAGAGAAAATGAGACACTTTTCAGCCATTATTGGCTGGAATTCCTTAGTCGATTCTGTTAAGACTTTAGAGCCAAAGTACACTTCACTTGTGTGGAACCTCAAGGATGGTGCAGATCCTGACGACGCATTTTCTCGTATTCCATATGAGAAAGGCTTCAACTTCCTATTTTATATTGAACAGCAAGTTGGAGGTATTAAAGAGTTTGATTCGTTTATTCCATATTATTTTAAGAAATTTCGTTATGAATCGTTAGATACTTATCAATTTATTGATACATTATACGAATTTTTTGAGCCTCGTGGGAAAGCCGAAAAATTAAATGCCATTGACTGGAAAAGCTGGATATTTGGAGAGGGATTACCACCAAATATTCCCCAATTCGATACTAGTTTAGCTGATGAATGCTATAGATTAGTTGATAAATGGGCCGATTTTATTAAATCAGGTTCAAGGGATTTTTCTGTATTTAATGAATCGAACGATATTGGAAATTTTGAACCCAATCAACATATACTTTTCCTTGAATCATTAATTGAGAAATTAGGTTCTATTTCTATCTCGCTGGATACTATTAAGAAATTACCATCGGTTTACCCATTTTTTGCATCTAGCACTAATGGAGAGATAAAGTCAATCTGGAATGAATTACTCATTAAATATGGAAAGTATAACACTTCTGATGAAATAATCAAGAACTTTGCAAATTGGTTAGGAACTGTTGGCAGAATGAAATTCGTGAGACCTGGTTATAAGTTATTACAAAACTGTGTCAGTAAAGAATTTGCTATAGAAACATTCACCACCTTCGAAGGCAAATATCATCCAATTTGCAAGACTATGGTTAAAAAGGATTTGGGCTTAATCTAGGAGAAATATATCATGCAAAAAGAAGAGTTCAATGATTACCCCACAGAATTCATATATGACTAAAACAATTTGTTCATTAAGTATATACTTCTACATATTTACGAATACATTTTAAAAATTACAGTAGTACACTTTTTAAAACATAATAATATTCTCTTCTCGAAATCATTGTTCGATCTAGATATTAATCTCTTTCTTGAATGCATCTAATCTTCTCTGATGATCTTGAATGAACTTTATGACCTTCTTTCTATTATCTCTCAAAATATCATTTCCGGAAACATCGATACCATCTAATTTCATCAACTGTTTCAACAACATTTCCTCAAAATAGTTGTACTTGTATTCCACGTCTTCAGATTTCAATTTCTTGTAGTTTTCCAAATATTCATCGATCTCGGGTACATAAGTTTCTTCAACAAAGTCCAAGATGGATTGTATATCCTCATTGGCCTTTTGGGCTTTGGTTAACTTCTTTTTCGAGCGCTTCTTTTGGTTCTTCTTGCTGGACTTGCTCTTCGATTGCTGTCCGTTTGAACAAAAAAGACGACCTAATATGAATAACGTCGTGAAAGCAGTTATTGATAAAGATACCGTGATTGGTGTCACTTTGAAGTTGCTAAAATCACTAACTATGTCGTCTGTAGAAATATTCTTCAATGTATTGACGTACCATTCAATATCATTGTAGTTAGCAGGAATTTTTTCCTTTAACAGGTTGATACATAACTGCACCTCTTGTAAATTACTTGGTAGTTGAGATCTCAACTGGTTAAAATGCTCTGTAACCGCTTCCATGGTCAATGTTTCTTGTGTTGTTAATATGAATACAAAACGAACCTCAGCCCTTTATTGCTAAATGTAGCTTATTGTTAAATGGACAAGTGAAATTTATAGCATGGTAAAATTACACAAAAATGAATAATAGGATTTTGTTTATACGGCCTATCTAACTATATAAAAAGTTCTCCACTAAAGTTACGACTTGGTTTAAAGTTATCCAAAGCCTTCTGTTTCGTAGCTTTATTAATAGGAGGAGGGGTTTTTTTCTTCCTAATGTCGATAATTGGAGTTGGACTGTCATCGGCTTTAGTATCTGCACTTGTCGAACGGGCACGATCAACCCTCAGAGTATTGCTGGCCACTTTCTTAGGCAATCTTCTCTTTGGTCCTTTTGACCGACCCTTATTAGGATGCACAAGCTTGGAGTTTGATGCGTTTTCAATGTCTTCACGTAGTGGTACAGTGTTTGCTCGGGAAATGTTCGATGCGGGTTTGGATGCACGAATATTCGGTACAGTGCTTGCTCGTATAATTGAAGATAGCTCATCTTGAAACAACGCAGGGCCCTTGGAAGTTGTAATCTCTTTTAAGTCGGATGCCGATGACGACTTTTTAGATGCAGATGTTTTCTGACTATCATCCGGTTCTAGTTTGATGGTTTTGTCATCAGTTTTCATCTGGTGTATCTTCTTAAACAGCTCTGGTTTAAAACTATTTGTTGATTTTGGGTGAGGAGTTTTCACAGGTTTTAACTTGGTCAATGCAATCAAACTTTCGGGACTTGTCTGTTTCGGAGACTCAAGCGGAATCGACGTGTTGGAATGTTTGCCCAATTTCTTCATTTGAGATAAAAGAATAGCATTGTCCTTGTCCTGGTATCCTTTGGGCGAGGGTTTCGATGGCTTTGGAGGTGCGATTTTGCCTTGAGAAAGTCGCTGCATTTGTGATTTCAATATTTCTGTATCCAGTTCCTCGTATTTTGAAATCGATGATTTGCTTGGCTTTCGAGGCGCTAGTTTCTTCGTGGCCGATAATTTTTGCATCTGGGATTTCAAAAGTTCATCCTCTTTTTGGGTGTATTCTTCAAGCGATGGTTTTGGAGGTTTAGGTGGTATTTTGAATTCTGATTTTCGACAATCTGGTGACTTCGATTCGGCAGACAGCAATATGGATACTGGCTGAATGGGATGGGTCGACTTAGATGATGTCATCTTAACCTCACTTGATAATGCTGGAGTATTCTTCTTCTTAATGGTGTCGTCGAGCGATTTATTTTGTTGTTTTTCCCATTGAGGAGAAGGCGATTTAGTTATAGACACATCACTCGGATCATTGTGTTCAGGAATATACTTCTGTCTTGTACCATGTGTTGACGATGGTATCAGCGGCTGTTTATGTTGATACTTGGTGGCCGATATCGCACTAAGATATGTTGGTTTAGGTATCACGTTAGGCCTATCGGTTTCATCTTTGTCGTTTGGTTTTGTTGAAAGTTTATCTGATTTTATAGACTTAATAGGCTTAGAATTAATAGTCGAATCCACAGAGAAGATCTCATCTACCATGTCGTTACTCTTGTTTCCGATATCAGAACCATTTCTGATGTCATTTTCTAAATCTGCAAAGGATCTATGTTTGTTATCCTTTTTCTGTTGAGTATTAGACTTGTTATATTCTGGTTTAAAACTCCTCGTTGTTGGAGTTTCAGGTTTTGTTTTCTTCGCAACCGGATTTATTAATTCAATGTCAAACTTGGAAGACATAAAGGACGGTTTTGACGGTATGAATGGACCTGGTTTCTTGATATCACTACGTGGAGGCATAGGAGGTGGTGAGTCATCTTCTTCGTTGACGGTTCTCTTTGGCATTGGTGGGGGAACGTCAACAAATTCATCGCATGAGGAACCCATAGATTGTCTTCCGCCGCTGTCTGGTCTCTGAGGCATTTGCGGTGGTTTATCTTCCTCGAGATCTTTTAGATCCACCAAGAAACGGTCGTTATTCAGCTTAAGGCTTCGATTAAATTTCAACAGAGGAATTTCATCATGTCCTCTTGTTGATCTAGGTAATGCCATTGACTGATGTGCCGAAACTTTTACTGGAGACGAACTGTTCAGTCTCAGTCTCAAATCATCAATATTTCTTTGTAGATCTCGTTGTCTTTGCTGGTCCTCGTTCAATCTTTCTTGCGATAATTGGGATATGCTAGAAAGGAAATCATCTACTTTCTTAGAAGAAGGAGATACTTCTGCCATAATTACTCGCGTTATATAGTTGTAATCTAATCTTGCTCCAAATGTTGTAGATTCTGTTTGTGAACAAAAAACTGTAAAGCGAGTGATTTTGCATGTTAATACTGTATTGAATATGATAATTATCACCAACCAGAATTTCACTTTTCAATATATGGAGACAATTATGACCCAAATAGACAAGAAAATACAGTTCGTGTCATTGATATCACGAAACGATGTACCTTTATATATCCAGTCATTTGATATTGGACCAATGGATTCAAAGAATCCCCAAAATGCTGAAAAATACCTTAAATACAACTTCTTATCGCACATGGCATTAGATATATTTGCATCTCCATCTTCGATCAGTTTACGCGAACAGCAACAGGATATGGACGAGAATGGGGGAGCCATACTTTTGTTTATTCAGGAGAATATAATGGTATATGGATATGAAACTAATACTGGGTTGAAAATAGTGGTTGGTCTAGGAACGAGCGAAACTACAATCGAAGAAAAACAAGAAGACGGTAACAACTCACATATATCCAACCCAAAGGAGTCAAGTAAGGAACCCACAAAGGGTTCGTCTGTTAGTACAAAGAAAACATTGAAATTGAAGGATTTATTTTCCCAATTACACAAGTGCTATATACATATAATCTGTAATCCATTCACTATCTTGTCTGGAAATGCAGTGGATAATGAGGCAATATTACAATCAGCTAAGTTTGACAAAAGCATCGGCAGAATAGTGGACTTCTGGAATGGTATATAGTAACTAGACAAAATACACTCATTTTAATATCACATTTGCTCCTCTCAACTCTAAATATTCTTGATCTACGCTCGGAGGCATGTTTTTGATTACTTCCTGGTATATTTCCACGTCATAGAAGCGTAAGCTATTGGCAGGACTTTTATATCTGCCTGGCAAACCCGTTATATCACAATAATGCTTTCGGGGTTTCAAACTAGGTGGAGCACTTATAGACGTGTATGTTGGTGTGTCAAATTTGATACTGGATTTGGCTTGTAGGTATTTTACCTCGTCTCCAATTATCTGTCTGCATGGTTTATAACGACGTACTGGAGCTTTTCTCTTAGGGTTATTTTTGAATGAGTGAGGTTTCGTGGAAACTTCTGAAAGTACATGTAAGTCGACATCGCCTTTTGCTGGTGACTCAGTGTGTGATCGTTGCACAGGTGCCATTTCCTATACTATTTGATGGAAACTTTTACAGTAACTATATAGTTAACTATAAGGTGATATTTAGTTCAAACCACTATTGCGGAATGAACAAAGCATTCATTTTTCGTTGTTTACCGGTAAATTCTCGGATTATGGAATAATACTATGTTATATAAAGACATAGCCCTCGTAAATACCCTCGTAACGTGAATCTTGTTTTTGCTATATACTCTAGAGTACGTGCAGACTTATTATTGTAGTTCACGATGTTCTTGCCCAACCTCTGGCAGTGTCAATATCCCGTTGGCATTATGAGTCTCTTGAAGATCGCAGTTCCTTCCACTTTCAATTTTTCCACTAATACTATACCATCCACGTCATATCTACACCCATCTTCTAGGTAACTCTACCCAATTTATACGTACTTCTACTGTCTTAGATACTGCTTATCCATGCAAGTATACTTTACTCATGACCATTTCACGATGTTCTAATGCGAACTCCACCGATCTTCCACTATATCTCCTAGAGATTCTTCTGATCTACAATCTATGCTAAAATATTCAAAACTATTTCTAATCCTGTTGATCTGTATGTCGATCTACACGCTATTATTCTCATGGTACTGTCTTGCGCATGTGCACCTGTGACCACACTTCACACTCTATTCATTTCCTTCTACTACATCTCATTTTTGGTGTGGCTGATAAGCACTTGCAAAAGAAATCCGATCTTTTCTTTTTCTAGTAACGGTTTTGTCGAATTTCTCTCGGTTTGATATATCACTGTATACATCATGTACCATATTGGCTTCGCTTATTGTTGAAGAACAAGAAAGGGTCAAAAAGTGATTGATAGGTCGCGAACTTACTAAGCTTATGACTATGATTACATATCACGTGTATTTTGATAACCGAAAATTTATACAAATTTTATCTGCTATATAATACCCAGGTCATAATTGATTATTTCTTGTATAGTTTTCCATAAACGTAAGTTTTATTATTAGGGTGATAGAGCTAGTGTTTTAGTATGGCTCCTCACGCTATTGAACCAATTTCAGGAAATGCAAGCGCTTCAGTTAGTGTCAGCGGTACTGACAGCATTTTGACATCATCAATAATCAAGTCCAACCCATTTGAGGTAACAGCTGATCCAAGTTTGTTGAAAGGAACAGCGTATACATCACCATGTACAATAATCAGTCAAACTATTTACGCTATTTCGAGTAAGGTGTTCAGCTACGAAACTCCAGGAGCAGAGAACTTGTTAGACTCGCATTTGCAGCTTTGGTCCCAACAATACCAGAGACGTAATTCATTTGGGGTTGTGCCATTTTTCCACAAATTGCAAGTAAGATCTGGTGCGTCGAATGCCATCTTAGGGTACTTTGGCAAGAAAGGTACCAATGGTCAGCCAGTATCCACCTTAGCTGGTGCCAATGCTTTGACCTATATGCACCCTACATTGGCCGGGAAGTCTGCCAGTTTACCATTATCTTTCAACGTCAGTGCAGTTGACTACGACACCAACACTAATTCTTTAGTTTCCAATTATACTGCTCCTTTAAGCGTTGCTCGTTCGTTAAATTACCCTGTTGTCACTCCTGTGAACTCTAGCGACGGTTTAGAGTTACAACACTTGACTTTGTTAAACCACTACTTGGCTGCACTCACCGGTAATCCATCTTTGAACTTGTTTGATGGTCCTGAATTTGCCAAGACCTTCACCAGATACGATAACTTGTTATCTGATCAAGAGTTAGGTCGTTTGTACCAAGATTTGTTGTCTAGTTCTGATGTTGCACCACTCAGTTTAGATGAAACTGTTGATTTAGCACTTGACAAATTGAATAAGTTAGCTGGTACTAGCTACTCACAATTCGAATACATTGGAAGTGAAAACCCTGAAACCGTGTTCGTTGTTTATGGTTCTCACGAATCCACTCAAGTATCCAATGCAATTAGTAAAGTTTCATCTAATGTTGGTTTAATTAAAGTCCGTGTTCCGTTACCATTCAACTCTGTCAAATTTGCACAACTGATTCCTTCATCTACTCGCAAATTGGTTATTTTAGGCCAAGGCAACACTGAATGTTCAGAGTCTCCTTTATTAAAAGCTGATATCACTGCTGCTTTATTCTTAAGTGGCCATTATCATAACCTAAATGTGGATGAATTTGTTTATCCATTGAACTTTATATTTACGCCAATCACTATTACTAAGGTATTGAGTGAATTCTTGCCAACCTTGAATCCTGATGAAATTCTTTCGGAGCCTGACAGAATTATTTCTTCTATTCCGGTCACTGCTAACACGTCTCCAGAAGGTGGTTATTTAATTTGGGGTAAGGATGATGGTGCATTCGTTGATATCTCCAATAAGTTAGCGTTATCATTATCCTTAGATGATTCAAAGGTCATCAGTATTAGAAATAAGTTTGACAACATCAACGGAGGTGGTTTATTCCAATCCCAAATTGTTTCAACCTCGAAGGGATTCCCTGTTAGTTCTGTTGATTCTGCAAACGTTGTCTTGGTCGAAGATATTTCGATCTTGTCTGACTACGATATTTTAGCAACAGCAAAGCCAGGTGCTACTATTTTACTTGTTAATTCTAAGCCAATTAAGAATTCTATTGAAGAAGATATTATCCCTAAGTTACCGGTTGATTTCAGACGTACTTTAGCTATGAACCACAACAATTTAGTTTTAGTGGATTACTCAATTTTAGAAGAATTAGATGCATTTAATGATTCAACCAAGGGTTTCTCGGGTGACTTCTTGGTTCAATTAGCTTTCTGGAGAGCATCCTTACCAGAATTAGATGGTCTTATCGTCAACAAATTATTACAAGCTAATGGTAATGCTTTTGAATTATTAGCTTCCGTTTTAGATAAATTCATTAACAACGTTGATGAAAAGAATGGCTTGAAGGAAATTAAAGTTTTATCTGAATGGATAGATTTAGAAGATGAACTTATCGAAAGGAAAGAAATTGAAGAAGAAACCGAAGAAGGTCGGCCATTACCATTCTTTCCAACTGAATCTTCTTTCTTTCCTAACCCACGTACTGATACTACTGGGGTTGATGAAACTGTTCATGCCGGCTACAGGGACCTAGCTACCAAATTTTCCTTCCCTGAAGCTTTCGATGTTAAGCAAGAATTAAGACCAGATTTACCAGTCAAGAACTTTGTTGTTAAAGTCCAAGAGAACAAAAGACTTACACCAAGTGATTATTCAAGAAACATTTTTCATATTGAATTCGATACTACAGGTACTGGTTTAACGTATGACATCGGTGAAGCCTTAGGTATTCATGGCTGTAACCCAACTGAATATGTCGAAGAATTCTTGAAATTCTATAATGTCGATGCCAATTCTTTAGTTGAAGTATCTAACAAGGACGACCAATCGATCTTCGAGATTAGATCTGCTAGACAAGCATTAACTGAAAGCGTTGATTTCTTAGGTAAGCCACCAAAAAGATTCTACGAAGCATTATCTGAATATGCCACCAAACCAAAGGAAAAGCAACATTTAGAAGACTTAGCAAGTGCTGCAGGTACGGAAGAATTAAAAAAGAGACAAGACGTTGATTTCGCTACATATGCTGATACTTTAGAAGAATTCCCATCTGCAAGGCCTTCTTTCTCTGATTTGGTTAAGATTATTGCGCCATTGAAGAGAAGAGAATATTCTATTGCTTCCTCTCAGAAGATTCATGAAAATGCTGTGCATTTATTAATTGTTGTCGTTGATTGGGTTGATCCAAAGGGTCGTACTAGATATGGTCACTGTTCCAAATATTTATCGGACTTGAGAATTGGTGACGAATTAGTCGTTAGTGTTAAACCTTCCGTTATGAAGTTACCTCCATTGTCGACCCAACCAATTGTTATGTCCGGTTTAGGTACAGGTTTGGCTCCATTCAAAGCCTTTATTGAAGAAAAGATCTGGCAACAACAGCAAGGTGAGAAAATTGGTGATATATACTTATACATGGGTTCCAGACACAAGAAGGAGGAATACCTTTATGGTGAACTCTGGGAAGCCTACATGTCTGCTGGCCTCTTGACTCACATTGGGGCTGCTTTCTCAAGAGATCAACCACAAAAGATCTATATTCAAGACAAAATCAGAGAAACTATTGAAGAACTAACCGATGCAATTGTTACTAAGAATGGTTCATTCTACTTATGTGGTCCAACATGGCCTGTTCCTGATATCACCGCTTGTTTGGAAGATGTCGTTGTCAACGGTGCTAAACGTGAAGGTAGAGAAATCAAGGATGTTGCGAAAGTTGTTGAAGACATGAAAGAGGAAGGTCGCTACATCTTAGAAGTTTATTAGATTTACTATTTTATTTGTTTGTTTGTATGCTTGGATTAATATCTGTATATTTATTCCGTTCGCTTATTCCTGTAGTACATAACCATGCTGATTCAATATTGGCTCATCATGCCAATAAGTAGTGAATTATATTTAATTGTCGTTTACTGTGGTCTACATATCACAAAAATATTAAACTCATATTGTAGAGTCTATACAAGTGTGATCTCTCCTATACTAACTAGTGGTACCTAACTCCGTTGTACTTGGTCAAATGAATTTGCTGTTAGTCATTTGGTCTATCAAAATGAAGTTTGCTGCTCATTTTCGATAGTGCGAATTTTTAATTCCTTATCGAAGTTCAATTTTTCAATGTCGAACAATTTATTTATCATTTGTAGTTGAATAACGAAAACTAAGAATTCATACATAAGAGAGGATGGGGTTTGCATTATCCCATCAATATATAAGTCAGATGATGATACAATCTTCAGAAACTCCGTGGAGAACATCAGTTTCTGGTATCATGGGTTCAACTTCGTAAGTATTAATAGTTGTTTGTTTTTTATAGCAGAGTTATACTAACGACATATTCTAGCCTTGCATGCTGGATCGTATTATTGATGCCCCAGTTGATAGAGCAATGGAGATTAAAGTCTGCTGATGGTGTCTCCATTGGGTTCATATCGATATGGTTCTTAGGTGATATTTTTAATTTAGTTGGAGCACTCTGGGCAGGCTTATTACCAGAAGTTATATTTTTGGCAGTTTGGTTCTGTTTTGCGGATGCAATGATGATATTTTCATACTTCTACTATACTCATATGTATCCGAAACATCATAAGAAACACCACCATGCACATGAACATCATATCCATGACCACGCACAAAGCCACGGACATAATCAGGTACATGAACACGATCATGAACACCATCATCATGAAGGAGCACCATTATTGTTGAGAAGATCATCCACCCTTACGGATATAGCGATAGAACCTGAATGCCATAGCATTTTCATTAAATATATCCTTCCAATATTTTTTGTGCTCGGTGCCGGGTGCTTGGGATACTTTTTATCAGATTCAAAGGACCCTGATAGCGAACCAGCTTCTGACATTGAATTAGGGCCTCAAATTGTGGGATATTTATCGGCAGTTTTATATTTAGGTGCTAGAATTCCCCAAATTGTTAGGAATCATCAAAGAAAATCGGTTGAAGGTTTGAGTTTGTTATTCTTCCTTTTTTCAACCATTGGTAATTTAACCTATGCGAGTCAAATTCTCTTTTACAGAAGCGACTCGCAATATATCGTATTAAATTTAAGTTGGTTATTGGGCTCCCTTGGAACCATTTTTGAAGACAGTTTTATTTTCTTACAATTTTACTTGTATAAAGATAACATCAATAAGGATGAAGGATTTTCGTAAACTAGTACTCTTCTCATGGGTATTTATTTTACATGCAAATAAAAAAAATAATATACAATTGTTATGTTAATGCAGAATGAAATGTAAAAAAAATCTATAAACGTACAGAAATAAATTATTTGAATTAAGGGTTGAAATCTGCTAATTGTTTATCGCTTTTCGACGTATCAATGTTCCAATCATCAATTCCTGGCCATTCAACTTGAATAGGATTCAAATGCGACATATCAGTATTCTTCAAGAACAGGCTTCTTTCCTTGATCCAGCGGTCTTGAACGTCCTCAAATGCCTTACCCCATACTTTATCGTACACCTTCTTGATCTTGGCTTCTTCTTTTTGTCTAACTTCTTCTAAAGCCATATATTCCATATGCTTCAAGTCATCTGAGGAAGGTTCGTAGATGTGCCATATAACATAATGAGGTAATCCAACGACTGAGTAGCCCATTCGCTTAGATAATTTACCAAATGCCTCTGTCTCAGCATGTTTTTCGAATGAAAATGCCGGGAAATGGGAACCACTACGAAATACTTTTGCTTTGGTTAAAATTGAAACACCACCAATACCGTCTAATTCCATTTCCACTTCTTGGTCACCATAAGGATCTCTTAAGTAAGCTAAATGAGGTCTCCATGTTTGATATTCTACGTATCCCTCAACAATGCATGCATCTTCATCCAAGCCTTCAGCTAATTGAAGGCCACCATCGGATTCTTGCCATGAATTCAAGTCATACGGTTGTTGGTTACCTAACCAATCTGGAAGAGGCCTCCAAACATTCGGTACAATAACATCCTTATTATGATGCATAAGGTCTTCCAAGATAGTAGGTGGTACTGTCTCAACATCTGCATCTCTCCAGTATACAAATGAATGATATGGTTTGATTGCGACGGACCATAACCAATTTCTAGCTCTTGCCATTAATTTACGTCTTGGTCCCTGAGCGCCAAAACCGTGTCTATCTGAAAACCCTTGACCAATAGCCTGGCCGAAATCTTTCTCATAGATTTCAATTTCTCCGAATCTCATCGAAATATCAGGATCATTTTGAATTTCGAGTAAGCGTTTATTCAATGATCCCATGGTGTCGTCGGACGAGTCACTTACCAAAAACGCCAAATCGATCAAATTATGCGGATAAGTTAAATTCTTCATGTGTCCGAAAAACATTGGCAAGTGGGCTGCTGCATCTCTCAATGGAACGCAAAATAACACCCTTTCTTCCCTCTGCCAGCCATCTTCGCTCCCATCATAGTTCGCCAAATCGTAATACTGGACTGTTGGGTATGATGAAAAGTTAGGGGAGTATATCGAAGGTATACACATGCTGACCACTTTAATGACGGAAATTATAAATAATATTATACCTGTAATGTAAAACTTAAACTTATGTTCGCTGAATTTCCATGGTGTCTTCTTGGATTTCTCAGACCTATTTTTGGTTAGTATTTCCAAATCAATTAGCCTATGTCTATTATAAAAGATTCAATGCATCCACATAATGCTACCAACTAGACAAAGTTACATACGGATAATCATACGGCGTCATCTGTATAGATTGTGCCATCTTTCGATCTGAATAAATACTATAAAGTATGGATGAAAAAATCTAGTATAAACCTGCTACCAAGTATTTCCTTTATAAAATCTTCTTCCCTTAGTAACCAGATCGCAGTGTAATAAGTCTCTTTCGAACGAATATCTTGATATTTTGATAAGAAACAAATAACGTTTAGGCCACCGTAAAGTATCAACATTCAAATTTTTAACTCGATCTTGGATGCGCACGTGCAGCTAGCTTCCATCCAGCTGCAAATTTTGTTCTAAATTCACTTTAATATGGTCCCATTAACGGTTGAATAGACCCATTACATGAATCGATAATACAAGATATCTTACAGAGTCATCCTTTCTTATTTAGATATGTTTGAGGAACATAAAGCCTCTTGAATATGTAGGGATATTCCGATCTATTAATCACTCTTGCTTTATTATCAATGTTCATTGTAGCTAACTATCAAATATAATAGAATTCTTGTATTTATCAAGATAGCATGTTTGTGTTGGTTATATTCTTGTGTAGTTGTTCAGTGCAAGTCATATAATTGTACGAAATTTCCATTGTGATCAATTGTTGACAATGTTAATGCAACTTTTTGCAATTTTTCCAAAATTTCAATGTACTTCAAATTCACATTAAAAAATAGCACTTTCATCCCAACATGACACCATAATGTTTGTCAACTAGTTTTGGGATCTGGATATAGAAAAATAAAACGGAAAAGAACAACAATATACCTATATTAAGAGAAATGATATTTATATCCTAAATAGGAAGTTTAGAAACAGTAAACAAAATCGCGTAAATACTTACAACTGCAATGATCTATATGAAGCAGTAAATATTGTTAGTTCTTTCAGGAATGAAGGTTGAAGAGTTGATTATCGACGGGTTCAAGTCATACGCCACTCGTACTGTCATTTCGGGGTGGGATCCTCAATTTAATGCGATCACAGGGTTGAATGGATCTGGGAAATCCAATATTTTAGATGCCATTTGTTTTGTATTGGGTATAGCATCGATGTCCACGGTTAGGGCATCTAACTTACAAGACTTGATATATAAAAGGGGACAAGCAGGTGTAACAAAGGCTAGCGTTACTATTCTTTTTGATAATAGTGAAATAACGAAATCACCAATCGGGTTTGAGAACTGTCCCAAGATCAGTGTTACAAGACAGATCATCCTTGGGGGAAGTTCGAAATACTTGGTCAATGGACATAAGGCACAGCAACAAACCGTATTGAATTTGTTTCAGTCAGTGCAATTAAATATCAATAATCCGAACTTCTTGATTATGCAAGGTAAGATTACCAAGGTTTTGAATATGAAGCCATCGGAGATCTTGTCGCTAATCGAAGAAGCTGCAGGAACAAGGACATTCGAGGAAAGAAAAGACAAGGCGCAAAAGACGATGGCCAAAAAAGAATCAAAGTTGATAGAAATACGAAGTCTTTTGCAAGAGGAAATTGAACCGAAACTTGAAAAGTTGAGAAACGAAAAGAGAACATTTTTGGAATTTCAGCAGATTCAGACTGATTTGGAGAAAATGTCCAGAATAATAGCAGCACATGACTATGCATTATACTCCCAGAAGTTTGATGAACATTCGAAAATGTTGAATGAGCGGGAAACAATCATGACCAATTTGAACAGAGACGTTGAAAAATTAGAAACAGAGATAAAAAATTTAACCGACGACTTGAATCAAGTAAAAAAGCAAAGAGAAATGGAATTGAAGAAGGACGGAAAAATAAGAGAACTTGAGGCTTTGGAAAATGAATATTCAGATGAAATCACCCGTTTGAATACATCCAAGGATATTATTATTGAAAACGCTAAGAGTGAATCGAAGAAGCTAGCTAAATTAGAACAACAAATATCACAATTACAACAATCGCTTGAAAAAAATGCAGATATATATAGCAATCATGAAAAACAGTATAAAAACGCTAAGGAGGGTTTGGAAGAGTTGAAGGATGAATTCAATCGAAAAGAAGAATTATTATCTACTCTATCTACTGGTGTTTCATCGAAAGGTAACACCGATGGCGGTTACCTAGCGCAATTAAAGGAAGTGAAAGAGAAACTAAACGACTCTAATATCTTTGTTCAACAATCAAATTTGAAGATAACCCATCTTACTACGCAGATTAATAATGACAAATCGAAATTGGTTTCGGCAAAACAAAACAATGAATCAATCTTGAAAGACATAGAATCATACAAACAGGAAATTAGCGATAAAGAGTCCAAACTTACGAAATTTGGTTATGATTCGAATAAAGTGTCAGAGCTTAGGAACCAAGAATCTGTTCTCAATGACAAAATAAATCAGTTGAATAACGAACTTAACTACTTAAGAAGAGAGGTTGGTAATGTAGAATTCAACTACACAAAACCAAATCAAGATTTTGATAGAAATGTTGTAAGGGGAATAGCAGCTCAGCTATTTACCTTGGATGAATCACATTCTGATAAGGCACTAGCCTTACAAGTTTGTGCCGGTGGTAGATTGTATAATGTGATTGTTGACACATCCGACGCGGCATCACAATTGTTAGAAAAAGGTGAATTAAAGAAGAGAGTTACAATTATTCCACTAGATAAAATCTCATCAAGAGTTATAGACGATAGATCGGTACAGGCAGCTAAGAACTTGTGCCCTAATAATGTTGAACTTGCATTAAACTTGGTTGATTTTGAGAACGAATTATTAAAAGCAATGCAATATATTTTCGGTAATACATTCATTTGCAATGACCCGCAAACAGCAAAAATGGTTACATTTGATCCACAGATTAAAGCAAGATCGATCACTTTGGAAGGAGATATATATGACCCGGAAGGTAATTTGTCTGGTGGTTCAAGAAAAAATAATTCATCAATATTGATTGCCATGCAAAAATATAACAAGTTGCAAAATCAAGTCAAGAAATACCAAACGGAATTATTCAGGATTCAAAAGGATCTACAGAATTATGAAAAGTTAAATCATAAGACTCAATCTTTACAGAACGAAATTAATTTAAGCAAGCATGAATTGACTTTGCTAACTAGAAAATTTGAAAACAACCCATCTTCCTTAATCTTACGCGAGAATGAAAAAAATGAACAAGAAATAAAAACATTAACGGATCAAATAAAACAAGAAGAAGCGAAATCCAAAGAATATACCTATGAGATAAACTCGATCGAAAAGGATATGAGAGAGTTCAGTAGTGACAAGGGTTCCAAATTGAAAAAATTAGAGAAAGAGGTTTCAAAGTTAAGAGATCAAGTTCTTTACAAAGAAGAAGAAATTAGAGATAAATCCGATCAATTTCAATCTATCCAAATTGAATCAGAACAACAACAAGGAGAGTTGACTAATTTGAGGGAATCATATGATTATTCTAGGAACCTTATTAATGAGTCAAACCAGGAATTGAAAAACACCCAGAAGAGTATTGCTGAAAAAAATGAAAATCTTGAGCATGCTAAAATTGAATTGGAAGAAGAAAAAGCTAACTTACTAGGTCTTAATGAAGAAATGAATGAATTGACATCAATCCTTCAGTCTAAGAATGAGTCTTTAAATAATTCCAAACTATCTATCCAAAAGTTAAATCATGAACTCGAGAAATCTTCTTCGATTACCACTAACTTAAAAAAGCATTTAGATACATTAGTACTGGAACATGACTGGGTAATGGATTCAAATTTATTAGATAGTATTATTCAGAAGTATCATAATATAAATTTGGTCGAATGTCACGAACAAGCAGAAGTATTAAAAGAGAAATTTCAGGGAATGAAACGTAAAGTTAATACAAATATTATGAATATGATAGACAATGTTGAAAAGAAAGAATCATCCTTGAAGCAGATGATAAGAACTATTGAAAAAGATAAATCTAAAATTGAGAATACAATTGATAAGTTGAATGGTTATAAAAGAGATACATTAAATACCACATACCAAAAGGTGTCTGTTGACTTTGGGAATATTTTTGCCGATTTATTACCTGGATCTTTCGCGAAGTTGGTACCTGTAGATGCAGATGATGTAACAAAAGGTTTGGGCGTTAAAGTTAAATTGGGACCTGTTTGGAAAGAAAGTTTAGTTGAATTATCAGGTGGACAAAGATCCTTGATTGCATTATCGTTAATTATGGCATTGTTACAATTCAAGCCAGCCCCTATGTACATTTTAGATGAAGTGGATGCTGCTTTAGATCTTTCCCATACGCAAAATATTGGTCACTTGATTAAGACAAGGTTTAAGGGCTCGCAGTTTATTATCGTTTCTTTGAAAGAGGGTATGTTTACCAATGCAAATAGAGTTTTCAGAACTAGGTTCCAGGATGGAACGTCGATTGTGTCGGTTATGTAATAGCATTAGTTAATTTAATAACGGATAACGAAGTAATTTAGTTGTAAAGTTTATATGCACTGTGTATTCAACTCGGTGCTTGAAGATCAGTAACTAATTCGTCGGAATTTGACCAGGCTGAAGGAACACCGAAACATCAAACAATTCAAGTCGCTTATTAGTCTTATACAAATATAATGGAAGACACTGTTGAAATGGTTATTATAATGTACCAATATCAGAATATCTCTAAAACATATTGCACGTGACAAACTCCAAAAACATTATCATCTCTAGCTTAATAAATTTGTAGGGACATAATAAAGGAAATAAGTATATTAAATTGAACTCATGAATAGCCATGTTTAGACTAGAGCGTTTTCAGATACGCTACTTATTAGATAGAAGATTTTATTCTACTCGAAAGGGATCTGCGAAGTCCAAACTGGGCATTCTAAGCATACGAGAAGAGTTCAGACAGAGTACTGATGATTTTATATCACCACCGTTGAATTCAAAGAAAGAGTCATTAAAGAATAACACAGATACAACGGATGCAACAAGGTCGATTCTTCAAAATAAGAAAGCATCGTACTTTGATCCAGCTAATTCATCATTAAACTTGGCATTGGATAATACAACACTTTTCAATAAAATTTCCCAAGATGCAGAGATAAGAATGAATAAGAGATTTAAAGATGCATCAAATTCATGGTTACATGACTATAATAATTTGATAAAGGAAATACCGTCGAATTTAATAAAGGCTAAGTCCAAGGGATCTAACAAGGGCTTGTTGGTACAAACTGAAATTGAGAATTACTTGAAAAATGCCACTATATCCCCAGAGAATGCGGGAAACGCAATCAGTACCGGTGACTTAATAGCATTAAATAATGACAGTGTGAGTTTGTATATTATTGTTTCCTGTCCTACAGATCTTGATTCTAATTCATATACATTCATTAATAGAGAAGGTGAGATAGTTTATGGACCAAAACAGTTGATAAAATTGAGATTTCCAGGAGCTATCCCTGAACATTTAATAGGGATTATCAAAGATATTGTAAGACTTGAGACAAAGTACTTAAATATGGCTCCTGTTGGTGTCACAGATGCAACCTTTTCAAAATCCGAACAATCCAAACCACAAGAAATCCGTCGATCATTTATTCAAAAAACTCCCAACGATGGAGATAACAACAAGGGCTATGTCGATTCATCGGAGGTTGGAGGTGACCTTATTGTAGCACAAGCATCATCACAGTTATTAACGAACTCAGATGTCAACACTTTCCATGTACCAATAAAAGCGCGTGAAATTTATTCAAAAGCTTTGACCCAAGTCGCTATTAATACATTTGAAAAAATTCCAGAGATATCTCAAAAATTGGAGATTCTACACAGAGTATTACAATACGATGAAGACGGTGATTGTCTTGATTCGCCAAGGACCATTTCAATTTTCCAGTTATTGGGTTACATGGAATTATTTAACTTGAACACTATTCCAAAACTAGTGAAGGAGGGTGATACATATGGTGAAGGTCATTTATTTAAAACACTTAGAAAGAGATTGAGCAATTCATTTTTAGACTTCGATAACGAATCGAAGATTTCTCACTTAGGCAAAATGGTTCCGAATGACTTATCGTGGAAGAAATTTGCGAATAAAGAATATTCGGTATCAACATTCATGTCTCTAGTTTTAGCATTAAGAACTCAAGGTAGACTATGGAACATCAACCAACAAAATTCGACCAACCCTCCTTTAAGTGTAAATGTTTTACCATTGAGAAATGTTGACTTACTCGAGAAGACGATAGCTTTTTTGAAATTTGAGAATGGCGATGTTGAATTTGCCAATTACTTGATTAAAAAATTGAAGAAAGAACGGGTAGATTTGCCTGAGAATTATAGCGAGATTGTTCAACTTTTTAAGGACTACACCGCTGGGAACTTTACAAATGATCCAGCGGCTGAAACGGCCCTTGTTTCTGTTATTAGACTAGTTGATAAATCTCTTAAAGAAGAAAACTTGTATTCCGAAAGGTATACTTCTCTGACTTATGATTATTCTAAAGCTCGAGGTTTTGAATTACTACAAATGCTAGAAGACCCATTGAGTTCTTCTTGTTGTGGGTGGGAAAATCCTTCCAATTGGTCTTATGCACTCCAACTACCAAACAGTAATGTACTGTTAATGTCAGACCTTTCTGCTGACTATTACATGTATTTGGATGAATGTTTCTCTAATAAGGAAAATGATTTAAAGGGATTAGTTGAACGAAACGGACATTGTAAAGATGTGACATCAAACAATCCATTTCCATCTTTAGAAGACTTTGATGTAGAATTTTCTGATCAAGGTGGGGGTGCAGATTTAACAGAAGATTTCTACACATCGGACCCATCAAGTGGAATCCGGGAAGACTTTGGAGATATACCAATATATTGTATTGATTCTGAAACGGCTCATGAAATTGACGATGGTATTTCAATAAGTACAGATAAAGATGATACAAAGTATGTTTTATCTGTCCATGTGGCTAACCCTACATCTTTTTTGAAACCATTTTCGACTATCAGTAATATTGCGTTCAATAAAGGTTCTACGACATACTTACCAGAAGGTCCGTCTATGATGCTTCCGAATATTATATCCAAAATTGCAGGATTGGGCGAGTCTTCAGAAACAAGAACTTTTGTTGTTCAATATACACTAGACAAGGCCGCGGTTGATGAATATATTAAACACAAGAATGATGACCAATCATACAAGCCAGATTTAGACTTCTCCGCAAAACTTTTGAAGGAAATTGAGTCTTCCGTAGATATCAAGTTGGGTAAAGCGTCAAATTTTCCAAAGAATTTTACCTATAGTAAAGTGAATGAAATTTTAAATGATAAGATAGAATTTGAAGCATTCAAAAATGGAAACACAACTAACGTTCATTCATCAAACTTGTTTAAATTGTACAACATTTCTACGATATTGAAGGATATTAGGATCATGGTTGGAAATGGTCTTGAAATGAGTATTCCTAGGTCATCAGTCAAAGTAGATTATGCGTCTGATACGACTATTAATTTCAAAGAATCGGAAGCAGGATATGAGCTAGCCATTTATGACCCTTCGAATCCTGAAAGACAGGCGGTTGTATCTATATCTAATGGTGAAGATCAGAACGACCTGTCTAAATCTCAATTGTTAGTGTCCCATTTTATGATCAGTGCAAACTATGCAGCATCGGTTTTTGCAACTAAGAACAAGATTCCTATTATATATCGGAACCAGGAGATGAAATTAGACGACTCGATTTTGCAAAAGCTCCAGGAAATATCTAAAAGAAAATATTTAACTAGCGAAGATTTAAGTATAAAGGAGGTATCAAAGGTTTTATCTGTATTAACATCAGCAAAGTTTCTGGTTGAAAAGAAACCGCATGAATCGTTAGGTCTCCAAGGGTACGCGACTGTTACATCACCATTGAGAAGGTTTGTCGATATGATCAACCACTGGAAATTTGAGGAATTTTTATCATCCAGAGCTAATATTCCTATTGCCAATATTAAAGATATTCAATTGTACTATATGGGGAATCATTTACAGAGCTGCGAATTAATCAACAAGAAAATGCAAAGTTTCTCCAGCAAATTCTGGGAAGGTATTTTCTTTAAAGAATATCTCAAGATGCTCAATCAAGGCAAAATATCCAATCCAATTACGTTCAAATTATTACTTAAAAGTAATCCTAAGTTTGGAAATATCAGCGTTCATGTATTAGGATTTAATAACCTTAAGGCAACGTTGGAAAGTACAGAGGAAGTTGTCGAAAAGTTCAACTCCGGCGAGTTTAAAGTTGGTCAAGTGTTAGTTGGAAATTTCAAGATAACTAAACTCGATTACATAGAGGACGAACTTGTGTTTCGTTATAAATAGTTTTAATGGCTAATGGCTTTTCTTGTATATACAAATAGATATTCTTGTACACCCGTTGAAAAGGATTTTGAAATAGAGCAACTAATGTAGCAATGTTAATATATAACATCTCATTAATTTGAAGCCTAAGGTTTTGAACACAACTAATATTACACCTATGTATCAGTCCATTTATTTGTGTGTATATAGGAGCACGTATTAAATTTCAGCACCATGAACCATAATGAGACCAAAATGAAAAATTTTTCAGTTTTATTTTGTTAGTTGATTTTTTTCTTCTTAATTACTACGAATACAATAACACATAAAATGGTATGTTCACTTATTTGAAAGACGTTGGAACAGCTCCGCATCTACCTCTCTAAAGAATTATAAAATATGAAGGTTGTGCACAAGGAGTGATGTTATTCGTTCTTTTTCAATTGCATTGAGAAGACTTTCTACGAGCATTCACTAGTAGACGGTCATTGAAATTGAAAGTATGGTTACTTTGTATAACAAGTACCCAGTGCTTGAATGCATTTAGCCGAAGAATGTGCATACACTTCTTGTTGCACAGGCTGAGTATCTTTAGATACTGTAGAGTAAAAGGTAATAAAAGGATTGTTCGTTGACATTTAATATTGAGAACACTTTTAACTAACTTTACTCAATGACACAGCCTGCAAAGAAAGTTGCTCCAGCTCCATTAGCTTCCAAAACACCAAAATCTGCCACCTCCAAGAACCCATTGATTGAATCTAGACCAAAAAACTTCGGTATTGGTCAAGATATCCAACCAAAGAGAAACTTGTCGAGATTTGTCAGATGGCCCGAATATGTTAGATTACAAAGACAAAAGAAGATTTTGTCCTTGAGATTGAAGGTTCCACCTGCGATTGCCCAGTTCCAAAACACGTTGGACAAGAACACGGCAGCTCAAACTTTCAAGTTATTCAACAAATACAGACCAGAAACCGCTACCGAGAAGAAGGAAAGATTGACCAAAGAAGCTGCTGCTGTTGCTGAAGGTAAATCTGCCAAGGATGCCTCGCCAAAGCCAGTTGTCGTCAAGTATGGTTTGAACCATGTCGTTTCGTTAGTCGAAAACAAGAAGGCCAAGCTCGTCTTAATTGCCAACGACGTCGACCCAATCGAATTGGTCATCTTCTTGCCAGCATTGTGTAGAAAGATGGGTGTACCATACGCCATTGTCAAGGGTAAGGCAAGATTAGGTACTTTAGTTCACAAGAAGACTTCTTCTGTTGCTGCCTTGACCGAAGTCACATCTGCAGATGAAGCCGAGTTAGCGAAGTTAGTTTCCACTATCAATGCTAACTTCATCGAAAAGTACGAAGAATCCAAGAAACATTGGGGTGGTGGAATTATGGGTTCCAAGGCCAACGACAAGATCGCTAGGAAAGCCAAGGCCTTTGAGCAAGATCCTACTGTTCGTGCTTAATTATATGGCGATTCTACAGAATAATCTATTAAGCTTTGTGATCTTTATCTAATCTCTGTATACTATATATTTGTTCAATACAATTCCACGTCTTTCAATCAGATTCTCCTACCGAACGTCAGAACATTCTTAATAATGCAGACTGCCGTATGTACAACTGTTGTCTGGTTTTTGTATAGTATATAAGTTAGGGTTCAACCCTTGTAGAATTCACTACTTTGCTACTTAACAATTTGAAGTTTTTGTGTACTGAAAAATTTTCCCTTGCACTAACCCGAATCTTCACTCGATTGAGGACGGTTACTTAGGACTTTTCAACATATTTATCATCTTGCAAATACATATAGTTAATTAAACAAGTAATTGTTAATAAGGGTATGTTTAAAACTATAACACCTCTTAGAGGTTAATATGGGATGTAAACTGGAACTGTAACCTCTATTTTTCAATGAAAAGAAGCTGGTCATAAAGGCGAAAATTCTAATATGGTACAACTATTTTTACGAAACAAAAGGAATAAAGAAATAGAATTATATAAAAGACTAGCGGATTGAATGCAAATGATACAGGATTGCTCTTATGAAACACAGGACTAGACTTATGGACATGTTGGAGAGATATAGTGCATAGCAGGAACAATAGAAAATGTCAAGACGTAATGGATCTAAGAATAGACAGAACGAATTATGAAGAATTAGATACTCCGAGATTACATATGTTGTCAGTGCAGTTCAGGGTGGATATCCCAGAGTACATGGATAATAATACTAACATATTTTAGAAAAATGGCTAAATCTAAGAATCACACCGCCCACAACCAAACCAAGAAGGCTCACAAAAACGGTATCAAGAAGCCAAGATCCCACAAATACCCTTCCTTAAAGGGTGTTGACGCTAAGTTCCGTCGTAACCACAGATACGCTTTACACGGTACTGCCAAGGCTTTAGCTAAAGCTCGTGCTGAAAAATCCGCTTAAATTACTTACTGAACGAATTATCAACGTTTTGTATTATGTATAGTTTCATGTTTGGTTTTTAGATCTTTACGGGTTTAATAGGTATTAATAAAGCTTTTCAAAATTGTTATAGTCAGTAAGTGCATCGCAGTGCGTAGTAGTTTAAGTGTTCATGCGAAGGCTCTGTATACTGTGGCTGCCCACCTTTATTCTCTATTCATGGCTGTTCTAGAAATGGCTGTATGTTGACTTCTGAGTATTGTTTCTAGAATGCCCTGAAGGAATGTCTAGAATGATTATGTCCCGGTTCATACACGCCACATTTCATAAAGTTGCAAAAAGGCCTAAAACACAAATAAACGTTAAGTGGTTACTTGTGTATACTTCTCCTGAAATAATCTAGTATAACCTATAACCAATATAAGAGATTAATACCTAAGAGATGTCGTCAATTTTACCAGATTCGCCATTGTTTGAAGTCGCCAACAACAACAAAAGAAACGCTCGGGTGTACATAAAGAATCTTCATTTTAACACATCTGAAGAAGAATTGGAAGCTTTTTTGAAAGATTATGAACCGTAAGTAGTATCTATTGTGGATCCAATGAGAGAGAGGAATGAGAAACATAGAAGAAAATACTAACCTACTATCGAATTAATGTCCTTATTCCCAGTTACACAATTCGATTTAGCAGAAGCCATAGACACCGGCCATTTGGGATTGCGTACGCTGAATTCAAAACAGTGGAGCAGGCCAACAAAGTGGTGAAGGAATTAAATGGAGCTCGGTTCAAAGATCGCCAGATATATGTGAAGCTCCATGTGCCCTTCAGTCCAGTGGGAAAGCCTATATTCGGAAACAGAAGAAGTACGCTGGGCCAAGCCAAGTTACGTGGCCCCAATACAGCTACCGAAAGTCTCAACATAGATCAACCAAAATCAGCTGCACTAATGGAAGTTAACGATGTTTCATCAGCAGCTCTTGGCTCGCTAAACATTGAAGATATTCCGTTCACAGACGAACCAAAAAGGGAAACCAGCGGTGGGCTGCAAAAGAAATTGTCCAAGGACACCATTTTTATTGGTAATGCTAGCGACAGAACGGTTGACAAAGATGTGCGTGAGTTCTTTAAGGAGTACTATCCTACGCAAGTTTTTATCTTTAGAGGAGCAAACCAGAGACGTATGCAAAGAGCTATTTCGTTAAGACAACGAACTGTTAGTGTTCTTGTTACTCTTAAAAATGAAGAAGATTTGCCTAGAGCTATCGAAGGTTTAGACACAAAGAAACTCAATGGTAAATCCGTATACTTAAAGGCAGCACATTTGTCGAAAATCGAAGAAGTTGTTAATGCTGCCAATGCCAACACGATATCTAATAAATCACCTCCAACAACTGCTACAGCAAGTGAAGATGTACAAGAACGGAAATACAATACCACAGCTGAAACAAGTACCTTAATTGAGATGTTTAAAGAAACACAGAAGAAGATTCAAGGCAAGTATAAAGAGACTATCGAGAAACAAACCAAATTAAGTGAGCCAGCACTTGAAGAAGAAATGGAGCATAATCCTTCATACGAGGAACCAATAGTCGCTTAAATTTTACAACTAGTACGTAGAATACACACATACATATGGTATACTTATATATGAATAGGTTACAACTACAATATGATATTCAAAACTTTTAACATAGAATTAAACGCAGACATAAAAACTAACCCACAAAACTATTTGTACTTAATCATTAATATTTATACAACAAATTAATTATGAAATAATTTAATCTTGAGTTTTTTGAGTACCACGTAATAAACCAGTTCTTCTGGCGGCGATTAAACCAGCCTTTTGACCTGGAACAGCACCTCTGGAAATAGTAGAAGCCTTACCAATATGTTGATGGTTACCACCACCATGAGGGTGATCAACTGGGTTCATGGCAACACCTCTGGTCTTTGGCCAAGAGTTACGCTTAAGCTTGTATTTGTGGAAAGCTCTACCAGCCTTCAATAATGGCTTATCAATTCTACCACCACCGGCAACAACACCGATGACACCTCTAGCTTCGGAAGAGATAATCTTCTTAGCACCAGAAGGTAACTTGACTCTGGTCTTACCTTCATCTTGGTTGTGTCCAATGATGATAACGTAGTTACCAGAAGTTCTACCTAAAGCACCTCTGTCACCAGACTTTTCTTCAACGTTGGAAACGATAGTACCTTCTGGCATGGAACCTAAAGGTAAAACGTTACCGACATTCAAAGAAGCCTTCTTACCAGCGTAAATAAATTGACCAGTGTAGACACCTTCGTTAGCAATAAAAGTTTCTTCTCTTAATTTGAACTTGTATGGATCACGGAAAGAGACCTTGGCTAATGGAGCACCTCTACCTGGGTCATGGATGATTTGCTTGACAATACCACGAATGAAACCATGACGTTCAGCATAATCTAAAGTTCTTAATTTGGCAGCACCCTTTCTTAATCTGGTGTGCGAGGTGAAGATAGAACCAGCACCTTTTCTTTGGTTACGAATAACTCTACCTATAAACCTGTTAGTATATGTTTCAGAACACCCATTTATCCATGCAGAGCTTTTCTACTATCTGACTATCGAATTATGTCCTGCCATGAACGTCTGTTC
Organism: Debaryomyces coudertii; assembly: GCA_030564605.1. NCBI lineage: Eukaryota > Fungi > Ascomycota > Pichiomycetes > Serinales > Debaryomycetaceae > Debaryomyces > Debaryomyces coudertii. The sequence continues at coordinate 171,513 of JAKTYF010000015.1, forward strand.
CATGATTTCCAACGCTCTTTCTTCTTTGTGCCCACCATTAATCTGTTCCATTCTCTGTTTCAGTAGCTCTTTATACCACCATTTCAGATTATTACTCCTCAATTTTCGTAGATTTATCATTTCTTTATGTTATTGTTCATTATTTTTCATTCTAAATGTTACTCAATTCATCTCATAGTATTATCAATGTATATGCCCTCTATAATTCAATAGTTTCGATAGTCCGTTATGTTGGTATAACATACCCATTTTCTAGTGTTTGGTTTACGTTGAAGAAGTCCTTAATACTAGCTTTTTGCAAAGTAGTCGCTTTTCTCTATGCTATTTTGGGTTTGGTACAATGAGAAGTGAAAATTTTCAGACTTCGGATATATTACACAAACCTATTTTTCGGCTGAACGATTCTTTCTAGGGCTAAAGCCCCTTATATAGGGTCCCATGTGAAGCATAGTTCTGTGAAAATGTATGGGTGTTGGATGCAAAATATATGAACCATGAAGAGTGTGTTGGAAGAGGTTGTGTAGACATTGTGGTCGTAATATATAGGATTATATTTCAGTACAACTTGGAAATTATGTTAGACCTTCTACTGATTTGATTATGTAGTTGTTGATACATCGCTATATAATGGAGCACACCGACAAGATATGTAAATATAAGCTGAAATGCAGCAAGACTGCTTTCGTGGAAGAGACGGATTTAACGAGTTACGGATAGACAAATGAAGAAAAACACATCCTAATAGGGCGTTGTAGGAGACATAGACACAAAAATAGGGACGACGTGCTCCATAATGGATTTACTATCAGCAGGCTTTGGCATAAATTCTACAATAATGCAAGACCATGCTGAACCATAGGTTGTGAGGCACCGTATTCTATATATTGGTTAAAGGTAGGTAGCGGAAGGATGGATGGATGAATAGATATATAAAACAGAGAAGGATGTAGAACTTCAGTAAACGAGAAATATATTAGATAGGAAAATATACCCTAGTAATTTGTATTTGAATTAGAAGTAATATTTTGAACTGGAAACATCATAAAAGAAACGGAATGTTCGGTTGGTACTCAACACACAAGAATACATGTATACTTGTTTACTTACTGAGATAATTATAGAATATAATTTTATTTTAACATAAATAATACAGAAAACCAAGCTAAATCAAAAACAAACGTATTTAAAAATTGAAAATTGTGTAGACTAAAAAAAACTTCCTGGCATACGTAATCCAGTAGTTTCGGGCTGTTGATCCGCCGTGACATTTGATGTTTGAGCAACTTGGTCTGGAGCATTGCCACGAGACGACGACTTGTCATCGATATTAGCGGATCCGCCGCCATATGATCCTTCCGATTTTGTTTCGGATCCTTGGCCATAACCTTGCTTGTAGGCCTCTTGAAGGACCTGACCACCCAATCTGGAGGTTTGAGTATCATTGCCTTCATGCTGGTTACCACCAGGTGCACCGGTTGCTTTACTGGAACCTCTGAAACCTCTTTCGTGTGTTTTATATGCATCCTGATACGCCTGTTGACCACTAGCACTCGACCTTGAGTCTTGAATGTCTTGGTTGCCTTGTTGGTTGCCGTATGTAGCCTTTTCTGAGCCTCTGTGTGCACCATAAGCACCAGCTACTCCAGTGACCCCAGCACCTAATCCAGCAACAGAGCCTGTACTACCTTCAGTACCCTGGGGAACACTGGCACTTGATGTTGTTAATTCAATTCTCTGACCATGTTCGTTTGTAATGATACCAGTCGAGGCATCAATTCTTAATTCCTTCACTGCTGCCAACACAGTTGGTTGCTTTTTGAGAGCCTCAACAGTCTGGGTTGCAATTCTGGTGGCCTCGAAATTATCCTTAGTACCTTGAACTGTAACCACAATATCTGAACCATCAGACGCTTTGGAAGTTGAGGCACCGGGGCCAGAATGACCAGCAACACCATGACCTGTAGACCCTTGAGTCGCAGCGTCATGACTTATAGCTTCACGACCAGAAACATCTCGGTTCTCAGTCGAACGGTTGCCGGCAGCACTTTCAGCTGGATGGACAGCACCCTCATAATCCTTACTGGCAGTACTGGCTTTGTTTTGAGAGTGCGAGCGAGCGCCATAGCTTGCAGCTGCTGCAGCTGCAGCTGCACCGACGCCAGCTCCAGTCGCACCAGCCTTCAAACCATGATGTGATTGCGATTGTTCAGCCGAAGGACCAAAAGCATCTTTTCTTGATCCCGATGAAGGTTGCGTGTTACCCAAAACACCAGCATTAGCAGCAGTCGACAATCTTTCTTTGGCCTTTTGATGTTCATAATGATGGTCGTTTGGATTTGTAGACTCGAAATCTTTTTGGCTCCTTCTAGGAGAAAGGCCACTTTGTTTATTAACTGATGCATGACCAACACCAGTACCTGCACTATTAGCCACAGTGTTGCCTGATTGATTGGAGCCAGTTCCTACGTTTCCATCGGCACCATCAGTCTTGTAAACTTCTTTCGTTTGAGTGTTAATTACTAACTTACCATGAGTCAAGTCAACTCCTTGAGCGCTGAGTTCTTTCGAAGCTTGATGGGCAATCTTTGAAGCTGCTTTTTCATCTTTAACCCCAATCACTTCAACAAGTAAGTTACTTTCATTCGAACCTTTGCTGTTGGAACCTGGTGCACCAGCTTCAACAGCACTAGCACCATCACTGTGACCTGACTTAGGTTGATATTTGCTTGATGATAAGCTTGCATCTTCAGCCCCGGCAATTTGTCCTGCTTCATATGAACCTTGAATAATTCCTGCAACATAATATGCGTACAAATCGTGTTCATTTAAGCCACCACCAGATCCCATTTGTTTAGTAGACGAATCATGGGTTGTACCACCATAGCCAGCGATTGCACCTGCACCAGATGCACCATAAGCTCCTTCTTGAGCACCCCGGGAATACGCACCTTCCTCTATCCCCTTTGAGTATGAACCTTCATTAGCACCTTGATTGTATGACTCTTGCACCAAGCCTTTAGGAGATTGAGAACCATGGGCAGTTTCAGATGTGTTTTCACCACGGGCATTCTTACGTGATGAGGAGAGACCGTATCCTGCAGCTGCACCTAATGAACCCGCTCCTGCTGCATCGACTGCGGCCCTATCATAGCGTGAATCTGAAGGATTTCTACCAGAATCAGATGGTACAGTAGTCGCGGAACTTGAAGGTTCGCCTTGTCTATAACCACCTGGTATACCTGATGCATGTGACGCTCCTGTGATGCAAGTATTCTTTTCAGCCTTAGTCGTAACTAAACTTGCATCTTCAGTACCAACGATTTGACCTGCTTCATATGAACCACGAACTATACCAGCAACATAATATTCGCGTAATTCTTTTTCAGTCAAATTAGTACTCTGTTGCTTTTTTACCGAGTCATGGGTTGTACCTGCAGCACCAACCCCCGTTCCGGCACCCGTAGAGTTCTTATTTGCAGAAACAGATCCATGACCAACACTTGTACCTGAACGAGAGTCATCTTTAGAATGAGATGACTTGTTCTTATCTGAAGATGAAGATAACCCCATCGCTCCTGCCGCGCCAGTCGCTGCACCCGCTGCTGCACCCATGATGCCATGGTGCTCAGACTTATCTTTATCTGAATCTACACCTTGTTGGTCACATTCATTGGCTGAACTTTTTTTTTTTGCATCCTCTTTACTTTCTCGGGTTTGAGAATATGAACCTGGGCTTTCATTCAACTCGCCTTCCTTTCCACCACTAGAAATAAATCTATTCTGGTTTTCAAAAACAGTTTTCGATACTGGTTGAACATCATCTTTAGGATTTTCTTCACTTTCTTGAGCTTCATTTTCAACCGACGCACCCTGATGAGACTCCAATTTTTTAATTTCTGGAGAAGCGTCTTCGGCAACTTCAATTAAGGGTCTCTTGTCATCTGTAGTACCATGCTTTTTATTGTAAGCTTCTACATTTGCTTCAGTTTGTGAATTTTTTTGTGAATTTTTTGGTCCATCATTGGATTCTTCTTCGGCATCAGAATGTTTGGAATCTTCTTCACATTCTTTACCTTGGTCATGAGCTGGTGCCTCTGCAACATCATCATAATGTCTAGCAGCTGGATCAATTAGATTGCCACCAGTATGATTGACATTTTTACTACCAGCATATCCAAGTGCGCCAGCTGCCGCACCGGCTGCTCCTGCTGCTGCTGTTCCAATACCAGTCCCAGACTTGCTGTTATTCTTAGACCTAGGGTCATCAGTGGCTTCTTTAGCTGAGTCCTTATATGGGACTCTGTCTTTTCTTGAACTGGGAGATTCGCTTGTATTTACATTTTCTTCAGTTTCGGTTTTATCAGACGAATCTTTCTTTTTCACATCATCTTTACTTTCCCTGGATTGAGAATGTGAACCTGGGCTTTCATTCAACTCGCCTTCCTTTCCACCACTAGAAATAAATCTATTCTGGTTTTCAAAAACAGTTTTCGATACTGGTTGAACATCATCTTTAGGATTTTCTTCACTTTCTTGAGCTTCATTTTCAACCGACGCACCCTGATGAGACTCCAATTTTTTAATTTCTGGAGAAGCGTCTTCGGCAACTTCAATTAAGGGTCTCTTGTCATCTGTAGTACCATGCTTTTTATTGTAAGCTTCTACATTTGCTTCAGTTTGTGAATTTTTTTGTGAATTTTTTGGTCCATCATTGGATTCTTCTTCGGCATCAGAATGTTTGGAATCTTCTTCACATTCTTTACCTTGGTCATGAGCTGGTGCCTCTGCAACATCATCATAATGTCTAGCAGCTGGATCAATTAGATTGCCACCAGTATGATTGACATTTTTACTACCAGCATATCCAAGTGCACCAGCTGCCGCACCGGCTGCTCCTGCGGCTGCTGTTCCAATACCAGTCCCAGACTTGCTGTTATTCTTAGACTTAGGGTCATCAGTGGCTTCTTTAGCTGAGTCCTTATATGGGACTCTATCCTTTCTTGAACTGTATGTTACATTTGCATCGTCTCCTCTTGGAACCGTGTCTTCCTCGCTGTCGATCTTAGTTGGGTCAACGTCACTTTTATTAGAATCTGATCTCTCAGGGGTAGATAATCCAATTGCAGCTGCAGCACCTCCTAAAACACCAGCAAACAAGCCAGATCTCGTTGAGTTAACAGTCTCGTTGGGGTCATCCGCATCAGTCCCATCATTATCATCATCTTCATCATCAACATCTTGTAATTGTGGTGCGTCTATTGATCTGGAAGTTTTGGAGCTATTACTTGACCCATAGGTGCCCTTGTTGGGACCTAATTCAGTGGAGGCTGTTTTTCTGCCAGCATCGTAAGCTTCATTAATAATACTACCTTGCTTTTTACCTGCTTCATAAACTTCATTAATAATATCAGAATGACTACCATAACCAGCTTTTTCTGCAGCAACAGCACCTGCTGCATTGATTGCACCACCAACTCCACCAAGGACACCAGGTTTTGAAGTACCGTCATCGTTAATTTCAACGTTCCTATTTGTTGAAGGATCGCTTGATGACGCCTCTTTCTTTGATCCTAAAGAAGAATCCTTCATAGCATCCGTTTCTTCTTCAGAATCGAAACCTAAAGTATTGGAAGCCATTGCCGCTGCTGCACCAAGTATTCCACCACCCGCAGCACCAGTTGCCACACCAGATCCTCTGTCTAAATTAGAAGAATTGGTTTGGTCTACAGCATTACTAGCTGATCCGATATTAGGATCCTTTACAAATGCCTCAGCCTTTGTTTCATTGATATCATTAGCACCACTCGTGCCAGTCGCATCCGGTCCAGAAGTAGAATCTGAGGCAGCCCTAACACCTTGTTCATAAGCTTCATCAACTGTGGCCTTCTCGTGAGATTTACCTCCGAGTCCAACATAGCCAGCTGCACCAGCAATAGCCGCAGCAATGCCTGATCCAGTAAGTATACCACTTGTATTTGATGAATCATCTTTGAATGCATCGTTTTCACCAGTGGCATCCTTATATATATCAGTCGATGCGACATTCTTATTTTTGTATGTACCGGTACCTGGAGCAGTAGTACTTATAGCACTACCTTGCGTTTGATGAGATTTCTTTTCAAAGTTCTCCTTACCAGCATTACAAGATCCCATGATAATACCTTGCTTGTACGCTTCCTCTATAATTGCTTTTGATGATCGAGTAGTTGCCCCTGCAGATTTAACTCCTTGGCCATAAGCCTCGTCAACCGAAGACTTTTCATTATTCTTATTCAAACCAGCATAACCGGTTGCCCCTGCGATTGCAGCACCAATGCCGGTACCACCAAGAATACCAGTTTTGTTAGAGTCGCCTTTGTCTGCAGAACTCACATCCTTAGCGCCCGACACACCTCCACTTGCAATGGCAGTACCAGTCTGTCTAGTGTCAGCTGTACCACCTGCGCCTTCACCGAAAGCTGTCCCAGCAGCTGATTTACTTGTGCCAGAAGTATCAGCAGAGGTGCCATGAATGCCACCAGAGTTAACTTGGTCGATCTCCTTCTGAGTGGATGCAATTCTTCTATCTAACTCTTTGATTTGTCTATCATAATCGTAGTCTTCCTCAGAAAGAACATTTGTGGTAGTGGTGGTACCAGCTCCTGAACCAGTACCATATGTGCTATTAGTCCCACGCGCTCCAGTAGATCCCGCGTCGTTGACATTAGCTGTCCCACGAGCATCATCAGTGTTGCTCTTCTTTCTAGAGTTAGCAGCGACTCCAGCTCCGGTAGCACCAATAGCAGCACCAGCAGCACCAGCACCTAAATCTCTCCCAGAGCTTGAAGTGTCAGTTCCACTATAATCCCTAGCCTCTGCCGACGCAGTAGATACACCTTCTCTATTCCATGCAGATTTATTCTTTGCGTGCTCCTTTTCAGTGTCATTGTATTTCGATGGAGATTCTTGACCTGCTTCCTGCGTTGATTGGCTCGTTTGGTGTTGAGCTTTTGCATCACGCGTGGCTTGCGCTTGGCCCTCATTGTACGTACTGTTCTTAATGTCATCAATGACGCTTTTTTCGTGATCGTTCTGTTCTTGCTGTTCGTAGTATGCTGAAGGATGGGTCTTCAAGTTACGTTGTTTGATCAACTCAGCCTTGGTGGCCTCACTCATCTCGCCGTCATTGCTCTTACCGTAGACACCACCTTGAGTATCCCTTGGGTCGAAAAATAATCCGTTCCCTTCTTTTTTGCTGGCATCATCACTGTACAGAGGACGGTCGTTCTCCATTACTCCTGAGTTGATTCCATCATGTTTGTTTTCTCTGGAAGTAGCATGTGCACCACCCCCAACAACTCCTGCTGCTGCTGCTGCTCCAACGGTGGTAGCCGCATCGGATCTGGCTCCAGTTCCAGAAGTAGGTCCAGTATCAGAGCCTGCTCCAACAGCCCCCGTTTCTTTGACATTTCCGGTAGCGATTCCAGTGCTGGTCCCAGTTCCAGCACCACCACCATTTTGAAAATGCTCCCTATTCACCAAACTATCGTCGGTTGGCACTTTTTGATTAGCAAAATCGCCTCCCACATCCTTATCCACAGGAACTCGGTGTATCTTAGGTGGGTGTCTAACCATCCGTCCCTTTGGTGACGATACCACCGTATCATTGTCATATGAATCTCCAGATCTATAACTTTTGCCTGATGGTGAGCGAGGATATGATGTTCCTTTTCCTGCCCCTGTTTCTGTTGCTGTATCGTTTCCTTCGTGTGTCCCTGTGTGTACACCACGTTTTTTCTCGAGTTCTGCTCTCTTGCGTCCTTCTTGGTACGCCAATTCTACCACGGATGAAGCGTTGTCTGAGGCACCGCTTTCTGCGGTCCCTGTAGAACGGGTAGCCCCAGCACTGGCCCGCTTGCTCCCACTGCTAGATGCCGTGCCAGCACTGCCTGCGGCATGTTCTGAGTTCATGCTCGACGATCTCGAGTGGGATCTGAAGGGTTTCTTCAACTTGTTCAAAAACCCATGTTTTTCTTCTTGAGACATAATGCTAGTCTTAATTATTTAATTGCGCAAAAGAAATATAGTGTATATCTCTTGTCTATCCAATTGTTGTCAAAGAGTATCAATTGATCAATTGGTTTGTTCTTGGGTTAATTGGCTGATTTGTTAATTGGCTATTTAGTCAATTATTCAATTATCAATTAATAGTTCGTTAATTATTTAAATAAATATAATAAATTTCTCTGCAATTGAAACGGGTTAGTCGATGCTAATGTCTATACTACTACTCTCACCTATATATATGAATTTAAAATTTCATGACTTTCACAGCAACTATTGTGAAATTTTCCACCAATTGTTATGGTACAATAAAGCCATCATGTTTGTTTTATTGCTACTCATTAACTCCGCAACTATAACGAATGCGAAATTACGTTACTTACATCACGTCAAATGGGCAATGGTTTGGGTGCCACGATCCAGGTTCATGGCTGTGGGTCGGTCCCACCTCCAGCCACTCACGATCCAATATTCATAGTAGTGGATTTTAAGGTTGTAGTATCGGGTGACATGTACCAGTATGTAAAGCGTAGACCATATACAGAATATTTGCCCAATATAACCGAATGGTTTTAGATTGTGTGGGACCAGCCACGCCGCTTGGTGGCTACATATGTATGGTGGATGGATAGCATGAAACACGGGTGACCCTATTCTTCCATTGCAGATTACGTACATACAGTCGGAGCTATTGAGCATTATGAGCAGTTGCTAAAGTGCCTGATGTGGTGGTGAGCAGTTGATGGTGGACTTAGAGGTAAAATAGAGATGGGGGGAACACAGGGGTGGGTCTAAAAGGGTGAGATGGGGAATTGACGAAGTCGATGGGAATATATGGGTGATTGAAGTGTATAAAAAGTGTATATAGGGGCATGGAAAGGTATGGCGTGGTATTAAGACAATCGGTCAGAAAACGTCATAGCAATCACAACGAACCGAGGAAGTTCTGGTGTTTGGGTGTATGGTGTAGTTCCAGTTATCAACTGCCATGTCGAATGCATGAAAAAGTTGGCGATGTGATGGATTGTGGAACTATGGACGGTCACACAGAACGGAGAAGGGTGTAGCAAACCCACTGGGTGTTGGTACATACGCGTGTAGCCAATTGATGGAGATTGTGTAGCGAATAGAGCAGATGGTGGAAGATGTCTGCATGATGCATAGCAATCGACTGCAAAATGCTAACAATAGGTGCAAGGCCATCCACGAGATGAGGGCATGAAAGTTGGGAATAGAAGTGATTTATTGATCAGAATTTAGGCCATGGGCACGAGATGACCGTTGGGACGCGTTGGACTAGTTGCGCTTCTGTCGCAGATGCATAGGCGCGAGATGAAGGGACTGGCTCAAAGGGCCAAAGGTGATATGTACTCGTAGATCGAACATCTGAGTTGGATCAAATATGTAGGCTTGAATCATGATGTGCTATGTACCATCGTACATCGAATATGACGTATGTGGTAGTATAGACAACTTGCTGGATTGTCACAAGACTTCCATAATGACTGGTATGGTCCCTACTTATATTGGGGCATTTTATTAGGCTTGTTGTACACCAACCGCGTAACCAACCAGTCCAAGCTCTCGCGGAGCCCCTGGTTCTCCAAGATCGATACTGGCAAGAGCTTCAGGTCCGTCGCCTCGAGCTCGCTAACCAAGTCAATGAAATAGCCCGTCTTCAACGAGATCAAGTCAACTGCCGTGGGTAAATCCTGCTTATTGGCCATCATAAGAATGGGCACATTAACAAAATCAAATTCATTATTGTCGTCACACCATGACTGGTCGTGAGTGACCTCCATAAGCGTTTCGTAGCACTCGTGGAACCGCTCGGTGTCGGTCGAGTCGATGATGAAGATAATTCCATGGCAGGACTTGTAGTATCGCGACCACATACTGCGTAATGACTTCTGTCCTCCCAAGTCCCAGAACTTCAAGTTAATATTGTTAAACTGGTGACTGTCGGACCCCTCATATTTTATGGTAGCAACGTTTTGTCCCACCGTCGGCAATATTCGTTTCGTCTTGATCGCATTTGTAGTATTTTCTGTCTCCTCTCCCTTTTTCGTCTCGTTCAGCGATGAATACAACAACTTAAGGTGCTCCAAAAAGGTGGTTTTGCCCGCATTGTCTAACCCAAGTATAAGAATATTATACTGTTCCTGCTTGGTGTACTGTGTGTACAATGATGATGCCAAATGAAACATACTTGGAACCTTCAGTTTGTAATCTATAATTTGTCGAATGAGCAGTCTGTTTATGTCTAATTTGGTTATTCTATCTTGATCGTGCAACACTATTTTGGGGAATCTGTACTGCTTTTCCCACAATGTCAATTACTATCACTCCGGTGTATGATATCTATGTTGTAGCGCTCCTTGGGGTGTTTTTAGTTGATTAATATGTTTTCTTTATGGTTATAGGCTTTATATACCTACAATTATGTAATTAGGTGTAAACTTACCCGGCTTTAAGCCATTATTTATGTCCCATCGAAATTTTTCACTTTAATGATGGCTTTTTCTACACGTTTATAACTTACTCCATCTAATAGTATGTTTATTTGATATATATTGTACATATGATGATCATTTGATAGGGACAACTGATTTACAAATGAAGAGTTGTCTAAGATAGTAGAAAAATATCTGATGTACTGGCATTTTGCTCAAATTTCTAAATGAATCTAATACTAACAATTCAGGTTGAACTCGTACACAATATCCCTTTGGATGCCCTGCGGCGACTCTTTGAAGACTTGGTGTAGACCCTGTGTAGATTGTTCGATAGTAGTTCACGGTAGAACAAGGGATCCTATTGATACATAAATAGAGCTTCACTTATTGTCTTTTTCTAGCTGAGTCCTCCACAACCCTTCTCCGGAATATAGTAATAATTTTATTGCCCATCGAGCTCATTTTCATCTCAGACAGCGTCAAGCTTATCGGCTTATAATGTAGATTAGACAGCTTAACCTAGTGTTGTTTTGCGTCATTGCACGACAGCACGCCATTTTCAACGTTGATTATTTGATAACGAACCAAAAGGTTACGCCAGCTTCTTCTTCCTACATATCGCCGAAGAATACAAGTACAATGTCATTTAAGCTTCCGTTTGATTTACTGTCGATTCAAGAATCGTTAAACTACGAGAACTTATCCAAGTCCATCCAGAAAGTCAATCCAAGTAAATACTCAGACCAGTTCAAAGAATCGATCCATCCATTTGCGTCTAAGACTACGCAATTTATCAATGGAACCAACGTCGAGGCCAGTGAATTACCAGTTGAATATTTGCAATTAGAAGTCAATTGTGACTTATTGTTGAAGTTGTACACTGAATTAATCCAGTTCAACAATGACACATTCGCTAACGTGTCTTATGACTACCCTCCAGCAAACTACACATTAGCTAGGATCAGAGACGCCAATGTTGGAGGATTGATTTCAAACAAGTTTACTCAATTAAAGAATGTATCTTCTCCACAAGAATTTGAAAATATCTTGATGGGCATTAAAGATCATAAGGACACTGGCGGCGAAGATCAAGTAGAAATCCAGACCACATCGGTTCAAATCCCGAAGACATTTTACGGACATCTTTCCCAAGTTACTGAAAAACACAGTCAGGATTTCAAAGAATCGAGCAATGCATTGTCATTAGGTTTGATGCAAGTGTCATCGACTTACTTGGAAATGGCCAGTGCTAGACTAGACATGGACAAGACTATTATGAATGAATTGAACGCCAAGTTGGTACTGATCCTCAACAATCAGTTTATCAAGGTCAACGAGTTACGTAAGAGGGTGTACTCTGTTAGAATGGACTTCGATACTATGAGGGCCACAGTGGGTGAAGACGAAGAAAACGAAGACTTGATTAAATGTGAAGATGAATACGTTAGTGCAACCGAGGTTGCTGTTACCGAAATGAAGAAATTATTGAAACCTTCCAAGTCAATTTCGTTGTTAAGGATTTTTGTCGATACTCAAAAGGTGTGGTTCGAAACTAGTTATAAGAAATTAACTGCGTTGTCTGAAAACTTAGACAAAATTGACGTAGCAACTGAAGAAGAAGACGAAGAAGAAGAAGACCAAGCTTAATCTTCTTTCTAATGCTCGTATTAGCTGAACCAATAGGATGCAAATTAAGTTTTAAATAGTTATGCCCTTCTGTATTTATTATTATTCCATAATGAGAATGCGCATCAACTGTAGATGAAAATTTAGCTGGAACTACAACCTATGTAATGAACTGAATGCAAGTAGACATGGAGAACTCAAAGAAACAAGCGTCTTATAGCGACAAGAGCAATGTCATTCATAAGGCCTATTTAATGGAGCCTATTATTAGGCATCGGATCCAAGATTCGCTATTTTATAAACAATATTTGTACTTGACTAACGAAGCGACGATATTACCTATAATCGTAAACCAGGTGAAATATATCGGGAGCACAAACGCCAATGGCAAACCTTCACCATTTATTTGTTGTTTGCTTCGATTATTAGAATTAGAACCCCCCAAAGATGTCATTGAAATGTGTTTGCATCAATTGGGCACAAATGAGTTCAAGTATTTGACAGCGTTGATGTTACTTTACATTCGATTCGTCTGGGTCAACGAGAACATTATCAATACCGCTGAATTATTTTACTCTGATTACAGAAAGCTACGGGTTCAATTGAAATCTCCGGTTATTGTCAACGGCACCCCCCTGCTCTATAAACTCACGTACATGGATGTATGGTGCGACGACCTATTGATTAACGAGAGAGTCGTCGATTTAATCTTGCCTCGAATGGTTCCACGTCAAATATTGCAAGAACGAGAATTGGTTGGAGAAAGAAACTATCATACTATGCCATCCGCAAGCGAAAGTGAAAATAGTTCTGATGACTACGAAAGTGACAGTGATTGATGTCGAGTTTTCATACGCTTGATCTAAAATATCAGGATATTCCGAATATAGATACAATATTAGTCGTCTGCAAGTAGCTCTATCAATTATGGCTGATTATAGAGGAAGTCGCTACATGGTTATGCCGCTACATGGTTATGCCGCGCAAGTCCATCCTGTCAAAGTCTACACCCAAATTCAAACTTACATCAATAAATGAAGCCAACATTTCCTATATGCCATTTAGCCCTTGATAATGAAGAATGGTTACAAGTCACTACGCTAAACGTATATTAATGCTAACTAAGACTGGGCAAAAATCAGGGTATTTAGCAAGTTAGACTGAATTTTGCAGGTTACACGAAATTCCATAAATAAACCTTTTTTGAACAATATTTTCATTGAATAAGCTCTTATCTCTTTATAACGACAAATGAATATATAACAAGGCAAATGACAGTAACTATATTGCCACAGAGTGGACACGAGGTCCAAAATGGAAGTTCAGGCGACCAGGCTTCTAAAACCAAGGTTATTTTTATTGCATTACTTTTCTTGGTGTCACTAACTTCGTTTGTTCTACAAACAGAACTTACGTCACAAGTATTCCAGCTCGGATTTAACGAACCTGTTCTTATGTTAATGATGACACACGGGGCTTGGTGGATATTATGGCCAATGCAGGTCCTTATAATATCCGTCTGGAGAACAGGCAAGAAGATCCAACTGCAGAACAAACTCAAAGGTGGGGGTGGATCACATTACCAAAGATTGAACTCCAACACCCAGTTATTAGAGAATGGTGAGGTACCTACGCATACGCAGGAACACAGCTCACTTGATGTGATGAAATATTTTAAAAAGACTATCATCAGACAAGTTCGTAATGTTTACCATACGTCGATTTTGATTTATGAAGCTAATGTTAACGGTGACACTTCGACCTATGACTGTCACCAAGTGATTGATAAGAGTCCACGTATTTCCAGCTCTTGTTCTTTGACAGAATGCTTTAGGTCGTTCGTGGCTGCCGAGCCTTTTAAATACATTCTTGTTAAGGCTGCAATTATTACGGTGTTTTTGACAATTGCAGGAGGAACGTGGTTTGTTGCCATGGCCATGACTTATGCTGCTGACGTTACTGCTATTTACAATTGCTCTGCATTCACAGCGTATGCGTTTGCGATTCCAATTTTGAACGAGAAATTCTCTTGGTTAAAAGCAAGTTCTGTAGTAGTTGCGGTTGCAGGAGTCTTCATCGTTGCCTATTCCGATGATTCTCCACCTTCAAATGATGGTGAAGAGCTTTATCCAAATAGACTCTGGGGTAATTTGGTTATTTTTATTGGTGCCATCTTATACGGGTACTATGAAGTTTTATATAAGAAATGGACGTGTATTCCACCACACCTAGTCAAAATTATTACTCCTCGTCGTCAATTAACTTTTGCAAACTTTATCATGGCTTTGTTTGGTCTATTTACTGTTATAATATTGGCAATAGCAATCATTTTTGGTTCAATTTTCCATATCCACTCCTTTAATTTTTTCAATTACGGCGAAAACACGGGAAAAATTTGGGCTTTTATCTTTGGATCAGCAATTGCTAACATATTATTCAGTGCCCTGTTTTTGTCTCTTATGGCCCTTACAAACCCAGTTTTGTCATCAGTAAGTTCGTTATTAACAATCTTCTTGATCGGAATTGTTGAATGGCTTATTTTTGGTAACAAATTAAGCTTCCAACAGTTACTTGGAGATTTTTTTGTTATTGTTGGTTTTGTTATGTTGACAACTGCTTCGTGGAAAGAAATTAGTGAAGGTAATGACGATGACGATGTCGAAAATGTTAGTACCTTTTCTTTTGCACCTAGTACAGAAGGTTGAATTTCAACTTTTATCGTTACATTGTACATTTATATATTACATTAAATTAAATAGCATATCGTTGCACTCGTGTAGACCGCTAAATATAACAGGTACCAAATTTTTGCGAAATAAGATTATCTGAGCTTAAACAGAAAATTGCCGTTAAATAAATTACATTCATCTAATCAACTTTACAACACGACATAAACATGACTGTAAATGAAAACGGCTCGGATGCGGCCTTTAGAGGCCTTATGAAGAATTTGAATTTAGATGAAACCCAATTCAAATTATACAAGACTAATTTTTCCCAATTGACATACGATCAACTTTCCACTACGAAGGAAGAAATCGAATCACAATTATCGTTACTATTTGATACCTTAACTAAACATTATAATGCTAATATGTCAACCTCATTGCTAACGGATGATGGTTATCCCAGAAATGATATTGATGTGGTGGGAATTAGACTAATAAGGGTCAAGATCATACGGTTGAGAAACGATGTCAAGTTGGTGTACTCGCTACTAGAAAGTAAATTAATCGAGAAATTTGAGGCACATAAAGACTCAGTGACACCAGAAACACTATATGACCCAAAGCAACCTAAATCGACACCTGTCTACACTATTCCGTTTGCAACTGTGAGTGAAGTGGTTCATCTTGGTCCTGCCTACTCTTCTGGCCTAAAAGAAGGCGACCAGATCATTTCAGTGGATGATATCCACGCAGCTAATCATGAGAGATTAAGCAAGATCTCCCATAAAGTCCGTAATAGCATAGACATATCCATTTCCGTCGTTGTCTTGAGAGAAGGCGCGCGACATACGCTTGAATTGAAACCTACTGATAAGTGGGACGGTAAAGGTTTATTAGGTTGTCGTCTACTTCCATTATAAACTAATCTGCCATATGTACAAAATACCAATCTTGTCACCATACATTAAGAAATCACTCCACATAAGCATTATTAACCCCCATGCAAGGTACTTGTGAATGTGAAAACATCACCACTCTCCACTACATAATCCTCCATACCTTCTAATTCCCAGTCAGTATCGTTAATGAGCACCAAAATACCTGGGCGAACCGTTCCTTCTTCGATGAATACAGGTATGTCTTTTGGATCAGTTATTATAGTTGCGGTAATATATTTAATCAAGTCTTCCATTGTAGCCTCGCCTTCTTTTAAAGGAACCTCACATTTATGTTCTCTGATACTATTGGAGATAATATCCAATCCTCCCAAAAACTCTACCTTTACTTTAATACCCATTTTGTCGTACTTCTGGCTATATACCGATACTTCACTAAGGTTTCGCTCAAGTACTTCTTTAAGGTCAATTTTATGGGAAGAGGTGAAAAGTACCACAAAACCACATACCGAGAGAATTGACCCATGCTGAAAATTCAAACACGTTAGCATTTACTAGACTAAACAGACAAGCATATTTAGTTATCTATTCTTAATCTTAAGATAAATCTAAGATAGAATGGTTCAATTAAGAATGATTAAACAGTCGGTAATTTGTGTGGCATTTTTGTTTGGTATACTTGCCAATGCCTTGTCCGCAGATGCACAAGGCGTAAGTCAGGCATTAGTGGTTTACGATTCCAATCTCTACGACGTAAACAATTTGAAGACTGCAAGCTCTGAAATTACGCAATTGGTATCAGATTTAAAGGAGAAACACGGGTTTGAATTAACTTTACAATCTTACTTCGATGAAGAATTGTCATTATTCGTAGCGGACGAACCAAGATATGACCATTTAATTTTGCTTCCTAGCTCCAAGAAAACTATTGGTAACAAGAAGGGTTTCAACCAACGCCAGTTGGTGGAATTCATAAATAGAGAAGGAAATATATTTATTGTTGGTAATGATGAATCAGTCTTACCAGACGATATTCGAAACTTCGTCAACGAGTTGGGCATTTATCCAGCTCCAAAGGGGTTCAAGTACATTGACCATTTCAACTGTGAAAATGGTACCCCTCAACTCACAAACGAGAATATTGTTAACAAGAGAGTCCTTGGTGAATTTGCAGGTGGTAAGCATGAGTACAAAGGTACCGGGGCGTTGATTTCAAACAATAAACATATCTTCCCAATTGTCAGAAGTTCTAAAACAGGTTTTACTACTGACGAAGTGGATAGTACTATCAGCCTGGAAAAGACGTGGACTTTTGGTCAACAGGGATTTTTGGCTGTAGGTTTCCAAGCGTTGAACAATGCCAGATTGTCGTGGGTTGGTTCGGAATCATTGATCAATGACGATATACTTAAATGGACGTTCCAAGAAAGAAATGTGTTGAAATTACAATTTGTTCAACACTACAAAAATGAGAGCCCAGAATTTCCTAACAATACTTTATACCGTATTAAGGATCAAGTCATTTACACCATTGGCATTTCTGAATTTTCCAATGATAAATGGATTCCATACGAAATCAAGGATGAAGATGACACGTTTCAACTTGCATTTAAGATGTTAGATCCATACCAAAGAGTTAACTTGCAACCATTGGGAACTGGCTCGTCGATTGAAGATAATGACCTTGCGGAAGATACATACATTTATTATGCTAATTTCACGATTCCAGATCAACATGGTATTTTCACCTTCGAATTAGATTACAAGAGATCTGGTTTAAGTTACATAGTCGATAAAAGGGTCGTGACAGTTAGACACTTAGCCAACGACGAATATAAGAGATCATGGGATATTCCAAACTCGTGGTTATATGTTGCTAGTGCTATTTTAGTTGTGTTAGGATGGTTTGTATTTGTTGTTAATTTCTTGTATATTGGTAACACCAATGCGTCGAAGAAAAATGTTTAAGGCATCCATATGATAGAAATAGAATCAATTATTCATATTATTATAGTAGTAAATATAAATGAAATACAGGAAGAACTATGTAGCTATGGGAATATCTATAGTGTATTTTTCATTCAGACTTAACTCTTAATACTTAGGATACATACTTCTTGAATCCGGGTTACTATTAATATCATATCGACCTGTACTCTACCCTTTTAAGGAACTCAATTTTGAAAGTTTATGTAGACAATTGCAGTAATAAAAATTATAAACTAAAAATACCATTTTTTAAAACCTATTTAACCTTACCAAGGGTAATGCATTTTACTAACTGTTCTTCTTGTTCTTCTTCATATGTGATATAAGTAGCTCATTCAATCACTTGCAGCACATGTTGATTCTAAACTGTAAATTAAAAGAAGCGACTTTCGCATGTTTTTTTCAAAATAAATTTGAATACTTGAACACTTGATTTTCGATTGATCCAAAAAGAACGATTGCAATTAACCAACCATGTCTACAGTTTCGGACGCTGAAAAACAACAGGCTCAAGATCAAAAAGCCCAAGCATTACAACAACAGTATAATAAATATCAGGAAAATATAACTAATTTGCAAAGTCAACTTAGTACCATAACTTCACAAGTTCACGAACATGCCATAGTTGACAAAACATTAAGTGGCATTCCACCATCAGAACGTGCAGATCGTAAATGTTTTAAGATGATTGGGGGAGTACTTATTGATAAAAGCGTTGACCAAGTAATTCAAATACTTAATGACGAAACCAAAAGCTTAAACGAAGAAAAGACTAAATTTGAAAAGGAATTAGTGAAGTCGAGAAAGGAGATGGAAACGTGGATGAAAAGCAATAACGTTAAGATCGTAAGGGGAGGTGCACAAGAATAGGCTCCAGAATGCGTGTAATATAGTTTAGATAGCAAAGCACTACAATACGGTTAATACAATAAGATTAATACACTTGCAATAATATTTGACTATAAACTGAAAATTCGTAATCGATGTCTACTAAGCCCTACACGGCAATGGTCTTCAAGTATTCCGTACGTGATTCACTGTTTCTGCCGGTTTCTCTGTTTATAGCCTCCCATTTTGGTTCATCTTTAAATAGTCTTACTGCCTTGACTTGTCTGAGTGTACTAGTCAAAGTGAAACGATGGTAAATACCTGCTGGTAAAACTAGCATGTCGTTTGGAACAAGCTTAGCTCTGATCCATTTATCCTGTTTATCTCTAACATCGAAATAACCTTCACCCTCAATAATATATCTGATTTCTTCGTCCTCGTGGTAGTGTTCTTTATAGAATTGTTCCATTTTACGATTGAACGCTTCTATATCTCCGCCAAATGAATCTAGGTTTAATGTGATCTCATCCCTATTCTTGTAGTTTCTTTTAGCAGCAATGTCATCTAATTCATCTTTGTTAGTAACATAAAAGTATTTGACACCGATTCTCTCAAGATCTTCTACACTCACCGCCTCTCCTGAGTTGTGGACATCGGTAAAGTTCTCTGGAGTATCATTGTTATCGTGATAGAAGAATTCAACCATTATATCTGATTTATATAGCCAATTAGATAGTTATCACTGATTACTATCTTCAATCGTTATAGAAATATTGCGACATTAATGGGCTTTAATGTCTCAAGACATTTTTAATCCACAATATTTGGCGATGTCGAAAATATCGTGAGCAAAGTCTGTATTATTAAATTTAGTAATGAATATGTTTAATAATAATAGTAATAACGGCAATAGTAACGGTAATAGGGGTTATAATAACAATCGAAATGTTGAACGATCCCAGGGGTATAATCAGAATATAGAACAACAGCTAGCATCACAGGAGAAGAAGACTGCATATAGAAGAACTGTAGACCATGGTAATAATATGGGAAGATGGTATATTAATCGAAGCCTTGGGATAGATGATCAACCAATTGGTAAAATAAGACCGGAGTCGTCGTATTTGATAGATTTGTTGCCGTCGCCAGCGTATGCATCGAATTCAGTGAAGCAGAACAAGAATAATATGTCCATCATGGATATCCAGACCAAGTTTGTACATCTTTCATCCAATAAGGCAAAACATTCTATCAACACGGTTAAATGGACACCTGAAGGTAGAAGGTTGTTGGTTGCATCACATAGTGGAGAGTTCACTGTGTGGAATGGAATGACTTTTAACTTCGAAACGATTATGCAAGCACACGATCTGGCCATTCTATCCTTGAAATACTCACATAATGATGAGTGGTTATTGAGTGGTGACCAGAGTGGTGTTATCAAATATTGGCAAACCAATTTTAACAATGTGAATATTATAAATGGGCATACTGATGGAATTCGAGACATTGCATTTTCTCCAAATGATTCTAAATTTTTGACTTGTTCAGACGACTCTACCATGAAAATATGGAATTTTAATAACGGTAAAGAAGAAAGGAGTTTGGTAGGCCATCATTGGGATGTCAAATCGGCGGATTGGCACCCAAACTTGGGGCTTATTGTATCTGGATCGAAAGATAATTTGATCAAGCTTTGGGATCCTAGGGCGTCATCATGTGTTTCAACGTTGCATGGATTTAAACACACGATTACTAAAACTAAATTTCAACCTACTGGAACCAAAAGATTATTAGCATCTGTGTCGAGAGATAAGTCATGTCGTATTTTCGATTTAAGAACCATGAAAGATATATTGGTTATAAGAGATCATGAAACTGATTTGTCCTGTGTCGAATGGCATCCAATTCACGCATCTATGATTACGACTGCGGCATATGATGGATCAATGAATCATTATATTATGGATTCATATATATCTGATAACAATATCAAAAACGATAGTAATAATAACTCTACGTCTCCAATCGAAGCATCTCATAAAATTCCTTATGCTCACGAAAAAGCCATTCATGCATTGGAATATCATCCATTGGGTCATCTATTATGTTCTGCTGGAGCTGATAGATCGGCTAGATTTTGGTCAAGAGCTAGACCTAATGACCCAATGTCCTATCAAGATGCCTTATATACAAACGAAAAAGTTGGTGCATGGTACTATGGTGTTAATAATAATATTAATGCTGTAATCGAACCTTCAACTGCAGCTGTGAATAAAGATGATTCATCATCAGCGCCAAGCATTAACTTACCTGGTTTAAATAACTTGCAGAATGGTAATGACTCTAGTACAAATGGATGGGGTAATATCCCTGGTTTAAGAGGTCACTAAGGAAATAAATACGTAATTTATAGAGAAAAGCATCTTACATTTTCAAATAATTATCATGGTATACGTGTATTAATCTTCCTGGTCATTATCCCTCTATACAAATCCCTATATGTATATAAAAATAACACTAACAATGTCCTAAATGAAATAAAATAATGTACAAACTAAGCCAAGCGGAAAGCCTAAATGTTGGTCTTGCTTTTGTAAAATGCATCCACAGCTTCAAAATATCTTTTGCCCTCCCTTTCTGGGTAATTTTGCATGAAGTCCTTGAGAAATGTAAGTATCTTATTGTCCGTTTGAATTTCCAGTCCATTCGATTCAGAAAGACTTGTAAATTTGGATTCTTTGCCACCATTCAAAACCTGAACATAAATCGTGGCCACGTCGCTATACGCTTCTAATTCATCTTTATTTATTGGGTCGTAAATATTAATATAATGTTTGGAACGCTTTTTAAAATCTTGGACAGAAGTATTGTAGTCCTTGCCCTTATAATCAGCATTAAATGCTTTTCCACTTATATTAAAATTTATCAAATTTTCATCTTTGCATTGAATATCCATAATGATGACATTATTAACCGAGACCTGTGATTCTCTTATATATTGCATAATCTTATTTCTTCTTTCCAATGTCGTGTTTGTGGCATCTAGAAAGCCTACACTGATGCTTCCTTTATTCAAATCATGGAGCAATGTACTTAATGAAGTCGTAGCAAAAATCTCTCTTTCGTACTTCGCCTTCAAATTGTTAGGGTTAAAAAAGTCTGAACTGTTGAATGAGTTATGTTTTAGTTTCCGGCGTATGTCTCCTGCATTGTATATCCTTGTCTTACAGTTCTTTTGATCTAAAAATACACAGAGTTGCTTGGATATCGTACTCTTGCCCGATGCCGGGAGCCCAACCAAAATTACCACTGTCCTGTTGAAGTTTAGTTTCTGTGACAACAAACTGTTCAATTCTTCCACACCGACGCAGTTTTCTTTTACAGTCAGTAGAAAAGGAGTTGATGTTATACTACTTGCAGTGGTTTGTGTTGTATTGTTTTTAAAGCTTCCCTCGTAGTATAATTCGTTCGAATCAAATAATGAGTTAATAGAAGTACTCGACCCGATTCTATCAAACTCTCGCGTTCCGTATGAGTTTATGGGTGTTTGAATCATCTCTGGTTCTTTTCTCATCTTAATTTCTATACTTCTCTTTTCAAAATGATCATCCAGATCTTTGAAAAAGGTATCGTGGTGATTTTGTATATCCATCTTCATTACTAGCCGCAATAGCCTCAGCCTTAGCGATATCTCTAGATATTGAGCAACAATCTTAAATATGGAACTATCCAGGTAAATATAACCGTCTGCTTATTAAATTCTGATCTTATAGGCTCATATGATAGAATAATTTAATTAATTTTTTCTATCGATTAATAAAAATTTAACTTTGTTTTTGCATATTAACACAATAAATTTTTCCGGTGTTGATATTCGGACTTTTTCCCATTTAAGGTTTCCGATGACACATACTAAAAAAATTTTTAATACTATAAGTAATCAGGTTATTATATACATGCATTAGTAGGGATATTTATGATTTAGGTCTATACATAACGGGATTGGAATCCTTCTTCTCCCATCTCTCAGCTCTAGCTTTCCCGATGGCTGAGTATACTTTCAACACATTTGCCTTATCGGTAACCATTTTGCGATCGGAAGATTGTGCTGCGTCGTTATTATTCGAGGAAAATTCGTAAATATTACCATCATTTGATTCTAGATTCTTCTTATGGCTAGATGTAAGCATATCAGTTGTGACTGCGAGTAGATCTAAGTATTGTTTAGGATCGTTGGGTAATTTCTTGATGGAATACTTAAGTCTCCATGGTTGATCCTTTGATCTAGGATATGCATGCAAATCCTTCACAGGAGATTTGGAATTGCCAAAATAGTGATCAACATCAATACAGTACGATAACACCCCAAGGTCTGACTTTGTAGTTTCCATGTTAAATTCGTTAAGCTCATCGCGATGTCTGGTGAGGTTTTCGAGCCTTTCTTCGGGTGTAATTTCTTCCTTGAAGCCCGTCTTGAAAGTGGAGGGAAATTTTTGTAACAGTTGGACCTGACCATTCTCTAATGGGACAGCCATAACATGCATTCTTTGTTTGGAAGATCCAGGTATCCTGGAAGACTTCAAGACTACTCTGAATGCGGTACCTTTAAACAGCTCGGTTTGGTTAATATCGTTAATAATAATTTTCAATAATTTTTCCCATATCTCTAGCGACATTTTAAATTGGGTGTCAGCGACGTAGGAAGGCAATTCATCGTCGATATCCTCCAAGCTCGTGGCACCAATGTGTCTGGTTATTTCGTTCCTGCTGTGGTTGTAAAAGGTATTGTCAATTTCGCTTAAAGGTAAATATTGAAATCCGAAAAATGAATTTATGTTGTGATATGCAATGAAAATCCCATCCATTTGACCGATTCTGGCTTGGAAACTATATTTGAGTAATGCACCCGTTTTGATCAAATCTGTGTATTCTCGTTCAAATGATTCAAGATTACCGTTTAATTTCCAAATTTGATATGTGTTGTTTTCTAATTCTGGGTTTCCACTATCATACCTGATCGCACAAACAGCTCTAGTTTTCAAATCAAACGTACCATTTCCTGGTAGTCTATCGTCATAACAGTCTAACTGAGATCTCATTAAAAAACCACCGTAAGATGCATAGTTATAGATATTCTGCGGTTTATCACCCTCATCATCAATTTGCTCTTTATGCTGTAAATCTAGTATTTCAGTGTTTTTATAATTAAGAGTATATCTCGCAAATTCCTTCTCCTCAGTAGTTAACAATGCTTCCAAGCAATGGCCCATTACTGATAAAAGAATTTCTGTGTCGGCAGATTTATCCGATTCAACAGCATATATTATTTCCCCTGTCTTAGAGTTCTTCCCTTTCGGCTGAACAATAACACTGCTTGCAACCCTCTCTATTGCCCCGGAAAATTTGGGGAAGGGGAACCTTTCTTTGTTTGGGATATAGTTATTTAATAAAAGGTAAAATTGCATCAATGCTGTTGTCATTGAAGACGTGGAAGAATAAAAGTTTTTGTTTTCTTGTTCAGCAACTTTCAATAATGACTTATCCTTCGATACACTAACGAAGGTCTCAATTGCATCGAAATTAAACTCATCAAGTTTTATTATTTTCTTCAAATATGGAGTAAAATTATATATTCTCGTTCTAGGGTCCTGTAAAAAATGTACGCCAGGGGAGAATAACGTCTTGTCTAATTTGTGTGCTAATCTGGCGATTTTTGATTTATCGAGTTCTTGTACTTGTTTTAGATCTTCATTTATAGATATTGTCTCGTTGATTACTTCTATTGCATCCTTACTTAAATTTGGTGTCCTATGTGGTTTTGGAGTTCTCGGCTTTGAGTACGATGCATGTTTGCTTAATGAAATTCTTTTTACCGGTGTTTTCGTCGTAGCGTTATTACCAGTGAACCCTGCCAATAACTTAGAGTTCGTCTTGGATCTCAAATTTCTTGTTGATGTTGGTGTTGATGTTGGTGTTGATGTTTGTGCTGGTGTTGGCGTCTGGGTTGGTGTACTTTCTGTCTTAATGGCATTTTGAACTTCTGGAGAAAGTACGTTCTTATTGATGTCTTGAGTATATTTCTTTGAAACTTTTCTAGTTCTTGAAAGGTCTATTTCCTGGTCTAATGTAGCAAGTTCTTGATTTGTCACTCTAAGTTTCGATGTATGCTTCAAAGCACTCGAAAGGTCCACTGGACTTATTTTTTGCTCTTCGCTTGATTTTGGTACTTCATTCTTCTCTTTCAATAAATTTCCCGTATGATAGATATTCCTCACTAGAGATAATCGGATCTTAAGAATTCCTCCACTTTCCCTGAATCCAAACTTCCGTATAGCCAACATTCTATGCAAATAATATGCGTTTTACTGAATGGTTTATACTTTATCAAAATAGTAAAAAAATCTACTCCAGCTCGAGTAGTGTACACGACTATTTTCTACTAGTTACATATGAAGGGTATACATTATCAACATGAAATAGTTACATGATTTGTATCTTCAAGTGATGACTTTATTAATACCATCACTGACAGTATATAGAAAAAAAAAGAAATATACAATAATTTTAAAAAAAACTAACCCAAAAGTAAAAATACATAATAAACATAACAGCATAAACTAAACCCTAAACCAACCAAATCGGTTCAATTGTAAACCCTTCTATCTAACTCACGAAGGACATTTGCAACAGATTGAACTTCTACTTGCATCCCCCTAGTAGTCAATTTTCCAACTAAGGTACTGAAGTCAACTGAGTTGAACCTTTTGTGTCTGGATAAAGTACGATATGCATCAGAACAGGGAATAAATATATCATTTCTTTCCGAAGTAATTGTGTTGGTTGAATTGGTGACCGAAATAGATGGTAAGTTAGCTTTGGAGTTCAGTCTCGAAATTTGAGGAGCGCTGTAATCCATGGGGGATTGTGAAGAAGCATCATATGAAATAGATCTTGAATTTCTTTCATCATTTTCCTTATTTGCAACTGTGGTACAAAACAAGGTTGACATTGGGTCCATCTGACATTGTTCGCAAGTTCCTGGATTACCCGTGCACCCTTCAACCATCTTAGCTTCAGTGGTAGGAGTAAACTCTTTGTCAGGGGACTCATTAGAAAATACTGACGAATTTGTCTTTGTTGTTGATGCGACAACTGTTGGAACTGCTCCGGGAGATAAATTCGTAATTTCACGAATCTCAACCGATGGTCCAGGATGCATAACAGGCAAAGAACTCTTACGGAAATTGTTTGTATTTAGCTGAATTGGAGGTAACGACGTGGTCGCATCGTTTGACACTTCTTTCTCGTTCAAAGTTTCATTGAATCTGGCTGCTTCTTTAGCTGCCTCACGACAAACACAAGGAGTATCATCTGTACAAAACCCACAATTATCAACTGGTGATGATTCGTCAAATTGTGGATCAGAATCTTCCGCATTTTTAGTAGCCTTTGTGAGCAGTGCATTGTTGTTATATTGCTTCTTCAATTTTTTCAAATCCGGCATTGGTCTGTTGGTGGAAAACTTTTTTGTAAAATCGATCTCTCTTGATACCGGTTCGTTGAATTTTCTCTTCTTAGTGGGTAACGATACGGCTGGTACTGGTTTGAATTCCTTGATTGTCTCTTCTAACGACACCTTCTTGGCTGGTTCCGGGTCCTTCAATCCTACAGTTGCACAAAGACACTCGTCCTTCACACACACACCACAATCGAATGAACTCGAGCTGGGATTATTGAACGTGTTCCCTGCTTGTTTATCCGGTGAATTATTGTTCGAGGTCGAAGTCAACGTGTTGCTGTATGAGGAAATATTCGTGAACACCGGCGGCGAGTCTGCTGATGGCGCAGGAGATATTTGTTGTACAGAATACGAAGAAGAGCTCGATGGTGAGCCGATAGAATGGCTATTTGGTGATGGATTAGCTTTGAAGTGTGATATGGTATTGTATTGCGGCACGTATCCACCCATATGGTTGTTAGACTGATTAGCGCCTTTGACGTTTTTCAATGCATTCATATCGTTCCTCAACAGGTCTATACTTTTAAGCAAAAACTGGTTCTCCACTTTCAATTTATTAATCGTGTTCACCAACCCCATCTCCTTGACATCTCTCTCTTTTTCCACCTCCAATAGCGTTTCCTCTAACTCTTGTACTCTTCCTGCCCGTCTCTCCCTAAATGCTCTTTGGGCTGCTCTATTCTGCGCCTTCCGCTTTGTTGCAGGCGTGTCGACACTAGGCTTTCTACCCGGCTTGGGTCTAGGTGGTAAAACCCACTCTTTCGACGTTATTATCTGTGTCACTCCCATCCCTCCAAGCGTGTCTGTAGGTGAGTTTCTCTTCGCATCTGGTGCTCCCGTTCGCACACACTGTTGTGGGCTATCTGTCGACGGCGGGCTACCGGCAACCGCAATAGGCGATGGAGCTAAGTTGTGCAGTCTAGGTGCAATATTTGGACCCTTAGTAGTCATTTTTTTATTCTCGTCGATACTAAAAGTTCGTGGTTAGTAAAAAAGAACTGACATTTAAAAATCTCTCTATTCAAACTGACTAATATTGGCTGATTGATCAGATAAAAATTTATCTTTTCCATCTAAAGCACCTCCTTAGCCAATTAAAATCAAGCATATGTTACACAAACTCGCCATCCGCATATTCTCGGTGCCACAATATACCTCCCGAAATCGGGAATTGCGTATGGCTTTGTTATCTGTAGCATCAAGAATACAATTATAATGGAAATCTGGCCCAGATTTTATACTTACGTTATAGTGTCTGTTCTTCCAGCAATTATTAACTATATGGTTTTTCGTGACTATTTTTTTAATAATATTTTAGCTAACGGATCCGATGACCAAATGAATAGCTAGCCGCTGGATTTAGCAAGATTGTCTAATGGTAATTTTCACGATACTTAACGTTTTTTTAAATGTCCGATAGTACGTACACAAATGAAAGTGGATATGAGTGAGCGGTAGGGTTTGGAAGTTTAAATACATGTACTGATGAATACCTAGTGAAAAGGAACAATACATCTAATCAGAGTTTGAGAAAATGAGCAAATGATAGCCGGGTCGTGTAAGCCCCGATATCGGCTACTAACATTATAACTTATATACATATATTTATGGTTAACATAATTACAAAGATAGCATTAGAAGCCGTCAAAAAAGACAGGACTAACAGGAAGATGACGAAGACATCTCGGAAAACTTTTAAAACGAGTTCGATTATATAGGTAATTTAAACTTAGTTCTGTTGTGCAGCAGCCCTTTCGGATTGAACCTTGGCGATGTCTTCAGCAGATGGAGCACCTTCGGTCATCAACTTATTCAAACTGACTTTACCGAACTCGTCCTTCAACTTCTGTTCTTCTTCCATGAACTTAGGAGCATTTTCTTTTAGGTACTTCTGGAAGTGTTCGTATTGCAACTGGCCATGTTCCCTGATGATGTCCAAAGGCATCTTTGGTTCCTTATTGACACTTGTCGTGGGAACGCCCATCAAGGAGGCCAAAAAGTTACCGGCATTAGGTCTCTTAGCATTGTCGAATAAATGCTTGTTATCATTCTTCCATTGTTCCCTCAATTTGGTTTCTCTTTCAGCAAACTCCTCAACTATGTTGGATTTGTCCTTGAAAGAGTTCAAGATTGGTCTGACATCTTTAACGGGTTGGGTGGCCAAGTATTCCAAGAATGGGATCAATTTAACCAATGTATCGTCGAAGGAACCATCCCATGGCTTCGTTGGGATGGCATTGTCTGGTTGCATTGACCACGAGTCCTCTTCGACGTCAATTAAGACGGTCTTACCTAAGTCACGATTCAATAATGATAAATCCTTGACCAACTTACCATCTTTATAACGACAGGCTTCTCTGAATAAGGCGTACGAAACATACGCATGGAATGGATCTAACTTACCAACGGTATTTTCTGAATACATTTGATAGTTTGAGCCAAAGATAACAATTTCGTAGTATTGGGACAAGTAACCCAAGAAGTAGTCTAAACCTGGTCTCTTACCTGTTCTCCATCCGTGTTTTGTATCCCAGTTAGAGTGAATCAAAAAGTCATCCAAAGTGACAACTAAGGTTAATGGACGACGATATGCTTCTGGTGCTGGTGGTGGTAATAAATTTTCAAAAACTGGTTCTGAAAAAAATGTGAATAATGATCCTAATCTCTTATTAAATCTACCGTACATTAAATTTGGTGAAAATCCGTTTCCGATGTTTTTGCCCTCGAGTTTACTTTGCTCTTCTTCTGAATCCCAATCACGGCACATATATCCAACACCAGCAATACCACCAACTAGTGTTGCAAGGTAAAACATGTTGGCATACCTTTCACGTTGTAAATCTTTCGACGTTTGTGCTCTTCTCTTTCTTCTCGATCTCTGTTCTTGGCCATCTGGTTTCTCTTGCTCACCTGATTCACTGCTTTCTGTTTCTTGTTTTTCTGATTTCTCTTTAGCTTCATTGGGGTCTTCAAAACCTGCTTTAGTTAATAAATCATCTGTCAAGATAGATTGTGGTTCTTCTGCTTTTTTATCTGCCTTCTTTGAGTAAAACTTTGTGTGTTGGACTGGTAATCTATTATTTTTGCTTACTACAAAGCGCAAAGAAGAACTTATAGTTCTTGATAAGAGCTTTGTGTTCCTTAACATAATTTTTTAGTCACCTACTCTTTAACTAGCTAGTGAAGACTCTAGAAGTTATTTCGACGATTTCTAACGTTGAAAAATATTTTTGTGAGAGCATGGATTACACAAAAGTTGCGATAAATTAAGTATTAAAACCACTAGCTATTGTATACTCTTTAATGATAAAGATAATACCACGAAGGCTTGCCTCTGTAGCGTACAGAAATAATATTGGACTGAGATTTCACTCCTTTAATACTACCAACCCTCCCCAATACAAAAAAAATGGAAATATACTTGTAAATTCGTTAAAATATGTTAGGCAGGTAGATGAGTACCAAAACCAACTTGATAAGGCCCCAAGCCATGACAAAGTTGTGAAATTAATGGAGAGCATAGAGAGCCGACCAGAATTATTGTACATTCTAGCTACATTACATTATGAATTATCCAAAATCGGGATTAACCGGTTGAGCGATCCAAAGACTAGATCTAAACTATTATGGAGATATAGGCTTAATTACTTATTGAAATATTCCAAGCTTCATAATATATTTTGGGAACAATGCAGATATTCTAATATATCGCAACGTATGCATGTGTTGCCATTTAATCCGCTAGACATTGGAATCTTAGACCCATGCAATTTTTCAGAAGAAACTTATAATGCTTTGCAGTCAGGAAAATATAAAGACATAACATTCAAAGACGTTGAAATTATTACATTTTCTAGGCCTCCTTTTAAATAACTATAAACTAAATAAATCCTATATATTTCAACTTAAATACAAATATATAAAAAATTGAAGACTTCTAATTCATGGTTTTGGAATATGTAAAGACTTCGAGATCTCTGCACAACCTTGTATAAAAAACCCTAAAGAAATCGCATGGAATTCGGCAAACGTGCCTTCAAAAAAAATTGTACCTGGTAAGTCATCCAAAATCATGTTATGGTAAACCAAGAATGCCATGAATACAACCCAGATTAAATTTGTAGGAACAGGCAACCCTTCGAAGTATTTCGACTTACCTAATTTATCCTTTGGAAGCTTGTTAGCGGAAATGTTAAATCTAGCTAGTCTTGTCAATCCACACAATACCCAGTATGTCAATAATAAAACATCAATGGTACTTTGGAAACCAATTGCAAATGCAATTGTAGCAGGTGAAACGCCGAAAGAAATCAAGTCCGCTAACGAATCCAATTCCTGGCCCATCAATGATGTCTTGTTTCTTATTCTGGCAACTCTGCCGTCAAAAAAATCAAAGAACAATCCTAAGCAAATAAAAAAATGGGCTCTTTGAACATAATGGGTTTGGCCGGTACTTGTAAATCTCAAACACGAAATAATTGAATAAAACCCTGAAAATCCATTCATCAAGGTGATGAAATCAGCCATGTGTAAGTTCCTAACTAAACTGAAGTGTCTTGAATCTGATATGAATGCAACATAATCCTTTTCATCTGGTTTTGGTAAGGCCTCCTTAGAAGCTAACGAGAATAATGATGAGCTTCTTCTGATTGGCGGATTTGGTGCATCATCATTAATTACTTCAACATCTGAGTCGAAGTCAGAAGCAATGGCTGATTCGTTTCTTTTAACACCTGACGAAATTCCGTTAGATGGCATTTTATGACTTATTTTTAAAGGAAATTAAAATTCTAATCTTGAAATTGCAATTGTTTCTATAAATTGCCCTTTGGAATGCTCTATACGAAAATATGAATGAAGTTGGTTCCAAATATTGCAGTTAGTGTTTAAATTGACCTAATTGATGCACTGGTTACTTTTAATGCCTAATTTGTTATTTGCAAGTATGTTAGTTAAAAATAATGAATAGAACACGATAGGTCATTGCTTATCCTTTCAGCGTGCTCAAATTTCTCAGCAATAATTTGCACGTGAAATCTACTTTTTTGTTAACAATAGGCCTCAAGCAAACATGTGGTAGTAAATACTGGACGTATATTGTATATAAATCTATAAAATGCATTATGGTGCATAGTAACATCTATAGCCTTAGTATGAATTTAATGATTTGAACTAACGAATACCTTTGGGACATCAGAATTTGAATTCTGTGTAGAATTATTTTCAGAATTTGATCCTGACGATGGCTTTTGATTCTTTAAATCAATTGAGCTGTTACTTTTGTGGAACTGAAAATTCTGAGAACGATTCAAGATGTCTTTGTTCGTATCTAACATTTGCTGAAGCAGGCTTTGCTGCGCCATTGAAGCGATTGAGTCGTTGGACGAAACACGAGAGACGTTTGTCAGGTTGGTTGGACTCAATACAAAGTATTCTTGTTGAGGACTAAGAGATCTTTGAGTCTGATGGCTCTGTTGCTCCAATTCAGCTTGTTTGATCTTCAAATTTAATATCTCTTGTTGCTGCCTTAAGTACTCCTGTTGCACCTTCAAGTACGACTCATGCTGTTGCTGGTGGCCTGCAAGTTGTGGACTGGAATTCGACGTCGCCAATATTGGTGGAGACAA
Organism: Debaryomyces coudertii; assembly: GCA_030564605.1. Taxonomy (NCBI): domain Eukaryota; kingdom Fungi; phylum Ascomycota; class Pichiomycetes; order Serinales; family Debaryomycetaceae; genus Debaryomyces; species Debaryomyces coudertii. The sequence continues at coordinate 203,169 of JAKTYF010000015.1, forward strand.
TGCAGCATTGCCGATCAATATTTGATTTGGTGAATAATTTGGCGAGGATAGATTTGAAGCCGAGTGGTTGGAAAAAGTTCTTTCGAACGGATTTCTTTCTATCAACACCTCATTTGATAACGGTGATCTAATAATTGGTGATTGGGAGTTCGATAATGGGGGGCTTACGACGTGGTTTGCAGGAATCACATTACTCATTGAAATATTCAGTAGGTTCAATGGCTCTGGTCTATTTGCATTACCTCGATATTGTTGATGCTTGTCACGTTGTTCTGGAGCATGGTGTTGGCCCGATGCTGCAAGCGCAGCGGCAGTAGCGTGTTGGCTATCGGTATTTGCGTCGTCAGTAGAAGATGCTAGATGTGCTTCATTTGCAGCTGCATGTGCAGCTGCATTTGCTTGCTTCTCACGTAACTTTAATTCCTGATGTTTCTTCGTTTCCTCTTCTTTTACCTTCATCTTGTCGTGGATTAATTTGAATCTTTTCATATGTTCATTGCCAAATTGTAACAATTCATGTAAATCATTATACCAATTATTATACTCATTCAAGCTTTTGCACTTAAATGTGAATTTCTTACTTGTATTAGATACTCTTTGTAAAATGAATTTAAAATTTTTAGCATCTTTACTGTGTAATACGTAATCATTCAAATTGTATGATTTCAATGGAATGTCGTCATAATCAATCATACTTGCCTTTTTCTCTTTCCTCTTATTAGAACCATTTTGTGTTGTTGATACTTGCTTTTGGTCATCCTCATTATGGTTGTGGTGATCGCTCTCAATCTTAAACTCATGCAAATAATTACAAGTCAAGACATAAAAGTTTCCACTATAGTTTTTCAATATTCTCAGTTTCTTGTAGATCACACCTGACCTAATGCATTTATTGTGGATGGAATTCGAATAAGGTAATGTTACTTTATTAATGTTACGAATCTCTTTCTTTTGGGAAACAGGTGTATCATTGTAGATATTGAGGAAATTCTTATTGTTAGAGATAAAATACTCCCAATAGGCGTTTGATGATCTCAGTAATTTATTCCTTAATGAATCTAAAAGACTTATCATAGACATATCTTCTATATCGGTTGACTCTTGGTTAATTAACTTGCCAAATTTTTCCGTGATGAAATTTAATTCTTTTAAAACATAAGTCAACAAATCCTTTGAAATGTTTTGTAAATTCAAGTATGATGCAAATAGAAAGTTTTCTTGAATCAATTGATTCTTCAATTGATGATCAACTTGTAACTTGAGTAAAAACGGATCATCCAAAACTGCCTTATCCTCCTCTCCTTCCATTTCATCAATTACTTTCTTGAAAACAGGCTTTGGACCAGAATATCTCTCCACAGAACTGGAATATGTCGTTAAAATCTTACCTGTTTGACTGACCTCCTTAGCAACTTCATCATTTGCGAATGATTCATTCTTCAAACTAGATTTGATTTCTTTTATTTTAAGTGACAAGTTTTTCAACAAGCTTTCCAATCTAGGTATTAACTTCGCTTTTAATTCCTTGTGTGTCTTCATCTGACTCTGAAACAAATGGAGGTGATGATTAATCAAAAGGGGTGCTAGGTTACTGAACGACGAATCATTGGGAAAAAAATTTGGCGGAATTTTCATGTCATTATGTGATACCATTGGCATCACTGGAGTTTGTCCTGATTGGTGACTGTGGTGGCTCAATGGTAAAGACATTGGTAATGGTAATGACATAACATTATTGAGCTGGTTGATATTATGGAAGTTCTTAAAAAATGTTGAACTACTTGTGTTTCGTTTATGAGAATTCAACGAATTGTTAGTATTGGCAGGAGTACCACTACGTTTCATGAATGTCGAGTTATTTGATTTGGTTTTGAATAAACCCGGTCTCTTGTCGGAAGACGCCGAGTTAGCATTATCCGCATTGTCCGTTGTGCCATTATTTCCTCCACCGCTCTGATGTATTTGTGAATCACTACCATAAGTTCCTGTGCTTCCAGAATTTGTCAAGTTCGTACCCGAAAGCGTCTTCTTCAATTCCTTGTTCAGGCTGCCGGGTTGAGAAGTACTGGTTTCAATAAGCGACTGGTATTTGAACGGCAAGTCTTTAAATCCTGGGAACTGGACGGAATTGATCAACTGAAAGTTGATGTTAGCAGAAAACTCCTTACTAATACTGATCTCCTTCAAATAGAAGATGAGTGACTTAATGAAGTGTTTCCAAAATTTGAAATACGAAATCAAATCATCAATCGGTTTGGCGTCTCTACTAGGGATATTGACGTAATATGGTGATCTGGCATCACTTCCAGGTAAGATGGACTCTTTCTCAAAAGTAAAAGACATTATACGTAAAGCTTTTCGTATACCTTTCCAAAGTTTCAGCAAATATCTTAATCAGCAATCCTTTCTAGATACAAATGGTATTATATCTCCTATTTATATCCTAATGATCCGAACTCACAGGAGGTGCAACGGTTTTTTTAAAGATTTTAATGTGCAGGGAGATAGCTCACGGTAATTCTAGAAGGTTTAAAATTCCTACAATGCCCGCATTTATATATAATAAACAGCAAAGCCTATCGCACACGTAAGCCTTGATATGCGGAAAGAATGACGGTTTATACGATAGTATTATCTATATGAATACTGTTTGAGGTCTTTAAGGAGTGTTTGTTTTGCTCTTCTAAGATAAACAAAAAAAAATTCAGACGAGCTTCAGGTACCTAAGCTTTCTGATTCGCTCAGTAAGAACGATGTTGTTTCGTAAATCACGACATGACCCATCAAATTAAATACTGTATACATGTAGGCAGAGTATACTAGAATGTGTTTAATGAAGATGGATATTATCACATTATTGTATGATACATCAGTATTTAGATGAGATGAGCCGCATCCACATATTGAAATGGATGCAAAAACCACAATGATGAAATCACTAGTTATTAAGGATTATCTTGCGGATACTTAATACAATCTGTATGAGAACTGGCATCAGGCCAAATATATATTGCTACGCCTTGCTACTATGACAACTATTGCAACAAATAACTCAATTCGACTCAAAATCAAGAAGTTTATGTGGGACGAGAGACGACTGCGTTCGCAAAAACGAGCAGACAACATGGCATCAATAGCTGACAGTACGAATGTCGATGATATCTTTGGTACAAAGCCTGTCAGCGAGGTCTCAGACCAAGAGCTAGAAATCTTTAATAAGTATAGAAATAATGAGATCGGCAGAGAAAGATATAAAAACAATGACGGGACCAATGTCTTGGGAACGAATAGGTCCAAAATAAAAGAGGTATTTGGCGAATTGCTTGAAATGGATTTTGATACAAATTCAGAGCTAGACGAAGACAATGAGTCGGTCATGATGGAGCTCACACCTTTCGAGGAAATGCCTTTGCGGACGAATTCATTCAGACAGTCAATTAAAAACAAACTTAAAAAATTCCTCAGTAATTCACCAACGGAAATGCTAAATAAATTTGACTACGATGGAGAACACTATTCACCAGTATCTATGAAAATTCCTGTTATTGAAGATACGGAACAATATAATAGGCTAGATACTCTGCTCTTTGAGCTTCCCAATGTTGAGGATCCGAAGATCAAATTCAACAAGTACGTTGACGTTTTGATCTATAATGAGAATTACAATACTAAACTGGAGGCTGGAAATTCTGATGACACTATAGGTACTGGTAGATTATGGAGGAATTTATCTCTACGTAAAAATTCGATTAGGCAGTCGTTTACAACAGCCAAATCCCAAACGGTACGTCCTATCCTAAAGAGTAAAACCAACGAAAATTACGAATATGAAACCTTCCAACTCAAGGAGTTTGATAAAGTAAATTTTGAAAATTTCATGGATAATTTTGAAAACTACGAAACCTCCAAGTTAAAACAAGAACCGCTTTTAAATGGTGCAAGGTTGAACCAATTGAAAAACTATTACCACTGTAACAAAGACTGGTACTGAGACTAATATTTACCAGTTTGTTTTTTTTTTATTTGATACAAATCCTTCAAATGCATTGGTTAGTCCAAGACTTGATTTTAGTTCAAGACTTGATTGATGTATTTATCCCTCGTATATAAAGTAGATATTGCTAAGTTTTTTTAGTTCATAGTCATATTTATTCCCGACTTTGGTTCAAGACAACTCAATACTGCGGTCAAATACATATCGCTTGTTCAGTGAAAGTTTATACCTAATTATCCCATCATCAAGTATCATATGTGAGCACGAGATATTCAGTGCTTCATTTAAATTCATTGCTGTCTCGGTAACACAACAGATTGACCTGATCCGCATTGGTCTCTTTCAAGTAATTAATTATCAATTAGACATTTTTCTTTAATATAATGGTATGTTTTGCATCTAGATCTTCCGCATCAGCCAACATAAATTATATACCAACTATTTCAGTTCTAATTTTAGTATTTTCTTCTTCAAAGGTATCCCCCATCTATAGCCTGAGATTTTGCCCAGTTTTGTTATAGCACGGTGACAAGGTACAAATAACGCTATCTTATTTGCTCCGCATGCAGCACCAACGACTCTACTAGACTTAGGCATTCCCAAGTCATTAGCCATTTCTGAATAGCACACCGTTTCCAGAGCCTTAGTATCCATAAGTCGATTCCAAACTTTCCGTTGTAATTCCGTACCAAATATAAATTCGTATGGTATATCTTTATGCATCTCTTTAATTAATCTTGGATCTTCTGCCATTGTCCTAAACTTCTCCAATGTCTCTGATATTTCTGGATTCGTTTTTCCTGTTATTGGCTGAAGTAGATAGTTCTTTAGACGTGTGAATTCTTTCTTCATTGAAACCACTAATACTTCAGGATTATCCCCAAGCGATGCATAATAAAGAACTCCATGTGTATTTGTTACTACGAGTGCTTTAGTATAGCTGATATCAATAATTGAATATAGTGTATGTACTTTCTTCATTATAAATGATAATTTATATAATTTCTCAATTTTTTAAAGTACGATAATTCCAATTTTATATACCCGAGATTAAACAATACATGGGAGCGCTAAATTCAAACAATTGGTGCCTGAAATCTGCAATATATAACACTTTTTATTCTTGCGTGACATCTGTAGACCCCATCAAGTCATTAAAATAATAATTTACTAATAAGTAGCTCGTACCGGTATTTAGTCCAATTGCTGGGAATAGCCATTTTCTTAAAATGGCTATTAGTCTCCTCTAGACGAATCCATCTCAAACAAACAATTAAGTAAGACCTATCATGTTCTAGTTATCTCATTTTTTAGTCCTCTATACTTGTAATGCTATACAGCTAGTTGACTAAATAATTGTTCCTATGAGGTATTCATATTTTTAAAAAAATCATGAAATCAAGGAGCACCTGAATTAAAAGTATTTTGGCATGAGGTACATATTGAGATATAGCCATAATCTATATCTAATACTACTATATTAATTCGTATTAATATAGCTAACAGTTTCACAAGACAAATCCAGCAGAATGTTGCAGTATACATTCTACGAAAAAGTCTCCCCATCAGAAGTACTTTTCTTTTGTTAAATAGTATTAACTCATACAATACTATTATTCCCACGTCACATATCTATGGATCGAAACCAGAGACTATAGAATTTTTGAAATAAGCACACATACCGGAGTATGAACCATCGCGAGATCAGGTTATTCTTGTTTCTTAAGATTCCTTGTTTCTTATGATTCATGACAATTAAAGTGCATGCTATATTCACTAGATGAGATGCCTTATAAGGCTCCATCATACATAAACGTTTAGTACAACAAGAACAAAAAGAAAAAGAACTTCAGTATCAGCTAGAAGTGTATGTACACATTACATCATGTCAGGTGACAGATGCAACCAAAATTTATCAATAAGTTTACATTATTAATCGAATTCTACATTTAAATCATAATTCAGAAAGAAAAACTGACTCATTCAAGTCGATAACATAGAAATATGACAGTTGCTGATTCAATAAGCTTATCAGCGGAACATTTGCAACATTTAAATGAGAAACTTCTGAATTTATCACCTGAAGAAATCATAAAGTGGGCTTATATTACATTTCCCAACTTGTATCAGACGACAGCATTTGGTTTAACTGGATTAGTTACGATAGATATGATCTCTAAATTGAAATCAGAAGGCCATTTGATAGATCTTATTTTCATTGATACTTTACATCATTTTCCTCAAACATATGATTTAATTGAAAACATAAGCCAAAAATATAATCCTAAGATTCACACATTTAAGCCTTTAAATGTCGAAACCGATTCCCAATTTTCTCATCGATATGGGGACCAGTTATGGGAAACCAACGATTCATATTACGATTTCTTAGTAAAGGTAGAACCTTCTCAAAGGGCATATAAGGACTTGGAAGTGGTTGCTGTGTTGACGGGTAGAAGAAAATCCCAAGGAGGAGCCCGTGGTGCATTACCAGTTATTGAAATTGAAGAGTCAAGTGGCACAATCAAGATCAACCCCTTGTGTAATTGGGATTTTAGTCAAGTCAAAAGCTACATTGACGAGTTCGACGTGCCGTATAATGAATTATTAGATTTGGGTTACAAGTCGATCGGCGACTGGCACTCAACAGCTCCAGTTGCTGCTGGAGAGGATGAGAGAAGTGGTAGGTGGAAAGGTAAAGCTAAAACCGAATGTGGAATTCATGAAACCAGTAAATTTGCACAATATTTACAATCACATAATGAGAATCATAATGGGACTTAGATAATGAATCTCTCGTTATTCTGTTCTGAACGGACATCATCATACATATCAATAGATATTTTATTACCCATGCTTGATGCTGCTACCTTCGCCATTTAAGTTGAGTCAATGCTTGCTATGAACTATATTTTTATAAAACGTTATGTTCATATATAATACTATAACATGATCTCAATCATACTGTTTATTCGTAGACTATTTTGATGTTTAATGTAATATGACTGATTTGAATGTAGGGTGATCCCTCAATGCAAATGCTCCTTTTGCAGCTCCAACACACAACTACTTATTATGCAAGTAAAAAAGTTTTAATACGGTGTGATGTTCCCAATACCTAGTGAAACGAATAGATAGTGTATTATAAAATCCAATCGTTTTTAACTATAATCAGCTTGAAGTTGCAAATATTTGCACCTCCTGTTTACGCAGGGAATACAAATAATACCGGCACCTCCGTACGCAGGACTATATATCATTTGAAATCGAAATACCATTTTGTTTAAATACCCGTTGCCGATCTAATCTATCAAAAGTCATTATTTTCTAATAGGTTAATAACTCAAATTGATATATTCAATACGACTTGTGAATAGTGTTTTCGATTACATTATTTTAAACTAAAATACTGCAAATAGATATATTATTGATAGAATTATGCTTCCATTTGCCATACCATATCCGCCAGAAAAAGATAATGGATTTTGGGGAATTCCAACATCCACAATAGATTGGTGTGAAGAGAATTATGTTGTATCGCCGTACATAGCAGAAGCATTGAATACGCTTACGAATTCTGTATTTATTGCCTTGGCATCATTTGCTATATTTCATGCCCACAAAAATAAGTTAGAACCACGGTTTCTTTTAATCGGTTTTGGATTCATGTTGGTAGGTATTGGATCTTGGTTGTTTCATATGACGCTTAGATATCATTTCCAACTTCTTGATGAATTGCCGATGATTTATGCAACATGTATTCCGTTCTGGTCTGTCTTCAGTGAGTTTAAAAATCGAAGGGAATCAATTTTGGTTGGTATTGGTATCTTTGCCGCGGCGAACACATTAACTGTTATTTATTTATATTTCAAAGATCCAACTATTCATCAAGTGTCATACGCACTTTTAAATGCATGTATTATCTTCAAGTCCCTCCGTTTAACACAAGATCATGTCCATGATGCAGTAGCTAAAAAGCAATTATATAGAACTATGTTGTTTGGGGTGGCGATTTTCATTATAGGTTATTTCTTGTGGAACTTGGATATTCATTTATGTACACCTATAAGAGCGTTGAGAAGAGACTGGGGTATGCCATATGGATTCGTTTTGGAAGGGCATGGATGGTGGCACATATTTACTGGTACCGGTGTTTACTTCTACGTGGTTTATGAAGAGTATTTAAGATGCTTCTTGACAGGCACTGAAAAGTTTTACAAATTTAAATGGATATGTGGTCTACCAGTTGTAAACTGCATTGATCCACGAGGTTTGGATAAATTCAATGAAGTCAAGATGTTAGCTGAAGCAGATTCCCAATTCTTATTAAATGAGAAGAAAAATAACTAGCTAGTTTATATAATTATCAGATCTATCTATAGTTCAATATCACAACATGCTAAGAATTTCAATTATAAACTTATCTTTCTGGATTGTACCCGCATAGTCTTCATTAACTAACATTTTGAGAATGCGAACAGCTTCTTCAGAATCAATCTTACATTTTGAATCTGAATCGTAACATATAGATTTCCATTTTTTTAATATTTCTTTTAAGTTGTTAATACCATCATTGATCTCGTCACTAGAGCACTTGGTTCTTTTGTTTTGAATATACTGGTCTTCATCGATAGAATTGGAGTTTTGAAGTTCTGATGCTTTTCTCTTTGCCATATTAACAATTTTATTTGGGAATTTCACTAACTCCGCAACATGAATACCAAATGATTTATCAGAAATACCCGGTTCAACCTTATACATCAACGTAATATCATCTTCCTTTTCATCATTGTTCTCGTCATTTTTTTCCACATGCGCAACAACATGTAAATTGCCAACTTTGTCTTCATACTTTGTAGACAACTCAGTCAACTCGTGGAAATGAGTTGCAAATAAAGTGAAACAATGTTTTTCACTAATCAAATGTTCCAGAATTGACCAGGCCAAACCAAATCCATCGTATGTACTTGTGCCTCTACCTAACTCATCGATTATAATTAAAGAGTTATGGGTAGCAGTGGCTAAAATAGATGATGTTTCTAGCATTTCAATCATAAAAGTGGACAAACCTTTTAATTGAGAATCACCAGCCCCAACTCTTGATAAAATTGCATCAAAAATTGGAATCTCTGGAGTGAAACAATCGTCACTAACAGGAACAAATGAACCGACTTGACTCATTAATGCAATAACCCCTACCTGTCTTATATAAGTAGATTTACCACCCATATTTGGACCAGTTATAATCACAAAAGGTTTACCTTTAGAATCTACATCTCCATTTGCGGTTGATAAATAGACATCATTCGCAATAAAATTTATATCGTCTTGAACTTCCAAGACAGGGTGTCTGGCTTCTTGTAGTTTGATTTTTCTTTGTTTATTCTCGTCCGAGTCAATCGAACTTCCTAGAGGATGTAAAATTGGTTTGACATATGGAATAGGAGCAAATATGGCAACATTTGCAAAGCTTGCCAATACGTCTAAATGTCCCAATGTTAGGGATAATGACGTAAATACCAGTTGATAAGTTGATGTAATAGATAAAATTTCCTTTATCAATTCTCTTTGTTTTGTGTTATATTCACTTGAAAATTGTTGATACTTTTCCGATAACGATCTGAGGCTTTTCGAAGTAAAGAATACACCAGCTTTGACTGTTTGTAATTCAATATAGTTATCTCCTGTGTTCCTCAATACCGAAGAATCATTTCTAGTAACTCTAAAACACCAACCATGTTGTTGATGTTTCTCTAACTTCAATTTCTTCTCTATCTCAATTCCCAAGTCTTCACTGACGTCCATATGACAGTTTTTAATATTGGATAAAGTTGACTGCAAGTTGTCATTAATTGCAATCAAGGATTCATCAAACTCGGGCTTTATATTAAAATCGGTATTCAATAAATCATGTGTTGATGAAGATTCTAGGGGTGATAAGTCGATTGTAGTTTCCACTAATTCCTGATATTTTATTAAAGAATCATAACTCTTCGAAATTGGATCTAACCAATATTTCTTAATCAACAGTTTTATATCATCATTTGTACGTTGCTCATTAACAATATTAGATAAATGATCTATTAACTGAGGCAAAACAAGTACCAATTGATAAAGCCTGACCACATCTTCAAGTTTTTTATTTTCGTTTCCAATAGTTTTCTTTATACCGTTCGCTATCTTTTTTAATAATCTTTTAATATCTGGTACTTGTGATAACCAATCTTGAGAAATAAATACCCTGAGGTTCGTGTCTTCCATAAGGTGATTAACTAATAGATGTCTCTCATTAATTTCACTTAAATTTGTCAACGGTTGCTTTAACCACTGCGATAATATTCTCGAACCAACTGAAGTTTTGCATTTATTCAAGAGTTCAAATATCGACGTGACGTTCGATGATTTCGTGATCATATTATTTGAACTACTTGACTGTGCTGGAAAGATGTTTAACGCCTTCATAGTTGACAGATCCAATTTCATGAATGACGATAAATTATACTTCTCGATGGTAAAATTAGCGGATTCTTGAGTGAACATGTCCAAATAATGTAGCAATGCATTGCAACACGAAAACGATAATGAATATTCAATTGAGCTAATGCCTTTTGAGCCCAATATCACTTCGATGTTATTTGCTTCATTGGTAGTTTTAATAAACTTACCTAGGTCCTGCTCGATATCTTTATTAGTGAACAACGAAGATTTTACAGAGCTTATCACAATTCCTCCAATCTTGTCTAACACTTGATACAACTTAATAACCTCACTACTCTCGTCTTGTGGGTCATAATTTGACGGTAAGATAACTTCCTTGACACCCAATTGCAATAACAAACTTTCCAAATTTGAAAAAAGATCATTGTCGTCAAACTCCGATACCTGTATACTATGGTTCAGCAAATCAATCAAACATATTCCAATCTTCTTCAGCGTGCCTGCCTGCTGATACTTTATCGCAGCTATCATTGGCGCGGAGAAATCCTTTATCATGTTCTCCAAATTAATACTGTATTCGTTCGATAAGTTTTCTAAATTTCCAGGCGTAGCCATGGTAATTAACTCAAAGCTCTTGTTATTATAAATCTCAACTTTATAATTATTATCGATCAAGCAAAATCTCAACACGTTGTTCGTGAATACTTGAGGTGAGATAGTCACATACTTATTCTTGTGTGTTTGGTTATATTTCACCACTGACTGTGTTTTATAAATGTTGTCTGCAATTAAATCAGCATCCTCATCAAGAACAGTGAAGTAATCTTTATTATTGTGATCGATTATACGCACAGTTGAAGATTCCTTGGGTGGAAGATTACTGTACTTCCTATAATATTGTCTTTCATCTCCCGTATCGGTAAACTTAAGATCTGGTCTGATACTGGACATTTTTATTCACAATTACTAAGAATACCAAAAATTATAATTATTTGATGGGTGCTATCAACTACATAAGAAATACCAAAAAAAGCGCGTTCGCGTTATAAGGATACTGTATATAAATACAGCCCAATTCATTTCAAATCTATTCAGAGACTATAGAGAGGGCGTATAAATGGAAACAATTCAATTGTAATTGCATCTATCCGATTTGTAGTCAAATCATGGTTGAATATCTGGATGTCATTCATTCTGATTACCATAATGTTTGTCGTAGTTTTGCCTGGGGTATTTTTGAGCGTTGGGATTGGTTTCATCTCTATCCAAGTACTCTAAACCCTTGGTCTCAAAACAACTGATCAACGTCGGTGCCCACAATACTCCCACAATTATCTTTTTGAAGAAATTATATAGTGCGGGCTTTCCTTCCTTTGTCTGTTTTCAAAGAGTTCGGCAGCTTCGAACTATGTAGCACCCGCAATCAATTCATTAGAAAACTTCCTTTCATGCTGATCACAACAAACTTATTGGTGATCATGTTCGTCTTTATCGTGGCCAAACACAAATATTGTGATTTTATAAACTTTTCCCGTTTATAACAAATCACCTACGAATAATTTGAGAAAAACTGTGGGCTATTTATACTGTCGTATGCTATGGATCATTATTAATAAATGAAACCTTCACCAGCCTCCATATATCCCGTATATGTTTAATGTGTTGATACAAGTGGATGAAACAATAGTTGTTATCTGAAAAAGAAACTTATTCTAAGATTGCTTAATAGACTAATGCTTACGGGGACTGTGGAATTATCAACGATGTGCTTCTGTAACGATCCAGTACCATTATTGTTCAACAACGAAAAAATCATTCCTATAGAACTGGCATCCAAGAGAGATAAGATCATCCATATTTCTACGGTCCATAGTCTGTAACATGCAAAACATACATGGCTGAAGTATAGTTGTGAAAAACATCACCAATCCATAGTGATCTTAGTGATGTTACGTAATCGACCAATAATTAATTGACTAATCTAGACACGAGTCAGAAACTTTTCAGAATCACTCCCTATTATCGGATTAAATAAGTGACAGAGATTCTTCAATTGAGTTTTTCAAAGAACTTTGACGACATGAGTGCTATGGATTCATTACACACTACCGAATTAGATAATATTTTGCCGTTGGTTTGTAAAGGTAAAGTTAGAGATATTTATCAAGTAGATGACGAAACTTTATTGTTTGTTGCAACTGATAGAGTTTCAGCATACGATGTGATTATGGAAAATGGAATTTCATCAAAAGGGAAAATTTTGACGAAGATTTCGGAATTCTGGTTTGATTTTTTATCAAATAGTATTCCAAATCATCTAGTGTTAACTAATAATGATGATGAGCATTTGTTTGCCAAATTACCAGCCAAGTTATCGGAACCAAAATATAAGCAGCAGATAAGCGGTAGATCCTTGTTGGTGAGAAAATTAAGGTTAATTCCCTTAGAAGTAATTGTTAGAGGTTATATTACTGGCTCCGCATGGAAAGAATACAAGAATAAGAAGACTGTCCACGGTTTAAGTATTGAACAAAATGATTTACAAGAGTCTCAAGAATTCACCAAACCAATATTCACTCCTTCAACAAAAGCAGAGCAAGGTGAACATGATGAAAATATATCGCCAGAAAAGGCTGCTGGAATTGTTGGACAAGAATTATGTGATATGCTAGAATCAAAGGCTATCGAGTTATATTCGAAAGCGAAGGAATATGCTAAGTCAAGAGGTATCATTATTGCTGATACGAAGTTTGAATTTGGTTTAGATAAGGACAACAACATAGTTTTAGTTGACGAAGTATTAACTCCTGATTCATCACGATTCTGGAATGCCGCTAACTATCAAGTTGGCAAATCTCAGGATTCTTATGATAAGCAATTTTTAAGAGATTGGTTGACCGCAAATAAATTAGCTGGTAAGGATGGAGTCGCGATGGACAATAATATAATCATTAGATCTAAAGAAAAGTATATTGAGGCATATGAATCATTAACCGGCAAAAAATGGGCTGAATAATTATGTTGAATTTTTGAGAACTGAACCTATATATGTGATATTATGTATAGTTAATGCTAGATATGTTACAAAGTAGTACCAAATCCCTGATGCTGTAAAATTTAAGTTTATTCTGTCGTATGTTGCAAATTCTATTATTTATACTTCTGAAGATATTCTTTAGTACAATACATGCTATTATCGTTTAATTGCCATCACATAGATGAAGTATTTGAAACACATTATTAAAGCATTTTAATACTCATGGGCTTAATGTATATATTACGGCATGTCAATGCCTATTTTTCCTGATGTATAATTCTTCGAATTCAGGGATGTTCCTCTTTTCTAAGCTTAATCTTTCCAATTCATCCGTAACCCTTTTCTTGTAATTATTGCCCTGAAATCTCGTTGGTGATGATTTGTACTGGTCCGAATGATATCCATTCATGTCATAGTCACTATTCTCACTGTTCCTTGTTTTCAATGGGATTCGTCTTGTTAATGGAGGCGACATTACTTGTGGCTGATCATCCAATTGTAGTTCTTTAGGTCCTTTAGGCTTATTTGGCATCATAAGCTGTTCATTAGATGTGTAGTGGTTATTCAGATACAAACTATTCCGAGTGGTTGCTTTGTTTGGAGACAGCGAAGATATCGGATCTGACTTCTTTCTATTCAATTCTTGATAAGAATGGGATTGTTGATACTGTTGTTGATGCTGTTGTTTCTGTTTATTCAAAATTTCCTTTAACCTCTGTTGGACTTCATGTTCCACTACCAATTTGAATTCTCTTTGATAACCAAGTCTAACCTCTTTAGCTTCCTGGTCCATGGATTTCTTTCTCATTTCAAATTCTTCAATTAACTCTTCTTCCAATTGCTTTTTCTGTGAATTGCATTTTTTTTGCATATTATTGTATTCATTCTCTAGTTCCTCTCTTTGTACAAATATCTTCCTTTCAATATTATTTAGTAATGATTCTTTCTTTTTTAATTCCTCATTCTTAGTCAAAAGTTGCTTTTGAAACTCATTCAAGTTTAAATTTATCTCCTTCAATTCCATTTCTTTCCTTAGAAATCTAATCGATAAGGTTTCCAATAAATCATAGCAAGACGGCCGCAATTCAGGATCTACTGTTATGCATTCTTTAATAATGGACCTTAATTGGGATGAATACACTTCTGGTAGATTTGGAATTATTCCCTGTTTAATTTTACTCTGTAATTGTAGATGAGTTTTTGCCTGAAAGGGTGGTTGAAGAGTACATAACTCAAATAATACACAACCTAACGACCAAATATCACAGACAGGTGAGTATGGATTATCCATCAATACTTCGGGTGACATATAATACGGAGTTCCGACGTAAGTTTTAGCAAAGTCATTTTGGGAAGTTAGCATTTTGGCTAAACCAAAATCACCTAATTTTATTGACTTACCCGAATTCAACATAAAAATATTATCAGGTTTAATATCCCTATGAATTACTACTGTTTCAGAATCTATAGTTGGTTCGTCATCAACTGAATTTGAGAATAAATTAACCTTTTTTGCATCAATTCCATAGTGACATCTATGTAATGCAAACAATGTCTGTACTAGAACTTGCCAAATAAATTCCTCCGGTACCACTTCTTTATTTTTCTTGAAATTTGAAATTACTTGTGCTAGATCTCCACCATCACAGTACTCCATGTATATGTGTATAGATTTTTTTTGAATTATGTGATCATGCCTGTAATATTTAACAATATTCGGATGATTCAATTCCCTCAATATTCTTAGTTCTGATATTAATTGGTTCCTTTCCTGATTATTCATAGAATTATACTCTATTTCCTTCCTAACAAATATTTCACCAGTTGATTTTTGTTGGACTTTTCTGACAGTTCCGTAAGATCCTTTACCTATGACTTCTAGTGCATTATATTCATTGGTTACAACATTTGATGACATCGCAATTTGGTGATTTAAATGCTAATACTTACACTTTAATCTTATATTCTATTTAACAGCAAACTTGTACAATATAATTTGCATATCTAACTTAATGAACAACTCGTAATATAATTACTATGTAAAAATGATTATTGATTATAACACCAAGTATTAAAGCTATTATTTAATTCCTTCGATATTCGTTTCGATATTAATATCCCGTATAGAATCGTATAAAATAACCTGAGTGCAACAAATTTGAACCTGCGGTATTTACAAAAACTCCGAATTAGGAAGCATGTTTATTAGGGTTTGATTTAAAAATTAACAGATGACATTATATATGTATACTCAAACAAAACATAGATTATGTGGTATATTTGTTCTTATAATGCATACTGGAGTTGATAAATTATTTTCTAAAATATTTACCAATTTTACCCCAAATGAAATGCCTACTTATAGGATAACATGGCAACTTTATGCAAAATAATGCTATTATTTAAGGTTGGAGGTATTTAAAGGGTGTAATTTAATATAATATATATCCATGAAACGGAAGTAAACAATAGGTATATCTTGTCGACTAATCAACGGATTGTAGGATACTCAACAACAACTATAAAGGTTAACAACTTTTAATTTTATACTGATGTATGAAGAATTTAGAAGCCAATTTGGAAAACTCTTTAATTATTTGACACAACCTAGTTATTCTTAAAAGCGGTTAGGGATTTCTTTCTATATTTATAGGATAAATATATTGCAAACTCTGGGTCACAAGTTTTGAGATCTAATTTGATAATTGCAAATAAGTTCCCAAGATCAAGTTATCAGCGTTATAAAATTAATGTGGTCTAGATTGAAAAATATCATGGATTAAAAATTAATATTTATCATAGTAATTTATTTATTGTTTGTATTAACATGATAAATTCAAAAGTACTATTTAAATTTTTCGGAAATTTCTGAAATATTTGTATATATTGGTCGCGAATTTCAAATATTTAGATTTTAAAGGATCATTATTGAAAAAGAATCAAAGCATTAAATGATTAAGGACATTAAAGTAAAAACATTCCCAATGAATCCTATCACAGAATTAGTCAATTTTAAATTATTGGAGGATGGTATTGACATGTAAGAGGAATTCACTATTGGTGTAGCTTAAAAGAAGCGATATTATAATTTGGGAGGAAGTATGTCATTTACTTCATGGATCGGAAATCCAATAATATAATAGTTGATCTCTTGGTTATTACAATTCCATTAGATTGAGCAGTAATTATTTAACGAATGACAACTTTTAAACACTTCACTATATTACGCTATAATCTACTAACATAAGCGATAAAAGTTCAGAGAACATCACCTTTAAATTTATAATCATCAGTTGGTTATAACATTATTTTTAGGAAACTAGACCCTTGTATTTTATAACTTGAATTACGAATTTGAAACAACCGATTTATGAAACATCATTCAATATGCAACCACTAGATGCGCATACATAAGCATTGATATTTCTAGGAGGTTTTATATCTGCACCACCGCACATTATGATCAATAATAAGAACTCTTAATTTCACTGAAATTCAGATCACTGAAATTCGATAAAACATTTATTGGGTTCTTCGTCCTCTCAGGATGCACCATTCTTTGAGTGTTTAACTCCTATAACTATTGGACGTCAGATTCAAACAATAATTTGTCATATTGTCATTTTTTGTTCCTCGAGTTAGAAACATAACCCGGTTTTGAATAATATTTATTCACCAATTCAAGTATTTATACTGTTCGTTGTAGGAATAAAAATACTCCTTTGTATTTAGAGTACTACTAATATATTATGCGGAACAATTTTGATTGCAAACTAGATATACTTACTATATACAACTTGAGAAATTCTCTCATACTTACATTAAAAAATGCAGTAGTTTAATACCTGTGGTTCAATGATTTGAAACCTTGCTGAACGTTTAATGCCACATTTTTATATTACTAATATATATAGAAATGAAAATGGGTTCAGCTAGGTATTTAATAAGAGTCCTTTCTTTGAGTTACAACTGCACAGGATGATCTGCAAAAATCCGTACCTCTATTTGGAGCTAATATAAAAATATAAAAATGTGAAAGTTAGTTAAATAGCTTATCAATTCATATTATTCTTCGAAATGAGTTTCAAATATCCAGCATATGAGTCCAATTTCAAGGCATTAATTGAAGGAACTCCTGATGCGGGAATTTATCTATTGCGTTTGAACGACGTCTATATATATGTTGACATACTCATCAAGCTTACTATTAAAGAAAAATATAACGTCCGTGATAGTGTTGAAATAGTGTTGAAGAAGCAGTCGACCTTACAAGAGATGTAAACCTGCTATTTCACAGCGTTTAATAAATCTCGGGAAATTATTAAAAAAGCTCGTTCAATGGTAATGAAATAGTTAGTTCTAAAAACAAATTAGACTTACAAGCGTCGTCTTATGAATTGGCGTATTCTGATGATATTTCTACAAACTTTTCAAAAATTACACTAGTTTGACCCACGTTTTACAATGAATGTATGAAATATATCTTGGGCCCGTTTACTTTAAAGCCTCACCTGTTATATATATAAAGAAAATTTTATATAAGCAAAAGCTCTATCTAGGTACAATTCTGCTAAATAATTAAATGACGGTGAACTTTTGACCTCTGATGTGAATTTAGATGAATATGATATACTCCCATTTTACAGCACCTGAGGATGAGAATATAATCCATAATATACATCGAATATAACTAGGTGAATATTTATTACGATCCACATCCAGGTTTACTTGAAGATCCTATCAACTTTTGGTGAAATGGTCGTCTGAATGCATATGAAACATGACTTCATGTCATTTGTCTGTCAAAATTTAGCTATTTGTCGTAAAAACAACTTGCGTATTTAAATAATTTTGAAGTGAACAACTAGCTACCTTTCATGTCTATTATGAATAGAAGAGCAGGTGAATTTGCTTAATAATTGCTTGTAATAAAGATTGTACAGAGCCTGAATAATGCAATGAGATTTCGAGAATTTGTTTGGGCCACAAAATTACGAACATACTTTTAGATCTCGTTTAAGCGCGGCTCGTTATAAATTATGTCAATATTATCGATACAAGCGCTAGAAATAAAAAAAAAAAATTAATGTTTTTTCCAATATAGTAAATTGTATACGTAAGAACTATTAAATGATTCAGAATAATAAAACACCAAAAAAGACGGCAGAAAGACCAACTAAAATTTGACCAGGGACCTTGTAAGAAGCAACGTTTTCTTGTACTTTGACATCTGGAGTATCAGTGGCGGTACCAGAATAAGAACCCGATTTTTCAGCAGCAGCAGAGGATTTTTCTTGGGCAGAAGATTGAACTGGAGCAAAAGATTGAGCTGGGCCAGAAGGCTGGGGTGAAACAGAAGTTTCTACTGGACCAGAAGACGGAGCTGAAGTAGAAGATTGAGTTGGACCAGAAGACAGAGCTGAAATTGAAGTTTCAACTGGAACAGAGGAGCTAGAGTCTTTAGTAACAGTAGCTTCAGCTGCAGACTTTAAGGCATTGGAGTCACTGGAGGCAATATACCAGTATGGACTTTCGACACCAGCTTTGGAACAAATAGAAGTAGCTAAACTGGTAGCGGTGGAGACTTCGGCACCCTTACAATTTTCAGCAATACATTGAGCAACTGGACCACCCCAATTGGACATCATACAGAGACAACCTGGATCCCAATATGGACATGGTGTGCTGTCAGTGTCTTCTTCAACACATGGCTTGGCGCATTCTGGAAGACTGGAGTAAATTGGGTCAGCAAAACCGTTAATGGTAGCAGTGTGGGCAACTGATGGATAAGTATCATAGTTAGCAGCCTTAACTTGGGCAACATATAAGGAGACTACTACTGTAGCTAATAAGTTTCCGGAAATCATTTTTTAAAAACCGAACGAATGTAACTTTTAAATTAGAAGATTTTGATTAAAAAGATTAAATAAACACGGAAAACTGTTCACTTTATAGTTTTGCAATTACTCTCAGAATTAACCAAGGATGGGAAATTTCGAAAGAGGCCAATGAATGCCTAAAACGGCGGTTCGTAAACCTTTCGCCGGCTACGGATTACTAGATAAATCTGATAAAACAAATAATACATAATTCGGCATATATGATACATGCATCATGCACGTACACCATCATAATTGGACGGAAATTATATAAAATTCTGTCCCGCAATTGAAGAAAATTAAAGTTCTTAGCGTGCATTTTGATTCTATATCTAGCGAATACATATTAGTAGCGCAGAAATTTCACAGAAATGCCAATCGGACATATCGGTGTGATAAATATCTGATTGGTCAACCACATTGTCTATAATTTGATTCCGGCTGTCTATAGTCCATGTCGCTAACACATACATCGCAATACAAAAATTTCACATATATACCAATCGGACATATCGGTGGCCGAAAAGGCTAACTTTTTCGGATGCGCTCGCCAAATGCGGCTTCCTTGCCATTCATTGGATATACACGTAGAACTTGTGTAAATCATATGGATTGGTGGGTTCGGAAATAACCATATGTGAATATAAGCATATCGTAACCTTACTTCATGGCCTAGACTGGACAAATTGACTAGAAAGAGACACAAAAAGCTTATAGTAAAAAAAGTGCAATTTATTGAACTAAATAAAGAATGTATAAAGGAACTATAAAACTAATGAGATCATGAACATAATGAGGACCACTGCTGGGAGTTCGTTGGCTGTAATAATTCGGGCGTCGTTTGCAGTGGAGCTTGGCGTCGAAGAAATTACTGACGACGACTCTGTTGAAGTGTTCAGTTTGTTTGTAGATAACGGTTTGCTGCCACTGTCACTTAAACTAGCCGTGTTACTGGAAACAGTCGAAGAGTCCTTTCCCTTCCTTACTCCTGCGGCCGCGCTGAGGGCCGTGGAAATAGATTCTGGCATTAACCATTGGTTAGCGCCTACACTTGAACATAATGAAACTGCTAAACTAGTAGCACCGCTAACGTCACTACCAGAGCATTTGGACGCGAAACATTCGCCAACTTGACCTGCCCATTGTGGCATAACACAGAAACACCCAGTGTCCCAGAATGGACAAGGTGTGTTACCAGTGTTTATATCAACACAATCCTGAGCACATTCAGGCAACTTGGTGTAAATTGGATCAGCAAACCCATTCATACTGGCGGTCTTTGGAACTGATGGGTATGTTGCCCAGTTTTGTCCAGAGACAATTGAGAAGATAGCAGCAAAAACTAGGATCAAGAACAGGTAGTTCATTCTTCTTGGAAGCTACTCAAACTTCTGCTTAGAAAAAAAATGAACTGGTTTCATTATACTTTTATACTTGGAGATACGACTTTGTATATTATGAAATGAAAAATCCCTATAGACAGACTCATGTACAATAATTTTTTTGCGGCATTTAGATTGATCAGATAATTACTTTCGCGCAAGTTTGCGAGAAGGATTGCTTGGCACTACATCGGAACCTTGAAAATTTCAATAATAACCTTTTTTACATCCGATTCGGCAATGCAAGGCTTTCCACAGTATACATTATCTAGTTATCTGCATTAGGGTATGCATGTTGTGAAGGACAAGCAAACCTATGAGAGAGGGCTTTTACACTGGGCGGTTGAAATATGTTATATATCTATAGAAAACGAAGCCCACTACTCCAAGAAGATTAGCTTTTATGCCTTTAGTTATACATTTGTGCTTTCTTGATTTTATATAGGTTATTCTTAGTGAAAACAAGTATGACTATTCAATTAAGTAAACAATACCATGTTGAAAAAACCAGAAACGATGATTTTCAAGGGTTGATATTTTTGGTTGGAGCATTAGGGTTGATATTTTATGGGCTAATTTTTCACTGGCTTCCACGTCTTCTTAGAGGAAAGAGAGAAGAGGCAACTTTAAAATATAAGTGGGTTTTCAATATAATGAGGATCTGGGATATTTTTACTGGATGTATCGGCGTGAACTTACCATTTCGCAAACAGAAACTCTACATCCAACCTAGCTTGATCTTACTAGGCTTTATATTTACCGCAATCAATGCTGCATTTGCTTACGTTAAGACCGCCGATTTGGACTACGAGCCGAGATTTTATATCATAGGTAAAAGATTAGGGAGACTTGCAGTCGGAAATTTGCCATTGCTTAATATCTTTATTCTCAAGAACGACTTTGTAACGGCGGTTACTGGCTTACAACACGATAGGATTGAAGTCATGCATCATTGGTTGGGAAGATTAGTTTGGACATTGGTTACAGTTCACTTGTCATTAACGATAACGTATTGGGTAGGGTTGGATTTCCAAGTTATGATTTTCATACCTCCACAAATATTTGGCATGATTGCATATTCTACAATGTTCCTCTTAACTTGGGCCAGCATGAGATTCATTAGAAAATGGTCTTACGACTTTTTTCTAATTCAACATAAAGTTCTAGCGATTATTATGCTTTTGTTCGCATTTTTTCATAACCCTTCCAGTAAGGCAGGTGTGTTGATAGCTGTTCATATTGTTGTATTGGATCGTGTTGTATCTAGAGTAATCGGTGTCATTCATAGGAGAACTAGTCCTACGAAAGGTCTCTCCGATTTCAAACTTTTGGATGATGATACTTTAGAAGTTACTATAGAAATTAAAAGGTTGTTAAATCCAGATAAATGGTATTCAAAAATTTTGCCAAAAGTTGGTGCCTGGCATGTCGGCCAACATGTATACCTTAATGTTGGTAAAGTTAGTTTATTCCAATATCACCCATTTACAATTGCAAGTGTGCCTGAGTCGGGTTCCATTAGATTACTTATGAGGGGTAGAAATGGTTTTACCAAGAAATTAATAAAGAAGATTAAAGTCTTAAATCAAGACGAAGAAATTTTTTCTGATACGGTACAATTGAAAGTCTCATTATGGGGTCCATATGGTGGCAAAATCCAGCCACCTCTTAACTTTGATTCAGTATTGTTTTTGAGTGCAGGATCAGGGTCTTCTTTTACATTTCCGTTGGCTCTTGACCTTTTGCAAACAATAACAAAACGGAACGAGATTGGTGATTATTTCCATCGACCAGAGAAAGCATATATCCACATAGTTTGGGTGATTAAACAAATGCAAAACATAAATTGGTACAAAGATATTTTAAATCAACTATCGAAATATATAGAAGAGGGATACGTGCGCATTGATGTGTACGTTACGCAATCACAACAAGAACGTTTAATATGTCATAAGATTGTTGAACAAGATTCCACAAAAGACGTATATACAAAAGAAAGTGTACAGGATTTGGAGGATACCGGCTCCTCCAGTGAATCTGTTTCAGGCTATGAATCTACAATCTTTGACTCAATGAATATTGAAATACACTATAAGCGTCCAACTATTTCATCATTGATAGAGAATAGCGTAAACGAATTAATAACTGAAGATAAGGCTGGCCGCTTTAAATCTTTAGCAGTAATAAGCTGCGGTCCATCTTCGCTAACCAATTGCGTGAAAGAGGAATGTCAAATAAATCGTTGGGGAAAACGCTCTCCAGATATTTATTGTTTTACGGAAAATTATTCATGAGTTTTGTTATTGCGTTTTACACTTATTATTAAACCGAACTTCTCATAGAACGTGTAATGTTTCAACGAAAAATTGTTTAACATTATATGCAGAAAAAAAAAAAAATTTATTTCATATCTATGCCTTCATTATATATCAAAATAGAATCTGAATGTCGAAAATATACACAAATATATTTGCTCAGCGAAATCATCAAGTATATTTTATAATGTATTACAGTTAGCAAGAGAGTATTAAACGATAACCACCTAGGGGAATTAGTATTTCCAATTTGGTGGGGGTGGGGGTTCTGTATTCCACCCCCACCAGAAATATACGTTCT
The DNA here is from genome assembly GCA_030564605.1 of Debaryomyces coudertii. NCBI lineage: Eukaryota > Fungi > Ascomycota > Pichiomycetes > Serinales > Debaryomycetaceae > Debaryomyces > Debaryomyces coudertii. The sequence goes on from JAKTYF010000015.1 coordinate 226,515, forward strand.
GGAATAGTCTTAAAGTGGGGTGGTTTTGGACTTGGATCCATGTAAACTAAGTATTTAAACGAAGAAGGTTCTGTTGTTTTACTGATTGAATAATTTAATTAATCAAAATGAGTGTTGCTACTAAGTATGTCATAGTGTGAGAATTAATTATTTCATGATTGAGTTACTAACAACCGCATAGATCTACGAAAGTGTTAAAATTTTATAATGGTCAAGAAATTCCAGCTACCGGCTTAGGAACTTGGCAATCAAAGGACGACGAAGTCTACAATGCTGTTCTTGCTGCCTTAAAGATTGGCTACAAGCATATTGATACTGCCGCTTGTTACGGTAACGAAGAGCCAATCGGTAGGGCTATTCGCGATGCTGGTGTTAAGAGAGAAGACTTATTCATTACTACTAAGATTTGGGGTACGGATCACACCCGTCCACAAGAAGCCTTGAACACCTCGTTGAAGAAGTTAGGGTTAGACTACGTCGATTTATACTTGATGCACTGGCCTATTCCATTGAACCCAAACGGTAACCACCCATTATTTCCAACATTACCTGATGGAAACCGTGATATTTCCAAGGACTGGGACTTCATCAAGACTTACGAATTAATGCAAAAATTATTAGATCTGGACAAGACAAAGTCGATCGGGGTCTCTAATTTCTCCATTACCAACTTGAAGAAATTATTAGCTGCTCCTACGACTACCGTCAAGCCAGTTGTCAATCAAGTAGAGTTGCATCCATATTTGCCACAACACAAATTATTGCAATTCACAAAGGAAAACGACATTATCTTGGAAAGTTACAGTCCTTTGGGATCCACCGACTCTCCTCTTTTGAAGGATGAAGTAGTTGTTAAGATTGCTGAAAAGAATAAGGTTGCACCAGCTACCATTTTGGTCTCCTGGGCGTTATGGAGAGGTACAGTTGTCTTGCCAAAATCCGTTACACCAAGTAGAATTGAAAGTAATTTCAAAGTCATCGATCTTTCGGACGAAGATGGAAAGGCTTTAAATGATCTCCATAAATTGAGAGGTATCCAGAGATTAGTGTTACCAAACTGGGCCCCTGTAGTCGTTTTCGATTCCGATGAATAAACAGCTAGTTTATAGTATTTTACGTAGAAACAATATACAGGCGGTTTATAATTCCGATGTTCATCGTAAACCCAACGATCATTTCTCGTGGGGCGCATTGTGGGGTAGAATAAAAATCGATATGTGAGGATCAAGTTTTCCATCGAAAAGTGGACAAATTTACTATTTTATGTTGTTTTTATATCTGAATATTCAATTAATAATCAGAAATGAAAAGAAAAAGTGTTAGCGGAGCATCACAGTATTGTTGTGATGTAGATGGGTGCAATAAGGTTTTCTCCCGTTCCGATCATCTAGCTAGACATAAACTTAATCACAATCCTGGGACCTTCTATACATGTAAATGGACAGGCTGTAACAAACAGTTTGTAAGGAAAGACGTGAAGGAAAAGCATGAGAACAGACACTTGATTAAGAGGGAGAAACAAAAAAATAACCAGACAAAGAGAAAATCGCAAAGTTTAGGTCTGAAAGCTTTCAACGCTCCACTTGGTAATATTTCAAATACAGATGTCCATGATAAAAATGGTCCAGAAGATAAGATGGAAAATATGTCACCGAATAATGTGCAAAGGAAACTGGCATCATTACCGTTTAATAACATGAATTATGGCTATAATCATCGATACGACGATAACGTAGTAGACAATCAATTAATGAGAAACCAGAATTTATGCCACGAGACTGAGAGCTTTCCTGGTTTTGATGAAGTAAATCACTCGACCAATTTTGTTTCTGACAAGAATACTTTATCGACAGACTTGACTCAATGGCTTTTTAATGATGATGCGTTTTTAAACAAAAATGGAGTACTTAGTCCAAATTTCATCTTTAATGGTATAGACAATTACGCAAGTTCTCTTTCAATGGATGCATTTGCAATTTCTCCAAAATTTCCTCACCCAAACTTTCAAACATATGTGGATGAAGCAATAATTCTGAAATTGACGGCGGTGATACCTCCATTGGCAAATAACACGGATTTTGGTGTTGTTCAAGTTGAGAGATGTTTAGAAATTTATTGGTCTATATACCATGTGCAATATCCAATATTACATAGACCGTCATTTAATACTCCTGAGGTTCATTATTTATTATTATTAAGTATCATTATGATCGGTGCCGCTTTATCATCTCATACTGGTCAAGACGAATCTAATATATTTAAGGATGCACAAATTTTAGCAGACACAATAGCAGAACCGTTACGATGGTTAATTTGTGCTTCCGATGAGTTTACCTCTCCAGTAAAATCTTGGATTATTCAAAGCTTAATTATTCTAGAAAGTTATGAGTTTTCGTGCTCAAACAGAAAACTACATGAGAGAGCATATCTTCATCATGGACTCAAGATTCAATTATTAAGGAGAAGTCCAATATTAGGAGGGGATCCTCTAAATAGATCGAATGAAGACAATGATTTAACGGAGGAACAGGATCTTTGGAAAAAATGGATTGAAATTGAGTCTTTAAAGAGAGCAGCTTTGGTTTCATTTTATCTTGATACTATTCGTGCAACAATATTCGGACATGAAATAATTCTATTTGCTCATCAAATCAAGCTATCTTTACCTTGTGATGATATGCTTTGGGAAATGTCTAGTATAGATAAAAATAATCTCCCTCCACAAACAGAAACCCCCAAGTTTATTACTGCTTTAACCAAATTGTTACGCAAGGAAAAGTTTGAAGCTCCGTCATTAAGTAGAAAAATTTTATTAGCTGGCTTATTAACAATTAACTATCAAATGGAACAGAAAGACCTCCAGGTAAAATTCTTAGGCTGGGAATCCGTAAAAGAAACGTGGAAAGAGACTATATATATTGCAATAGAGGAATGGAGGGAATCAATTTGTCATGGCAGTTGCCGCGATACGAAATCAGCATTTTATTTACCGTTCAGTAACGATGACACACATCCTTTGTCTTCCAGAATTAATGATACGCAATGTAAATTTCCAATCTATCATATTGGGCAGGCATTTATGAAAATCAACCAATATGATTGTATTATATATGCAGGAGCACCAAGTCGAATGAACGTTAAAACGGCTGAAAGAGATTATACTGCAGTTGAGAGTCGTATTAAGGTGTGGGCAAATTCGCTCAGTGGAAGACTTTCTGTTATTGATTGTTATTTATTTTTATATGAAATGTTATTTGCAGAGGATGATGATAATTTGAAACTTTTTTATGATCCGTCGAGGGACCCGATCTTTTATAGACCAAACATTGTTGCTACCTCCTTGTTTGTCATATGGGCATTTAATTTTTCCTTAAAAGGGCCGGAATCTTTCGTCTTTTCATCTGAGTCAATTATGCAGTCATCATATTTAGGAAATATCCAGTCTGCTTCTTATTGCAGAGCAAATGGGTTTGACGTAAACCTTGGAAATAGTAATGGTCTACCAGAAATTGAAGACGGCCATTCCTATGTTAAAAGAATTTGTGACGCACTTAAACACAATAATAATGGCAAAAAATTCTCTAATGAATACAAGAAGAAATATGCGATAGATTTAAATGACGTTCCGAATAAACATTATATGGTTGGCTTACTAAGATTATTTAAGGATAAATATCAAAACTGCAATTCAAGTATATGTCGTGAATACTCAGATCTTTTAGAGAATTGTATACAAAGAAGTTTAGGCAAAAATAGACAATAAGAAAATTTAATTTGCAATTATAGCATATGGGCTAGTCTCAAAAACTTTTTCTCATACTTGAATAATATAGCACCAATGTATACTCGACTCTACGATGTCTGTATTTGTGAATCAAGATTTCAGAAACATTTGAAATATGCAATCAACTAGAATCAACAATGTATTACTTGACTCCCACAATAATTGCTAGTCAAACCAGTTAAAACAAAGAAAGTTGAACCATAAACTCCATCAGAAATAGTGAATCCAGCAATTGTATGCTCTAAAGCTTGGAAAGCAAGAAATAAAACGATTTCTAGCTTCATGTAAAATACAATACAAATTTAAATTAACATAATTAATTCATTCAATGAAAAAGCTTATAAATTTAAGATATATACGATACATAATAAAAATAAATCATAAATCTAATTAAATTATTTACTTTATTTACATAATTTTAAAAAGTAACTATTATGATTTAATTTATACATTATTTTCATTATTCGTACTTGCAGTATAACAAGCTAATGAAGAAAATATCATGAATGTTATAAGAAAATTTAAATTTATCTCTTCTAGAATATTGTTGTATGCAAATTTACCTTTTCTTTATTATTGCAAGAATTCTTTTATTTTTGGCTATAAAGATAATCCTTATTCTAAATAATTTAGACGGTTATGGGCACCTGAATGTATACAAATCTATACATCATTACAAGGAACTCTTTCTGCCTTTGATAAGAGGTTTTCCAAATCGTTCTCGTTTGGAACACTCAAGCTTTGTAACCATTGATTTTTAGAGAATGGCTCAGCACAAGGTTGACCATAAACTGCGCAAGCAAATTTAGCAGTTGAATTAGCACCGATTGAACCCATTAATTGTGGTAATATCACTTTGGATGCCATTAAACTGGTATTTGGATCCGGTTCTGTAACTCTAGCTTTTCTATCGCCCAATAAATTAACAACTAAACTGTTGTCTTCACTAGTTGTCACATCCCCTAATGCCTTGGATCCCGAGGTAGTAGCTGAATCAATACTCTTCTCGGTCATTGAAGACACAGCAAATCCTCCTTCGATCGAATCGATTTTACATGAAGTCGTATTTTCGATATGATGCACTCTAATATGATACTTGCCTTTTTGAATAAGCCAAGTTTTTACATAGATGCCGACTACAGGGGTCCACTCGGAGTATAATCCACCGTCAAAAATCCAAGACTTATTAGTTTGTCTGACATAGAAATCATTTCCACTGAAACTAAATCCAATCATATTATCAAGAGTCGCCAACTTGAATCCCCTTGGATTGTTCTCAATGCAGAAGCCATATCTAGTACTGTACGCAAATTTATTGTATTTTTCAGCTTGATATCTCAAGTTGAATGTTTTATATGGACCGCTGATTAACGCAACAGTGTTTCCCCTGGAATGTGATACAAGCATACCTGGAACTTTTAATGTAGCATCCTCTAAAACTAATGGTTCTTCTTTTGCAGCCCAGAATGGATGTGTTTCAGGAAGCATTAAAGGTACATACGCCTTGAATGCCCAATATGGAGATTGAGGTGAATTATATACCTCACACATAAACTGGTTAGGATAAGAAAATCCAACTGTTAAAGTGTTACTCCTGAACTTGGAAACCGGTTGTTTTGACCACCATCTTAAGTTTCTTAAATAAACACCCTTCAAAACACCCCAAGGAATAATAGGCTCTTCTCCTGATTTGGTTATCAATGGTAAAATACCCCAAAAAGAAATGACAGCAAATCTGTAAGTCATAGATCTACCATATGGAATAGAAGCTCCATCATCGGCAAACCAATGAAGATATTCAGTTGCGAATTGTCTCGCTCTGTTTTTGAATCGCTCACTTCTTTCTGGATCTGTCTCACACCTCACTAAGTAATAAATCAACCCATAAAAATGTAAGGCAAATGGATTGTAATAATCAATGCTAGCTTTATCACCATCTCCGTACCAACCATCCCCGATATACATATTGTCTAATTCTTCCAAGTGTTCTTCTGTTAAATTTCTATCGTAAGAAATCCCTATCTTGTCTAAACCTAAATCAATCATCACTCTGAAAAATTTCCAATTACAACGACGGAATTCATGTTTTCTTGCCTTAAGGAGGTAGTCAACTAAATTCTTCTTAGCTTCATCGGACAATGGATTCCAAACATGTTCTGGAACAAAAACCAATGCGTACCCAACAGCGGCTAATTCTACCATTTTTTGGTCACAATCCACAATTTCACCCCAATATTCTTCATGGTTAGGGTTTGTACCGTTCGTAAATCCTTTTCTAAATAAATCCCAATATTTAAATTCACCTCCGCCAACAACATATGGTACTATTCCCCATAAGGCTCTAGCAAACCCCTCAAAATGAGCGGCCGCCATAGGAAAATGACCTCCACTTTCCTCTAAGCTAACTCTTGCACCTCCATCAGAGAATGCTGGAATCAAAGGTTCAAATAATTCGTTAAATGAATTCATAACATCGCTTCTTGATTGAAACTGGTTCTCTGTGCATGCGTTGAAATTGGACATATTTGTAATCATTGTTAAATAATAACTAACTTAGTTATAAAGATAGATTATTTTTACTTATAAGATTTTGGAGTGTTTATATGTGTCAAAGTAGTTTCAAGTCTTCGTTGATACCCCACCCGGCCCCACCCCCACCAATATTCCCCGTTAAACCTATCTTATTTATAGACCAAAAGTAAACTTAGTAACTGGTGGGTATAGACCCCACTAAGGATATAGTCCCTGAACAATATCGTACTTCTATTTTGCAGGCCGGCAAATATTTCTCCACATTTCCTCCTAACTAACTACGCGAAAATATTTTAGATCAATAATGAATTCTAAATAATGATATGTTTGTTTTATTTCATGGACATTATATGAGAGATAGATAGTAATATGCTGAAAATAAAAAGCATATTTTTCTATAGACTGTAATATGAAGTATCAATAGAAATTAAAACTATTTATCTACCAAATCTCTTTCTCCAGGATTTCTTTCTTCTTCAAAATGCTCAACCTCCATCTTTGAATGTAATTCTTCATCTGAGAGAAATGGAAAGTCTGGCTGCCACAGTCTACTTCTCCAAGCAGGAACATTTTCATGCCACATTAAACCAATTTCCTCTAATCTTTTACCTTTGGTTTCAGGGAAAAAGAAGAAAACATGTATAAGCATACATGCACAAAATGTTGCATAGATGATATATGTTTTCCAAGTGATATTTCTAAAAGCGGATGGTGTATACATTGCAAGAGCAAAATTGAATATCCAATTAGCAGAAGTAGAAATAGCAGCGCCTCTTTGTCTTGATGCATTATCACCCCAAACTTCAGCACAATATATCCAAATTGTGACACCCCAGGTCCCAGCATATGAAATAACAAATAAATAACATGAAGCAATAACAGCTTTCGCCACTGGTTTTCTGCCTTGAGGTATTTTCAATCTAACAGTATCATTACCGTTAATTGCATCAACGGGCTCGGCATACGTGGCTAAAAGACCAGCCACAGCATATTGCCAAACCATCATTCCCGCAGCCCCAAATAATAATAATGGTCTTCTACCAATCTTATCCATGAATAATAAAGCACCTCCAGTTACAACTACCTTTAAAACATATTGAATAGATGAGGCAACCAAATTGCTATTACCACTATAACCAGCCATCTCGAATATATAAACAACATAATAATTCATAACATTCAGACCTGCTAATTGCTGCCATACCTGTGCACTAATTGCGACGATAGTCCGTGCTATATACTTTTTGGTAAAAAGATCAGCGAACATAAAAGATCTGAGTTTCTCGGATGCAAAAATTTGTTCTTTAATTTCGCAAATTTCGATTATGACATCTGGGTCTTCTCTATTGCCCTTTGCTTGTACCTTTGCAACAATTTCTTCAGCCCCATCCCAAAGATCTTGTTTTGCTAGCCATCTAGGGGATTCTGGAATAAAGAAAGTTCCAAGTATGATTAAAATTCCGGGGACAATTTGCAAACCCCAAGCTAATCTAAAGGATGCAACACCATTTATATAGTGGCAACCAAAGGCCACAAAATACATTATAAGAATACCAAGTGTTACCGAAAACTGAAAAAGTCCTCCGATTAAACCTCTAATTTTCCTTGGGGACATTTCCGAACCATAAACAGGTGCAACTGATGATCCAAATCCAACCCCGTATCCACCGATAATACGCCCAATAATCAATTGGGTTACGTTTTGAGAAGAAGATTGAATTGCAGCCCCGACAACCCAAAAGAAACCACAAATTAACAATGAAGGTCTTCTGCCAAAAGGCTCAGAAACAAAAGAAGCAGAAATTGATCCAAAAAATGAACCCAAGGCCATACCAGAAGTAATAAAGCCTTGCAACTCAGCATTAGGTTCTTTAAAAAATCTAAGATAATCTTTATCGCTAACAAATGCTGACATAGAAGAAATGTCAATTCCAAACATCATGCCAGAAATACAAGAGATCATTGCAATGACATAGACATTGTAAAGTTTTGGAAATTTATCCAAAAAATCTTTAATTTTCAAAGCTGGTCCAATTAACTTATCTTCAAAGGCCATATTGAAATAATCGGGATTGACTATATAAAACTTTTTCATCAAATTAATTTTATTGAAAAAATGTACAATTTTTATAACACAGTATAACATTGTTCTCAAATAAGCCAGAGCTATGGCGCATTATTAATCATGAAATGGTTATTCTGCAAATCAAGACTGTATATGTTAACAAATTCTATGATACCAGAAAACTTAGTAGTATAGCTAACTCTATAATACAGAAAGCCCTTGGTGGGGGAGGGGACTTGAAAGTTTATCCGGAGAAGATTTAGCGAAAAATAAAGGGCATATTTTATTTGGTGGGGGGAGGAAGGGGTTAATAGAGGTATTAGAAATGTAGAACACTATTTGCTTAACATACTGGCAGTCTAATCAGTCTAGTAAGCATGAAGAGTTCTGATCTCAATATATTGACAATTACTAGAATTTCAGTAAATAACTTGACCTAATTCAGGAATTGGTATAAATTCCTTTCACAGAATACTCAATAATTGCTAAATAACAGGTCATAGAGTATATATGAAAGGATTTCCAAGTATAGTGTCGTTTGTGAGAATATTTTATTCGAAATCGCTTAGAAACTAATATTTCTTATGTCTCCATAGTTAAATGTATTTTCGTTCAGTTTTAGATTTGCTTTGAAATATTCGCCACTTCATTAAAGTATTAAATTGAGGAGAATCAAACCCTTAGTATTCTAACTAATATCCTTAAATTAATTTTATTTTTCAATACATATTGAGTGCAACCGCCAAATCTATTATAGATATATATGATTGAAAACCGCTGCTGAGATCTAACGATGATTGCAGACGAAACAACTATTATTAGAAACGCAATAATCCATTATTGAGAAATTAATTAATCCATTTACCTCATCTCCCATAATGAATTTTGTCAAAATTATAGGACACAAATAGGTGGCGTTATTGACTACTTAACATCAACAAATAATATTGAAAGGTAATATATGGTGGTAAATAACTTATTGTGCAAAAGACTGGTTGGGTACTCAGAATTAAATTTACGTTATGTAAACATTCCTTTTCCTGCAACTCATAACCAACATACATATTGATTAAGCCGCAGGTTGCGTTGAATAAATCAGCCAATAACTTGTAATCAGATGAATACAATACGTTTTACAACACTCTTCAAAATAAGAATTATAGCTAGAGTAAGCCAAGTTTTTATCATCAGGATAAAAGTGAAAGCCTTTGATAATATTCAAAGATTTGTGGCCTATATTGTATGTCTGATATTTAAGTATGTTCAGATACGATTATCCCTATTCCTACTTCTGTAGTAAGAATAATTTTATTACAGTAGCAATTTACAACAAATAATATTCATTAATATAAAAGCATCTGAAAAGTATCTGAAAAACGAGTGTTCTCAGGTTTAATTTAAGATAATTACGTTTTTTCAAAATTTTCAGCATTTATGTTGAGAGTACCAACGTCTATAACATAAGATGAGAACTTTCTGGCCAGAACTTCCCTATCAAATAGAATATCTAATTCCTCATATGTTCTATCCTTGGTTTCCGGGAGTCTAAAAAAACTCCAAATTAGGGTCGGTAATGCAGTAGCAAACCATACAAATGCAGTTTTACCCTTAAGATTGGCACCTCCTGGGGTAATAAGATAAGGTTCAACAACATTTGAAACTATGGAAGCCACATTGTAAGCGTTTCTTGCTAACGAAATTGATTGGGCACGTAACCTTGTGGCAGACATTTCACTCACAATAGTGAACGCTAGAGGTCCAATAGTAAGAGCATAAGTTGCAACCCAAACCATAGTTAATGCTGCTTGGACCCACCTAACATTTGCATTATTCTCAGCAGGAACTGCTAAAACTCCAATAAGAAAAAGCATTATAACTAATATCAAATAACCAAAAACATATATATTCCTTCGACCGAATCGTCTTATCAAAAACCAAGAGCAAAATGTACCTGTAAATGCGACACCCGTTACTCCAAGATTTAATTTGTAAGTATCATCACTATTTAAACCAGCTTGAGAGAAGAAGTAACTTGGGGAATAGGCAAAGGTTGAGCCTGAGAGTACTTGACCGGCAAATACAATACAAGCAATTTCAGTTCTTCGAAGATTGGAACCTTGGAAACACCTCACGTAGCCCTTGAAACCTTTGACATCTTCATTTGTAACTTTTTCTCTCTCTTGTTCAAGTTTATTAGTGTGTATCATAAGAGAGACTGTCTGATGAGCTCTATTTTCAATTGATTTAGAACCTAGTCTCTTGACGGCAATCTCAGCATCTTCAATTCTACCCTTTCTAACGAGCCACCAGGGGGAATCAGGTGCAAGCCATGTTAGTATAAATAGTGGTAGAGGCCAGGCCCATTGGACTGCAAATGGTATTCTGTAAGACCATTCAGTGGTGTTATTTACAAGCCCTTTAAGGACACCAGCAGCAATAAACTGACCAATAGCCCAACACATATTAATATATGCTGTAAGATAGCCTCTTAACACCATTGGACACACTTCAGATGAATAGGTTGGACCCATAGTCGCAAAGGTTCCCCATGGAAGTCCACATAATATTTGACCTGCAAGAAGTACTTCAACCGAAGGAGCAAAAAAAGTAACAAAAATAAAAGCAGACATAAGAATTAAACTTACCATAATCACCCTTCTATGTCCAAATTTTTCAATTAAATATCCATTGGCAAATACACCAATAACCACTCCAACATTAGATGCGGTTCCAAGAGCTGTTTGCCATTTTGTGGCAAGCTGGTATTCACCATCATCAATGTACTCGCCATACTGTTTTTGGAATGAAGGGTAGGCGAAAAATGAAGTCATAAGAATATTGTCATATCCTTCCATTATTATAGTTGCTGATAAAACCATGGACCAAAGTATTGCAGCTTTATGGTCTGCAAAAGCTTTTTTAAGAGTTAATGCATGCTCATCATCAGTTGCTTGTCTTGCATCTTCCATTATTTCAACATTATCTAAAGGAAGTTTCTTAGAAATATCATCAGCTAAGGCTTCTTCAACATGAAGAATTTCTGCTTTGTCTTTCATAATTAAAATTTAGTTTTTACCATATTCATATAAAGAAACCTACAGACATTTTTGGTACTATTTATATTGCATTGATTGTTCCTAAAGACTACCTGATTTTCCAAGGTTTGCTATGAGGTTTTATTTTTGAATAAATCTCCCCAAAAAAAACGGTCCAAAGAGGAACCAGAAGTGGAGTCTCCAATTGATGTGAGTGGATTCTCAATTATTGATTAGAATATGATATCGCTCAATGCAATGCGACTACCCCATTCTGGGGTACATAACTTGAAAAATAAACTGTTTAAATAATAAGCACCTTGAATTTGAGAATAGGATTTATTACTTTTTATCCGTGTTAAAACTATGTATCTTTATCCATGTGAACATAAAATTCTTTAATTAATGAGAACTATCTATATATCAAGAGGCCTAATTATTCAAGGATAATCATAAGTAAAAGAGATTGGGAGAACTTTGTGAGTGTAAGTTGGAGAAGTGTGTGCAACTTTATTAGTAGCTTAAAGGTGGAAACTAAAGCGGATAAGTTTCCTTATTAGTATCACCCATTCGAATATGATCAAAAAGGGATTAAATTCGGCTTATTAGAAAACGGAAAAAATAACGCATGACAACAAAAGATATCCTTTAATTGTAAATACCTACAGATTTTACATACAATGTTGAAGGTGGAGATATCATCCACTCCTTATTTACCAAGGATTGAAATTTGTGAGGAACGTAAAAACTAGAAGTGTAAAAGCCTAATTCTCTGGATATGTTTCTTCATTTGGAATTATCCATTTGAATATCATCAAGA
>JAKTYF010000016.1:0-235245 GCA_030564605.1 Debaryomyces coudertii
TGATGATGATGATGATGATGATGATGATGATGATGATGATGATGATGATGATGATAATCATGACGGTGAGAATCACTGAGCATTAATCGTGAATTTGATCTATGTACATATGCATTCTGGACGTAGTTCATGTATTTTATTGATTTCTTCTTTATTCAATGGAACCCAGCCCTCTATTTTTAATAATTCGTCCATTGGCCATTTCCTTATTGGCAAAATATTCAAATCAGATTTAAGTCTTAAATTTTCAAATATTTCAATACCTGCTACTCCAATCATAATTGCATTATCAGTACATAACGCTAAGTCCGGAAAATGAAAATTAATATTTGACAGTGTAGACTCCTTTGATAAGGCCTTGTAATTTAAATCGTTATAAAGCTTTTTCCTTAACCTTTTGTTCGAAGCAACACCTCCGGAACAAATAAAATCTTGAACACCAATAAATTTTCCATCTGCCTCTATATAATCCTTAGTACTCATTCCATGTTTAGTCAATGCAATATTTATCCTGTTAATGATATGATCAAGTAATAATTCCTGGAGTTTGAATGCGATAAACATTTTTGTTGTCTCATCAAATTCATTGCCATTGAAAAATTTGGTCTTATAGCCTTGAATAGAACTTAGAAATGATGCAAATGAAAATTCTAATTTTTCAGGAATCTTCAGGTGCTTGGGGCCTCTTAAAGGAAGAGAAAGTTGGAACTTAAACTCATTATCTCTTGATTTGGTATTTATACTTTCGAACTTTTCTTTCAAATTTTCTGGAATTCTATTGACGTATCGTTCTAATTCACGTCCCAACATATTTCCAACCAAACCTAGTTCTCTCGCACATTTGTCAAGAGAATCGCCAGCAGCAATGTCCACTGTGTTGATGACTATTTCATGTTGCGTTAGAGACTCCAGAAAGACTAGCATAGTATGTCCTCCACTACAAAGTAAACTTAAAAATGGATATTTGGGTGCTTTCAAGTCAGGTTGTTGGTCCTTTGGTAAATTCGCAATCAAAATATGACCTAACATATGATGTACTCCTATCAAGGGTATATTCCAACCAACTGAAAGCCCCTTCGCAAACTGTAAACTGGCACTCAATGAACCTACCATACCAGGACCACGAGTGCAACATATCAAATCTGGTGGTGAAACTGAGCTAAGCCTATGCTTCTCACAGAATTTAGAAACTAAATTAGCAATGGTAAACTGATGGAACTCATGCGCTTCTGTGGGTATTATGCCACCAGCCTTAGAAGAATTCAACGTTTCTCTGGATTGGTCTATAACCTTTGGTGGTTTATCTATCAGAAATTTATCAAGAAGGGCTACACATGCATCATCGCACGAAGATTCTAATGCCAAAACTTTGTAAAACCTCGTACTATGGAAATTCCCAAAACTTCTAAATAAGTTATGTCTTAACATACCCAATCGTATCATTATCGCACACCACTTTATGTTCTTACAAACTAAATCTCTTTCTTCCTTAATGGCTTTCTATCTTTTAAAGTCACGCTTTGAATAATTAGTACAATACAATCTATCAATTAGGCGTATTAATGTAATAAATATAATAGTATTTTCTCTCCTTTCTATTATTTGTATAAACTACAATTCAAAAGGTTTCATTACTTTCAACGGTTACAATGAAGTATTTTATGCCTGATTATTCTAAATCCGGTATATAGTGCAAGTGAAAATTATCGAATTACATAGCGACGAAAAATGTTATCAAAAGTTTAACTAAATATTCATTTTTTATAAAACCTTGATTATATTACAGAACCGTCTCTTTTGAGACTTTATAGAAGAGCTAAAGATTTATAAAAAAATTCCACGTTTTTTTCCCTCCATTATTACATAATTAATATAGAACGATAGTACTTAAGTTAATGGGTATATTAAAGAACTTGAAGTCCAATCGTTACAATTCATACAAGACAGCATAGATATTCATTCAAAGTTAAGAAAATAGGAATATTATCATAGAGCCTAGAAATATTTATTTGTTATAGATTAGAACTGAATTTCTTACTATACACATGTCACAGGTATACACTTCTTCCACGATACCGTTGAGTTTTAATCCACAACATGATGGTCATCTGCAATGGCAACATATTCCTCCTAGTCCATCCGGAGATGCATCTTCTGATTCTGGTTCTTTTTCACCGATTATTAACTGCATGTTAGCTGGTGGTTTTGGAGGCGTTGTAGGTGACTCTGCCATGCACTCGTTGGACACTATCAAGACCAGACAACAGGGATTTCTGTATCAAATTAAATATAGAAGCATGATACCAGCATATTTAACAATTTTTAAGGAAGAAGGTTTTTTCAGAGGTTTATATGGAGGATATACACCAGCAATACTTGGATCATTTCCTTCTACAGCAGCATTCTTTGGAACTTATGAATATACGAAGAGAAAGCTTATTAATGATTTCTATTTTAATGAAACAGTATCATATTTTATTGCAGGAGTGCTAGGAGATTTGGCGTCGAGTGTATTTTACGTTCCATCTGAAGTATTGAAAACAAGATTACAATTACAAGGCAGGTACAATAATCCATACACTAAAGGATGTGGCTATAATTATAAGGGCTTAACTAATGCAATCACATCCATATGGAAGAGTGAAGGACCATCAACGTTAGTATTTGGATATAAGGAAACATTATTTAGAGACTTACCATTTAGCGCTTTACAATTTGCATTTTATGAAAAGATCAGACAGCTTGCAATATATTATCACAATTCAGGCGATTTACCAATATCGGTAGAACTACTCACAGGTGCTTCTGCTGGTGGATTAGCCGGTATATTGACGACACCTTTAGATGTCATTAAAACAAGAATTCAAACTGCCACTACAACAACCGCAGCCGCATCTCTGCAGTCCGCAAAGGTTAAAAAGCGTCAAAGCACAAATCCAATATTCAAACTATTGGATAAATCCTCTACGATGAAGGCTTTGAGATCGATCTATAAATATGAAGGAGTCTTTGGATTATTCTCTGGTGTTGGACCAAGGTTCATTTGGACAGGGATTCAAAGTTCAATCATGTTGTTATTATATCAAGTTGCACTTAAAAGATTTGATCTGTATTTGGATTCTAAATTAAAGGCGAATTAATGACATCGATGCATTCGTAACTTTGTAAATTAATATTCTTCATTGTACATACATTAGAAATACACTATATACATATTATTAAGGGAACTTCAGTTTTGACCAAAGCAAGTAAATACTTTTATTTGGCCATAAACAATGTTCATGGTCATGTGACAATAGGGCTAACAAAATTAATTTATCATAGAATTATGTATGAATCATGGAAATTATAGAATATATATCAAGGTCCGATTTTATAATGACAACATCCCAGAAACAGGATTTGGTGCTTTTCAGTGATAATTCATTAGTTTCTGATGAAATATTGAAATCTCCATCATCACATTGCTCAATAATTTCACATATCCAAGGAACGTCACCAACATGGTTAATAAATTCTTTACTTGAAAATTCGCTAATTGGGACTGCATGCCTAGTTAATAATGATCTAACTCGTAAAATACCTAATAGATCTGAAGTTTATTTCATATCTTTCACCAACCCAAAAGAGTTTTACATCAAAAATTGTAAGAAGAATGGATTAGATCTATTATTGTTGCCGAACTTCAAGTTTATTGATTGTTTTAATGATTTGTTCATAAAAACAATTAAAAATCCAAATAAGAGCTCAAATGAAATATTCAAATTATTTGAAAATATTGTGAATGAAATTAAACTGAGCGCTAATAGTAACAAAGTAATTTTTATTGAATCTATAGAGATATTATTATCATCTACCAATATTCAAAGTAATGAACTATTGATGCAATGTTTTAAAATAAATAAGTTATGTCGTCAATTATTCATAATAGTGCCGCAAGACTATCCCCAAATGGTTGACTTATCTACATCTGCACCTTTGGACTCTGTCTTTAAAATTTCTGATTTTTTGCTGAAATTGTACCATAGATCTCAATTAAACCTTAGTTTGCAGCCTTTACCTACTGGGAGAGCCAATGATATCACAGGATGTTTAACAGTCTCAAAGGGAAGTATTCCATACGATAATGTTGAAGGAATGGAAGTTATTGAAAGGGAGTACATTTATTATGTTAATAAAGAATCCAATATTAAATTATTTTTCCGCTAGTCTTCATTAGAACTATCCTTTCTTTCTATGTATATTGTATAAATCATCCAATGCAAATTCGATTGAACATCTTGCCCACAACAATGGGAATAACGGCCATACAGACCTCTCACCAACTAGGATCCAGTATGGAATATTTTCCATAGTTTTATGAACATCAAAAACTCTCCCAAAATCTTTCACTAAATATCTCAATTCTGGAACAATTGAAATTTCTCTTATATTAGTTAATGACTTAGGTGTAGATGGTTTTTCATCAATGCAAAATCGTTTAACGAAATCCGACAAAAGACCCAATTTGTTCATCACCTCTAACCTGTGTTGGATTTCCATGCCTAGTAAATTCTTTGTTAGTTTCATAAAGTTATAGCTTGTATCCTTTGCATATTTTTCCATGTCATCAACTGACGTTTTGTTTTTGTCCAAAATAGGTTTATTTTCATCAACAATTAATTGTCTATTAAATTTTGATCTTAAATCATTCTTCTCTTTTACTTCATTGTAGCGCACTTTACCATATGAGTTATGATAATGCTTCAAATCATTGCTTATTAATGGTGCTAGATACGGGCGAGCCAAACTAATTATGAAATGATTGACATTGAATAGTTCAGTTAACCTAGTATAAGGGGAACTTTCTTTTAAATTATAATTATAATTTGTATTATCCTTGTAACAATCTTTATTTCCCAATTCATCGGAATAGCTCTTAGTCTTATCGTTGGCAGAATTGTTTGCGTGATCGTCCTTCTTTTTATTTGATGTTCGAAAGTACTGTTGCAGATAACTGACATCTTGGGGTTTCAAAAACACAACATGGAAATCTGGAACCTTGGGAACGATTTGGTTGTTAAAGTCCTTTACATAAAGCTGAACATTATCTGAAAGCACGCCCGTACCAATAGAAGCATAAATCGCCGTCCAAATGATTACGTTAGGTGCGGTTATATAATTTAATAAGGATGGAACGGATTGGTGCGTCGGATGAACCACTATATTCAAAATCTTTTCAGTTTTCAAATATGCTTCTTCAAAAGTTAAGTCACCGATAGTGTCACGGACAAATTTTAAAAAGATCAATATATCTTGTGAATAACCTTTCTTAACCACATTTTCAATAACGTTACCATATCGTTCGTCTACATCGTGATTCAACCTATCAATGTCAGCAATAACATCTGCGATATTAATTAAAATGGGGATTAATTCTTGATCCGTCAATGTACAGACTAATGAAGCGACTGCAGCCCCAATAGCACTTCCCCCAATAATTCTTGGTAACAAACCCTTGAAATATAATGCTTTTACAACACCAAGATGACAAAGTCCAAATAACGAACCACCTTGTAATAATAGGGCAGTGCAACCAAATGATTGTCTCGCATCATGAAAAAAATCCAACTTCAATTGTTTACTATTCATAATAAACTCATCATTGTCTCTTTCAGAAGGTGCGTTTATGGACTCGTTTAAATAATTAAGACAATTTAATACTTCAGTTATATATTCCTCAATCTTGAACTTGGTCCCTAAGTATGACTTCGTATATAACCTTTTCTGTGCTAGTCCACCAAAATTTCGTATTAGTCCAGATCTGAATAAAGAGATAATTAATTGTGAATCCTGGCTCAACCTTGCATCCCTTAACAATTTTAGTCTATCATCAATTAAAATATAATCATAATGCTTCGAAATAAAATTCTGTCTCCATAGATCCATATTTGTTAGTTTATCAATTTCCGCAGCAATTTTCTTCCATCCGTTGTAGCTCAGTGCATTCTTTAGCTGCTTTGAATACTCCTTGAAAGCATCTTTCGTGTTATAAAACTCGTATAGTTTCTTAACCCAAAAAAAGCATATATCAACAATAAAATCTATAATTACCCATATGAACAATGGTGTATAGTTAATTATTAACGCTATAATAGGAATAATAATTGACCTAAATAATCTCTTGAACATTATCGTTATATTATATCATTTCCTTTTTCACAAGTATTGAATTAAAGGAATTATAAGGTAAAACCTGCAATTTTCCTTAATTTATGTATTTCTTATCTATCGCATGTGATCGCAGAAAAATTAATTAAATACACTAAAATTATTTACTCATTACCCGAAGATTTCATTAATTTCTTACCACGATTAAAAAACCTTTTACCCAAGCTTGAGGCCTGTAATCCAGAAGTCTCAACCTTATCTCTAACACTTGAGACTTTACTTCTAATAGACGCGTGTCTTCTAATATCATTGTGTGCAGCGTTCTGGTAAGCTTGAGTAGCTATTTTACCAATATGAATATTTGAAGAATCTTCTGATTGTCGAAGAGATTCACTTAACCAATTCAGCAAGCCCGTATCGTAGTCAGTTTCCTTTTGAAGAGCATCTTTGAGCAAACGAATACGGTCGATGGGTTGAGATGTAGCCATTATATTCTTCCAGTTATATAAATTATAAGGTTGTGGAGTAAAATTTCTGCTTGTAGATTGTCTTGATGGACAAGCAGATATTGCACTATCCAGTTTTTTGCCAGTAATTGAGGTCGCTTCCTTGTCATTCGTAAGTGATGAAGTTGATTTAATTTTTGTTATATCGCTGTCATTATCTATCTCATCCTTATCTGGTCCAAGAAGACTAGAATACTTTTGGGGCTCTTGCATAACTGATTTGGACAAATCATCTTTTGAGTTTACAGAAGAACTTTTTTCTTCTTTAAAGACTTGCGGATGATAGTGTGGCTCTTTCAAAACCGGGTCAGTGTTAATTGACCCGGTGACATCGATACTGTTGTCACTATCATTTATGGTGGTATCTTGGTTATCGGAGTTTTCACCGATGCTTGGCAAAGCAGCATCAATGGTTTCAGGAACTGAGTGTGAACTGTCATCAGACACAGAATCAAATGAAGCTCCTGACACAGTTCTCATCTTAGTAAACTTGTTGTAATTGCTGTTAGACTCTGCATAAGGGTTGAAGTTTATATGTGATTCATTATCATTATCATTAATGAATTGATCACGGTAGTTGTTAGTATTTGGTTTCCAGTTCCCCATGCTGATGGTATTGGCACTCATCGTTGAGATTCTTCTTGAAACGTCTTCATTATCATTGGTTGTATCCTCATTTTTAGCATCCTCATTCCTTTGGGGGCCAGGATTAGAAGCATCAAAAGAGAAACTCCCGGTTGATAATGATCCTGAAGATACAGTAGATATAATAGGATTTAGATCACTCTCAAATTCTTTATTTTCATTATCATTATCATTATCTTCCGTTTCTAGAACACCAGACAATCTTGCAATTCCCGACTCTCCAGAATTTAGATCTAAATTCTTATTACTAGTATCATCATTCATATATCCACTAACAGCATCAGCAATATTCGTATAATCAACAGAGACCAATTCATTTCTATTAGCCACGGCTGTCGTCGAGTTTGGTGGAGGTTTCCGGATTGATCGCTTATGGCCATTTAAGCCGGTGATAAAATCTTCATGGCCTTTTGACTCCTCTTGGAATGATAATGGAGCAATCGGAGTAGGCGGTTGGGAGTCATTTTCTTCATTAGCTAAAACGGTTTGTATGTTCAACTCTTTGCGATCTTCGATATCGTAATGACTAAAAGAATTATTTTCAAAATCAGGCAATGTAATGTTTTGTAACGAATCCATATTAAGGAATAACTCGTCCTGTCCTGAATTTTCAATCTGGCCAGATTTTTTGGGGTTTTCATCCTTTTTTCCAGAATGTGATGCGTTTTGTAAATCCTTTATTAAATTATCCAATGCATCAGTTTTATGTCCAAGGCTAGAATCTGCTTCCTCTGAAGAATGATGCTGATCATTGTCAGATCGATTCACACTTTCAGAATGAGGATATTCGTCATTGTTTAGGTACGTGTCTTCAACATTTTCTGACATCTCATCTTCGCTATCCTTTTGACTATTATATCCCCAGTCATCATCACTGCTATCATCATCTTCTTCATACTTCTTTTGATCAATCGATAAAACTAATGGTGCAGGTGTTTCTGGTTTGATATTTGTCGGGTTATTAATATTCTCGTCAGGTTGTGCTTTATGAAACTCTTGAAGCTGATCTTTTTTCTCATCGCTTCCTGTTTCTTTTGTTAGAGTGTTCGACTCAGAAATATCTTCCAATATTTCATTAGTGTCCATGTCATTATACCAATTTGAACCGTACTTACTAGTTTTTCTTATATTCAAGTCTGACGGTTCATTTTGAATAGAATCTGCGTCAGATTGAAAACTTCGATCAGACTTCGGAGTCTCAGTTAAGGATTTATCGTTCCTATCTGTTGTGCTAAAAGTAGGTGTTGGAGGAAGTAGATCTGATTTCTGGCTATGTTGTCTATTATCGGTAGTTATTGTTTGATTTATTGTGTTGCCTGATAATTGGGCTGAATTATTTTCAATAACACCCGGAGATTGCGTTGTACTATGCGTATCATTTCCAAATGCAAACCCTTCAGTCCTACTCGGATTATATGGTTTTTCTATTTCTTCCATGATATCAGGTCCATCTTCATCTTCACTAGATGAGTCATCTGAAATGAATTGTCTTGTTTTTAGTTTATCAATGGACAATATTAAGTTCGGATTGTGCTGCTGTGCACCAGTATCGATTTCTGTGTCATTTTTATCTGATCGATTCGCTTCATTTGATTCTTGTCCAGCTTGGCTTACTTCATCATCTTTTTCTGTGGTTTGTTTATCCATACTTTGTGTTCGAGCTTGGGAATGTTCAGTTTCTGATTCACCACCAGATCCATAGTCATAATCGTAGTCGTCACCCCACTCATCTCCATATGACGGAATAGATGCTTTTACCCACCTTGTAGATTTATTTCTTCCAAATTTATCAGACATCACTTAACAGATTTTTCTAGCTTTTGGTATGACTTTTAGTTTCACTAATAGACGTAAACGTTTTCTATGCGTATCTTAATATTTTTATTTTGATAACACACGACTCTACGAATGCATATATAAATCATAATGTATATTCAATATTACGATAAACCAAGCTCTACATTATGAACTGTAAGTTCATGTCTTGTGGATGAGAACTACTTAATTGAGGTTTTTGAGAGTATTTGCTTTTCAATAACGCTCTCATGTTATTCAATAACGACAAAAACGATTGATTTGGCATCTCAGTCATGGTTTTAATGAAAGACCAACTCATGGCACCTGTACTCTGCCCCCCTTCTCGTGCATCCGCACTTGTCTGATCATCTTTACATCCGGAGATTGAAATTATATCAGCCGGAGAAGCTTTCATGTTAATGATTTGTTGTCTATCCGTACTAGCCAGATTAGAAATCTTCTTAACAATTCCAGAGATCGACGAGATCGCCCCACCGATATTACCCCGTTCATAAGAAAGAAATGCGTTGAATGCTCCAGTTCCTGCATCCTTTAATAAGTTAGGTTCCTTGACAATTCCTTTTGTAGAATAAACGTATGGAAGATCCAATGCAGTACCAGAGTGACATGAATCATATAACGCAGTCAATCTACATCCTGGAGGTAAACGTTTTACCATAATGTCGTGCATAATGTCATCAACTATATGACCTTTAATTTCAAAATCAAGTGGATAAATGACATCATCAAGACCACTTTCTTCATCTCCTACCAAATCTTTAGTGACCCCACCATGTCCAGAATAATGGAACACTAACGAGTCATTTGGTCTGGCATCCTTGACCAACCATTCCATTGCCCGGAAAATATTGTCTCTTGTTGGAATACGTGCTCTTTGGTTTTGGTCGTCTGTCAAGATTACCATATCGTCGTACGAGTATCCGAAATGTTCGTTCAAAAACCTACTCATATTCTTGACATCATTGATACACCCACGTAATTCGTTCCTAGACCCGGTGTAATTAATACCGATTAATAAAGCCTTCTTTTTACCTCTACAGTTAGAATACTGGAAAGTCATACCAGAATGCTGTCCAAAATCTTGTGGTTGAGTTGGTGGTGGTCCTGAGGGATTTGCATTACCTCTACCGCTTCCGAAACCATGTTGTCCACCTTGTTGTGAATATCCTTGTTGCTGGTATCCCTGGGGTGCTTGACCTTGTGGCGGGTATCTTTGTCGTTGATATTGACCCTGTGGCGCACCTGGTGGTGGTCCATAATAACTATTTGGTGGTGCACCAGGTGGTCCATATTGGTAACTATTTGGTGCACCAGGTGGTGGTCCATATTGGTATCCATTCGGTGGCCGTCCTGGTGGTGGTGCTTGTTGTCTGTATGTGTTTCTCCCAGATCCAGGAAACATTGTTCGAATCTTTTATCGATCGTTGTATATATAACAATAACAGAATACCTGTTAACTTAGATTCGTTCTGTTGCGTACGTGCGCCGCATAAATTTTACGTCATAATAATCTTCTATGATCAATTCTTGCAATACAATACAATACAATACAATACTACACTAGTCAAGATACAAATAATCAAGGAGTTTCAGTATATACCTTATAGCTTGGAATTTGGATCGCTGTTTTGTTGCTTGACAATACTTGGATATAAATCACCCATAAACAGACCAATCTGCCATGTTGCACCATCGACAACTTGAACCGTACCGGTTACATAGCTCGCTGCAGGAGAGAATAAGTAGACAGTAGACTCAGCAATATCTCTAGTGGTACCTAATCTTTGCAACGGAATCTTCTTTTCTA
Source organism: Debaryomyces coudertii (assembly GCA_030564605.1). Taxonomy (NCBI): domain Eukaryota; kingdom Fungi; phylum Ascomycota; class Pichiomycetes; order Serinales; family Debaryomycetaceae; genus Debaryomyces; species Debaryomyces coudertii. Next base: position 10,927 of record JAKTYF010000016.1, read on the forward strand.
AAGGTTCACCACCTGGTGGAGACAATCTTGCAAAACCCTCGGTACCAGCAATGGGACCTGGTGCAATACAGTTGGAACGAATACCAATTGGACCTAATTCAACGGCTAATGCGTTAGACAAGGCATCCACACCTGCCTTGGCCGCTCCGACGTGCGATTGGAAAGGAACCCCGTAATAATGCAATGTTGCACTAACGAAGATAATGGCCCCCTTGTTTTTTCTCAATTCGTCGAAACAAGCCTTGACTGTATTGAATGAACCTAACAAGTCAATGGATACGACAGACTTAAATGCATTGGACGATAAATGGTTAAAATCAGAAAGAAAATTTCCGGCTGCACCCGCAATGACAAAGTCAATTCTGCCTAACTCTTTCACAGTCTTTTCGACGGCACCAACGATACTTTGGACATCCCTAACATCAACATTACCAACGCCGAGAACTTTGGAACCAGACCTCAACTGCTCGATCTCTCTGGCAGTTGTGGTCGTCTTTTCTTCGTTTCTACCTATGATAGCAGCATTAGCACCCAATAAGACCAAGGCTTCGGTTTGAACACGACATATGGTACCAGCTCCTCCTGTAACAAAGACCACCTTCCCTTTGAAAAGGTCTGGTTTCCATACACCGTTCTCAACAAATGATCTATCTAATGAAGTCATTGTAATGTTTTAATGCTTCAATTGTTCTTTCTAATGGTTGAAAGTGGTTCTTTTAGCTGGAATATATCTAAAAACTTTGCGGGGCAGAATATAGAATCCACATGTTGTGTGCCGGATGTTTCTCATGTGATAGTTGTGCCGAGGTTGAACCGCGGCTAACATAACTAAATATATTTTCATATTTGATCTATAACATTAATACATATATAAATAAGTAAATATGGTTTGGCATCCTAAGTGTATAGAAATTTTAACACTGTTTTGACAAATCATTACTATAATCCCAAGTCGTATGCCCTTTTAATTCCTCATAATTCGCGGTTTGCAAAATGAAACTAGTCACATTACTTATCAATTTAAGACAGATGAGTTTTTAAAGAAGGGCGTGTGGTCTAGTGGTATGATTCTCGCTTTGGGCGACGATTTAGGAAACTAAATTGATTACTACAAGCATGCGAGAGGCCCTGGGTTCAATTCCCAGCTCGCCCCAATTTCTTTTTTACGGATAAGAACTCCAACTATTTTTCCACTATATTCTTCATTGGTAGTGTACCATGGTCAATGCTTTGAGGGGGAGGGAAAAAAAGTTGGCACGGAATCAAATAGAAGTCTTGACACCGTATTCAAGAGTAATAGATTATTTATCGAAGATCTTGATCTAGGCTAAAGGATTATCAGGGTTTTGAGTACATCGAATTGACACGTTTATTGCGGAATCATCAACTAAAAGGACTATCCATATACGAGAAATATTTGAACCGTCCTTGATAAGATAATATGTCAAGTTACAACAAGGATCAAGAGAAGATAGTATTGAAAGTTTTATCGTATAAACCTCATCAATACTATGAGATATTGTCTGTCGAAAAAGCTGCAAATGATTCGGAAATCAAGAAGTCGTATCGTAAGTTAGCTGTTAAATTACATCCTGATAAAAACCCACACCCAAGATCGTCAGAAGCGTTCAAGTATTTGAATAAGGCATGGGGCGTGTTGAGCGACCCAAACAAGAAGCAGATTTTTGACCAGACAGGGTCTGATCCAGACACGAGGTTCTCGGCACTGAGCGGTTCAAGTGGTATGGGAGGTATGAGAGGAAGTCCATTTGCAACTACCAGTGGCTTTAATGGAGGATTTGAAGATGACATTTTCAATTTGTTTTTCGGGGGGAATAGGCACACCAGCGGTGGACCAGCTTTTACGTTTGGAAACAACGGGTTTACATTCCAAACCTTTGGAGGTGGACGTGGCGAACATCCATTTTTTGCCAGTAATACTAGAGCGAGACAACAGCAGCAACGTCAACGTCGTCAACAACAACAGCAAACTGAGGAACCTTCGTATATCACAACGATCAAACAATTCATGCCAATTATACTATTCATTTTGGTTCCATTATTTTCTGCATTATTTTCCGAGTCGTCAGTTCCAGATTACTCATTCAATCTCACACCAATATACAATACCGAAAGAATTACGCCTACTTTCAAGATTCCATTCTATGTGACGAAAGACTTTATACAGAAGAAAAAATTAAGCGGGAGACAATTGAAGAACTTCGACTATAAGGTGGAAAATTTATTTGTTCAGGACAAAAGAGGAAAATGTTCCAAAGAACAAGTCAGGAAGAACGAAATGATGGAGGATGCACAAGGTTGGTTTTCGACCGACTACGAAAAATTGAGACGAGCAGAAGCTATGCCAATGCCGAACTGTCAAGCTTTGAGACAATTGAATTTAATTTAGATGTACATATATAATAAACCAAGTGGCGTGTGACGTATTGGTGTTTGTAGCGTGACTGGTAATCGATTCACATTTTGTTGCAATCAACTTTACCTTCGGATATTTTGTAATCCATGCCTAATACGATATTAAACTTAAATATAAAACATTCGTTTACTCGTAAAATAAATCTTAATAACATCTCAGACTGCTTCAGTGTAATCTTATCTAATAATACGATTCACAAGAGCTGTGCAGGCTCAACAAAAATGTGATTCGCGCTTTGGTTGACTATGAAACACTGAAACAAAATCAGTATTCGTATCTCGTACAACAAATCAAATGTTCAAATAACAAAATCTTCCAAAATATGAGTCAAGAAAAAGTATCACCATATATATATATCCCTTTTGCTTGATGTCTCGTATAATGATATTCACATGTTATATACGGCTATAAAAGACATAAAGCTCAGGAACAATCCTTATTAGCTCAGTTGGTAGAGCGTTCGGCTTTTAAGGATTAAAGATTTCTGTCAAAGAGTCGACCGAAATGTCCAGGGTTCGAGCCCCTGATGAGGAGTTCTTTTTTTAAACCTTCTTCATAGTAATTTGTCGTATCAATGTCGTCGTATCCCCGTTCCGCATATCGTATTCCTCCCCCCTCCTGTTTCAATATAGTACTACAGACTAACTCAAGTAGATGGTTTGTGTGCGCACCACAACGTTGGCTACGAAACCAAAACACATCTAGTAAAAATTGCGTATCATAATTCTTACTAAATTAAATTATACATTATTTTAATACTGACTGTGAATACAAGTTGGTAAACTTATCCTGCAAAAGTGAAAGAGTTTTTTTAAAGAAAGAACGACATCTTGTTTCTGAAGGAATTTATTCGTTGTTTGGGTCGATTATTTTAATAATCAGCAGACAAGAGAGACGATACATTCCGCAGCATATTGAGGATATTGAGCATAACGACAAGTGGGAAAAACATTTTATTCTATTGATTCTTACGACAGAAGTTCATTGTTGTAAGGCACTAAAGAGTGAAGAATCGTTATACACACTCGGAATAAAATTTTCGATTAAGAGTGTGGGTTATTTATATTAACCATACAAATTTCTATAGATTTCGTTCTAACATTAGTTCAAGTTGCCCAAGATTCTGCCCATATCGAAAAAACCACGAGTCGATTCAAGCGTTGAGATGGGTTCGTCGGAAATAATGAAAATTCTAGAGGATCCGACACTTTTCCAACAAAACCATGAAAAGATACGAAAAGATATTTTAAGTCACATCAACTCACAAAATGTCACGATCAAAACTTTAACCAATGAATTGGATACTTCCAAATCAGCGAATAAGGCTTTCAAGCAGGCGTTATCAGAGATTGGTACAGTTGTCATTTCTGTTGCGATGGGTGACTTATCGAAAAAAGTTGAAATTCATACCGTTGAGTCTGACCCTGAAATATTGAAAGTGAAGATCACGATTAATACCATGATGGACCAATTGCAAGCATTTGCTAATGAAGTGACAAAAGTAGCGACTGAGGTTGCGAACGGCGAACTAGGTGGACAGGCGAAAAATGAAGGCAGTGTAGGTATTTGGAGATCCTTGACTGATAACGTCAATATTATGGCGCTTAATTTGACAAACCAAGTGAGAGAGATTGCAGATGTGACGAGAGCTGTTGCTAGGGGTGATTTGTCTAGAAAAATTAATGTACACGCCCAAGGGGAAATTCTTCAATTACAAATGACGATCAACACAATGGTGGATCAATTAAGGACGTTTGCTTTTGAAGTGTCGAAAGTTGCTAGAGATGTTGGTGTTCTAGGAATTTTGGGAGGGCAGGCCCTTATTGAAAATGTTGAAGGTATTTGGAAGGAATTGACTGATAATGTAAATGCCATGGCTCTTAATTTGACAACTCAGGTTAGAAATATTGCCAACGTTACCACAGCTGTGGCAAAGGGTGATCTATCTAAGAAAGTTACTGCTGATTGTAAGGGTGAGATTTTAGATTTAAAATTGACTATTAATCAAATGGTGGATCGATTACAAAATTTCGCATTGGAGGTTACCACATTATCTCGAGAAGTCGGTACTCTTGGTATTCTAGGTGGACAAGCTAATGTTCAAGATGTTGAAGGTGCATGGAAGGCTGTTACTGAGAATGTAAATCTTATGGCAACCAATTTAACTAATCAGGTCAGATCTATAGCGACTGTTACTACTGCTGTCGCGCATGGTGATTTGTCCCAGAAAATCGATGTCCACGCGCAAGGTGAAATATTGCAATTGAAAAATACTATCAATAAGATGGTGGATTCTTTGCAACTTTTCGCATCAGAAGTGTCAAAAGTTGCCAGAGATGTAGGTATTAATGGTAAATTAGGTATTCAAGCTCAAGTTAGCGACGTTGATGGATTATGGAAAGAAATTACTAGTAATGTTAACACCATGGCGTCTAATTTAACTTCACAAGTGAGAGCGTTTGCACAAATTACGGCCGCTGCAACCGATGGTGACTTCACACGATTTATCACCGTTGAGGCAAGTGGTGAAATGGATGCATTAAAGACAAAAATTAATCAAATGGTTTTGAATTTAAGAGAATCTATTCAAAGAAACACTGCAGCAAGAGAAGCTGCAGAATTAGCAAATAGTGCGAAATCTGAATTTTTGGCTAATATGTCTCACGAAATTAGAACACCTTTGAATGGTATTATTGGTATGACACAGTTATCATTGGATACAGAATTAACACAATATCAGAGAGAAATGTTGTCTATTGTTCATAATTTGGCTAATTCATTGTTAACAATCATTGATGATATTTTAGATATTTCTAAGATTGAAGCCAACAGAATGACAGTAGAACAAATTGATTTTTCATTGAGAGGCACGGTTTTTGGTGCATTGAAAACTTTGGCAGTCAAGGCGATCGAAAAATCGTTGGATTTGACATATCAATGTGACTCATCCTTCCCGGATAATTTAATTGGTGATTCGTTTAGGTTAAGACAGGTCATCTTGAATTTAGCTGGTAATGCTATAAAATTCACTAAAAAGGGTAGAGTTAGCGTGAGTGTTAAAAAATCGTCGAAGGTTCTTGTAGACAGTGAGAGATTATTGTTAGAATTCTGCGTTAGCGATACTGGTATTGGTATAGAAAAAGATAAGTTGGGATTGATTTTTGATACATTCTGCCAAGCGGATGGTTCAACTACAAGAAAATTTGGTGGTACTGGGTTAGGTTTATCAATTTCAAAGCAGTTAATTCATTTAATGGGAGGTGAAATTTGGGTCACGTCAGATTACGGTGAAGGTTCAAACTTTTATTTCACTGTTAGTGTTGCACCTTCAGCGATTAGATATACTCGCCATACTGAACAATTATTACCATTTAGTGCTCATTATATTTTATTTATTTCTACGGAGCACACCAAAGATGAATTAGATGATATCAAAAATGGGGCTCTTGAATTGGGTTTGAATCCAGTAATCGTCGATAATATTAAAGCTGCCAATTTAACTGAGCCAGTAAGATATGATATAATCATGATTGATTCGATTGAAACTGCTAAAAATTTGCGCTTGTTGCCAGAAGTTAAATATATTCCATTGGTCTTGTTGCATCATTCTATTCCAGAGTTAAATATGAGAATCTGTATTGATTTAGGTATATCATCTTATGGTAATACTCCATGCACTATCAGTGATTTAGCAAGTGCAATAATCCCAGCATTAGAGTCAAGATCAATTGCTCAGAATACTGACGAATCCGTCTCGTACAATATATTGTTGGCTGAGGATAACTTAGTTAACCAAAAGTTAGCTGTTAAGATCTTGGAGAAACAAGGACATCATGTCGAGGTTGTTGAAAATGGATTAGAAGCCTTTGAATCAATTCAAGCGAATAAGTATGATGTGGTATTAATGGATGTACAAATGCCAGTGATGGGAGGTTTTGAAGCTACCGAAAAGATCAGACAATGGGAAAAAAAAACTAACCCAATTGATTCATTGAGTTTTAGAACTCCTATTATTGCACTAACTGCACATGCGATGTTGGGTGATAGAGAAAAATCATTAGCAAAAGGCATGGATGATTACGTTTCAAAGCCTTTGAAACCCAGACTATTGATGCAAACAATTAGTAAATGTATCCATAATATTAAGCAATTGAAGGAATTATCACAACAAAATAATAGTACTAGGACATCGGAATTTGCTAAAAATTTGAAGAAGTCTTCGATAGAAAGCTCTGAACGTTCCAGTACGAATTTAATAAATATCGACTCTAGTCCAAATAGCAATGCGTATAATAATGGTCTGTCTAACTCCCCTGTCTCAGAAGGCATCATATTTGCGAGTCCAAAGATGAAAAAATCTAATTCAAATGATACCATGATAAACAGCAGACCTGGGAAATTATCTATGAATAATAGATCTGTCACTGAAAGTGCTATTTCATTTAGACCTAAGTCTCCTAAATTCGATTCTATGGATTTGGAGGATTCTGATCCAAGGGTCGAATACTCTATGGATATGGAGGGGTCTTATCCAAGGATCGAATATCTTGAATAAATAATAGTTGGTGCATATTTCTTCTTCTACTCTTATTATTTATCTACATTACATGGTGATTTAGTTGGTTACAGAGTGTTTGATTCATCAATATCTTTACATTTCTCCTCATATTCTCACATTTTAGTACATATTTGGTCTTAGCGATATTTGCCAAACTTGTTATAATACATACGATTTAATATTAAATTTATTTATTAAATGAATTATATTTGTTTTTATGCAATAGATGCACACTTCAAGTATATCTACCATATTGTTTCGTCCCATTTCAAAAGTTCTTGAGATTGCTGGAAAACATCCTTCTGTGCTTTCTTTCTCATATAAAATATTGGACAATCTTTATTGGAACATAAAACTTCTTGGTGCAAGGATCCTTGACATCTTTGACATTCAGTCCATAATCTTGAAAATTTATTTTCTAAGTAGTTCATCTGTGCTAAAGCATTACCGTATAATTCTGGTGCTTTCGAAACACAATTCTCACATAATGCCCCATTATTTGAAGATTTTAATGGAGATTTACAATTCTTACAAAGCTCGGCCTTTTTTGCAAATCTCATTAACCCACCGGTTTTCGGTGCAGACATTTTTATTGTCCTTGTATGAGCACCCGCTAACACTTCTTTTGCTTTTCTTTCACCTAAAATTGGTTCAAAAATTCTCATTAAAGGATTCGATAACTGGTTCTCTAAGTAATATTTGACATCAATTGGCAAGGAATTCTCCAACACATATAATGGGTCTTCAGATTTTTCGTAGTTTTTGGTACTAGAAGAATTAATTATTACATACGCAACTCTATCACCCAAGGTTGGTGCTGACCCTGGATCTCTTTTTCTCATTCTTTCAGCCAATTCAACATGCGCTTGTTTTGCCGAATAATCATGCTTGGAATATGCTTTGGTAATAACTAATTGCGACAAATCAACTCTATTCTGTAATAAATCAGCGATTGTTTGCTTAACAAACCTTACAGCCTTATCAACGTTTCTTTCTTGTAAAATGAACTCTAATACTTTGGTGATGACGTTTTGAACTAAACGACAATTATCCCTCCTAACTGTTTCAATACCTTTTGTATCCATTTTATCATATTTTTCAGTATTTGTCCAATATAGCCCTGCGTACCTCTTCTTATTGATCAATAAATATGGGAAATAAACCTTCTCGAATTCCAACTTTATTGGATTTTTAAATTTCTTAGAAACATAGTTTGCCGCTTCCTCTCCAAGTTTCATACATTTATTTAAATCCTCATATCCAAATTTAACCATAACAGAATCCGTATCACCATAAATGACTTGTGCGTCAAACGGATGACCGTTCTTAATAGAATAATATTCTTGAACTTCATTTTTAGTTGTTTCAATCATTTCTCTACCAAATGCTGTAACAGATGAAGAGATTGCAAGACATGGTAACTTACCAACTGTTGCACCTGTAAAACCATATACAGAATTAGCTGAAATCTTTAAAGCTAATTGTCTTCCATTTAAGACATCTCTTTTGAATGGGTCTGTTTCTTTTTTCAAATCAGTTTTCGCCTTCTTTCTTGCCGTCAATAATTCATCCAAGATAGTAGGCAAAACACCTTTTCTTTTGTGATCTTTCACGAAGTAGTCACCATTTGGAGTCAACGTATAATCATCCTCAGTCAAATTAAAATTTTTGATCGTCTGTTTATTCAATAATGTTGTATAACATAAATTATGTGCCATCATAATAGACGGGTACAATGAACTGAAATCCAACGTGGCAATCGGAACATCATAATAACCTCTAATGGGCTCAATCACAGTCGCACCTTCATATTCTTCATTGGAACCTTCACTCTTCATGTTTGGTATAACCACATCATCCTCTAAACATTTTCTGAATAGTTGAGATATAACTTTGATTTGCTGACCTCTTGCTAATAAATAAGAAAAGGGTACACCCGTAACTCTAGCCATTTCTGTATAGTTAACAAGACACATTAATTTATCTAATAATCTCAATGGTAAATACGAATCTTTTAAACAGTAGACTGCTAAACGTCTTCTTGTTTCCTTCGTACCATTTTGCAAATCCGAAATAATCGAATGATGGACATCTTCTTTTTGTTCACCCAAAAAGTGAGCTGAAACGGAATTTAATGTATATGATCTTAGCTTATATTCTCTTTGAATGAATTGTAATAAATCGAGTTGCATTCTCCCATCAATATTCACAACCTTATTTTCTCTCGTACCGTACGCACGAGAACTGAATACTGCATCTTTTACTTCTTGTTTAACACTGTTGAGTCTACTGAAATATGGGAAATTTTTCAACCCTAAAGCTCTCGCTCTGTCCAACAAATAAGGTATGTCAAAATTTGCTGTATTATAACCAATTATAACATCTGCATCTACTTTAACAATAAATTCTTTCCAATGCATCAACATTTCTTCTTCCGTCTTATGTTCAAAAATCTGTGACCCAATAATGGATGAACACGTATTCACAGTAAAAACGTTTCTTACGAATGGCCTCAGTTCACCGGCCTTCAGCACAACATTAGCGATCTGAATGACAGGATCGTGCTCCGCTTCTGGAAAAACTCCCTTTCTACCAGCACACTCAATATCAAACGACAATATACGAAGTGGTGCCATGCTCAACCAGTCACCTTCAGACGGATGTGATATTAATTCTCTATAATCTATTGAGCATTCGATTTGACAAGTAGATATTTGAACAAACGGGTCTACCAACTCATACTTGCCTTTAGGTAAAGTAATCCAGGACATACCCGTAATTTTACAATCCACCATTAACCTTAATAAGTAATTAATATTATCATATGAAACATTCTGCGGTGGGAATAGATTTTCGTATCTAACTTCACCTCTTTCAAATGCTGTCCTGATTTTACTAATATTTTTTGAATTGTTCATCGTTACTTTAAAAAATGGAGTCTTAAGATTCTTATTATATCCCCATATAGATTCTTTTAATTTTATTTCAATATCATGTATCCCTTGGTAGTTATTATTCATATAATTGATAAACCCAATCAAGTGCTGATCTTTAAAAAATCCCTTAGGAACAGGAACATAAAAATAATGTAAAAATCCCGTCACATTACATAACACAGAATGGCCCTCTTTAGTTATCCCAAAGAATCTTGCTGATGAATTATCTCCTACTGTAGTCTCTTCTGCATCTAATTGTTGAAATGTAACGTCTATAGTATGATGATCAAACCCTTTAGGAAGCGGTGGTCTATCCCACTTCTGATCTTCCTCATTTCCTAATTTCCCAGCATTTTGGGTCATGTCCAATAATTCCCTTTCAAATTCAGTTGGCTCCTCTGTACCATTGGGTCTTTTCACTTTCTTTAGTAATTGCTCTTGAGATTCTGAAAGCTCTATTTGTGAGCTAATCATACTCTGTGATATCGCAGGGAGAGAATGTGCTTGGTCGTTATAGACAGTTTCAAGTGGTCGCTTCTCTGGTTGTGACATCTATATTGTTATCGTACATATAATAAAGTAGTTAGGTAGTTATTAGAAATATATTTTTCTTCTTCATTTGATCTGCGACGCGTCAATAATTTCTACTGATATCAACCACAAAATTCTAGCCAACTATTCAAAACATATTTCACATACAAGACACCTATATATATATATATATATATATATATATTCAATAGCTTTTAAAATAGAGACAAATGATACCAGTTTATATTTAGAGTTACAGTTTATTTATATAATCAGATAATATTGTATTAATACATAAAATCGTTTGCTCTTGTACACCTGGAGAATAAAAATAAATTGTTAGTATAAAGGTATTTTATATTTTCACACTAGGCGGTTTCTGAATTAGTTTTATTTAATACAATTCTAATTATAATAACTTTCTCCACGAAGTTCACTAATTTTAATTTGACATTATAATCAGAATTATGTAGAATTTTAAAAAATGTGTCAAATGTTTTAAGAATATGAATTCTCAAATTAAAATCTGCTAAACAATAACTGCAAACTAGTTACTGTTAGTGACTACTTTTTTGGTTAAGTCGCAAATTGACCGATGTATGTATAGTACTAACAAACCAATTGGTTATCATTCGCAACAAATTATTGTTAGCAATGACCTGTTTACGTAACAAATGATTCTGTAGATAACATTTAACTTCCTTATCAATAGACATTAATTATTATATTTACCTATAAAAGCACTATATACTCATCTATCACATATGTGTACACTACCTTGAGAATAAGGTTAGATGCATAAAATGAATCCCATGAGGTGATTAAAATTGCAGCCATTAAATCCCGAACTGGTGACCATTTAAATCAAATTAAGAAGTATTAATAAAGAAAACACATTAAGCGATCGTGATCTCTTGGTCCATTTGGGTTAGAAACAAGAATTGAGCAGATCCTATAATTCTCTGGAAGTTTTTTGCGATGACATTCTCAATAATGGCGCTATGACGTTCAATTTGGTAGACGCTACCGAATTCTGAGCAAGTACTCTTGGCTTGAGGTTGGTTGATTAGCAAATATTATCTTTTGTAGTGAAACTCTGATGTCAGTCTTAATTCATGTATTCTACTTCTGGTGTATTGTATTATTGGACTAATTACTATGCGTCTGAAGTGCTTAGGTAATTGCAAATTTAAAGATCTTTGTTCGAATTCATTAGCTTTATGTGGTGGAATATGTCTGATTAGATATAGATTTCCATTTAATTTACTTCCAGCTACTTATGTAGACAGGAATGGAAATTTTGGTATTACGAACGCTAGGGATGGGGTTTTCGCAGCTTGGATTTCTAGTATGCTACGCAACTAAGTACACGAATTCGTTGCAAACATTTTCTATTTGCATAAATGTATTTATGGTTATTTAGTTTTTTGTTATAGTTAAACTTGGTTTATTCTATATGGGAAAGATTTGGAATGAAATAACTCATATCACATTACCTACATTATAATCATGTGTATGTTCCCAGATAATAATTCTGTTACAAATAGAATAATAAACTATACGTGCATTATTAATGTAGGAATTTGACTTCTTTCTCATTTATTATTTTATATGGGTATAAGAATTTTTCAGACCCTAAGTCTAATCTTGATAAGAACAAAGACAGTGTCTGGGTTATATCTAACTAAAAACTTGAATGAGGTGCCTTAATCATATGATTAATTGCCATTTAAAATTTTAATATTTATATGTCTCTATAAACCAAACTATATTTAATCAATTTATGCAGCATAAAAAATGAAATCCCTAAAGCCAAAAATATTGCATACAAATACAATAAGCAATATATGAGGTGATTCTTCAAATATTAAGAGTAAAACATTCTAATTCATTAATCAATTTATCTTTAAAGATTCTTAATGACTTCACAAAAGTAGATTGATCCTCGACATCGCCAAATGTTTTGATTCGGCTAAACCTATGTAATAAGCTATTGTGTCTTTTCATTTCGCGAATCAAATTCTCAATTTCTACAGACGAATATGCACTGTCACCATTAAACAAGTAATCATTATTAGACGTGTTTTCGGAATTATTGAAGATACTTGAATAATGATAGTCCATCAGTGAATCAAATTTTTTATCCTGACTGTAATTAACAGGAATAGCAACAGGATTGAGACGATTTATTTCATTAATCCAGTATTCTCTATCTTCATCGGTCTCTATTCCCTTGAGTAAAATCATGAATATTGACACATTAATGAATAATTTAGTATCTTCATTGCCAACATTTGTTTTCTGATATGATGTTATTTCTTCACAAATATACCGTATTAATTCGCCCTCTGTATTAATATCTAAGAATTGGTTTATAAATTGATAATCATCATCATTCGTATTGATTAAATTGATCACTTTGCCTTTAAGCTGTCCACATAAACTGCCTCTCTCAATTAATTTTAAGCTAGGTTCGTTTTCTAAATATATGGGGTCAACACTATTTGATACGTTTTCTATTATCCCTTTGATTAAATTAGAATTTTCCCAGTTCGACAACCTTTTTAAAGTCGATATAATTGAATTACCACTTATTTTTAACACGATTTGGAAAATCAACTTCGATTCGCTAAGTTCTTCGCCATCACTCATGTTAGATTTGATAAGTTCGTGCAATACTTGCACAGGCAAACTGTCTAAGTTTGGTTCATCAACCCAAATTCTTCTCAATAACCACTTAATAATGTTTAAAGTGCAAGGGATCAAGAACATTTGCGATAAATAATCAATACCATTATTTAATATCTTGATATCAATTTTATTAGCATTAGTCGCAATTATTGATTGTTGATAAATAATTGGAATCATTTTGTAGATTTGTTTGACATTCACAGATTTAATTAAATCATCAGAAAGCCCATCATTATTATCATCAAATAATGCGTTTATCCAATCACTGATTAGACCATTGTAATTTGAAATTATTGTGTTGTCTTCTTCTGAATTAGAAGTTGATATGTTAGTCAAGTTATCACATAACCTGTAGTAGAACATATTTATATAATCAATAATATAAGAATTTGTAATTAGAATTTGGGAGTAATCAATTTTAAATGTTTCAATAATTACGAGAATTCCTAGCATAACAACACCAAAGAAAGCATAGGTTTCTTGAAAATTAACGTCATCATCAACGTTAAAATCTTCGTTATCAATATAGTTAATTAATTTATGCAATATCGACGAAGGTCCCCCATTCAAATTAAAGCAGATCAAATTCAAAGTTGTAAGATTATTACAAACACTTAATAGTAATCTGTATAACTTTTCAAGGCTTTTTTCAGTAATTAAATGATCAATTATTTGACTGATTGTTTCACTGAGTTCAAGTTGTTTAGTTATCAGGAACTCTAATAGCGTAGGTAATGAATTTGTGTAATCGATTAACCCTGAATCTTCTAAAGTTGTAAACTCAGTATTAATTTGTAACAACCTTTTCTCAAAATCGTCCTTAATTGATGTGATTTGATTAATTTGATTAAGTCCCTTATTCAACATTTGATCTGTTACTGTAGTGTCTGTCGTAAATATCTTACGAAATGATGTAACGGGAATAAGCTTGTTATATATACAACTCTTCACAAAAGTTTGGCGAAGGTCATAAATACATGAATTATCAATATTGAAGCTTATTATAACTTTCTTAACAGGATCTTCAAAAGAGTTGAATACATTTATGATCGCATCTTCTAAAGTTTCATGTTTCAGACTAGAATCATCAGGTCCAGATAAAGCGTGTGAAGTAGTGAATAAAATTTCATTTAAAATAGATGGTAGTCTTGTAGTAATAAAATTTTTCCAGTTGAACAAAACATACTTTGATTCATTAGAATGTATTGATGTTACCACACCATTGAACAAAGCAGATATCAATTCGAATGCAAGAATGTATGGCTTTTTTAAATTACTCAGAGAATTTGGTGAGAAATTTCGCTCAAACTGTTTTATGAAATGTTCGTTATTGAATTGCCAGTTTTTCATGATAGAATTCAACCAAAGATATCTCTTGACAACATTTAATTGGGAAACCTTCTTAGATTTTGGATTTATTGAGGATATATTCTTGACCACTTGAGTAGTGTTTGTTGTCTTAAATGAAGGAATTTTCCTATCCTCCGAATTCTGAATCAGTTCAACATGCAAGTCGTCTGTATTCAATATTGATGATGCATTTGATACAAAATAACTCAACAGATTTTCTAAACCACATTCTTTCAACACAGATACAATCTTATACGCCAACTCTTTGAAGACACGTGTATTCAAATGAAAGGATAGTTTTCTAATTACTGAACACCACACCACTATTATATGATTTAACAATGATATTTGGCTTGGCGTAATGCTTGAATTTAGGCCTGATGTATAATTATCTGTATATTTAAAGAAATAGTTATTAATTATTTCCTTAATTAAATCACCAGATGGCTTCTCCATCTTTGATTTTGCTAGTAAAATATTGTTTAATTCGATCATATATCCTATTTGATTTTCAAGCAGTAATTCAGCCAAAAATTTCCAGAATTTCTCCAATTGACTATCAGATGAGATTGCCAAAGCAAAGGCATATTCTCTTGTTAACTTATTTTCTCTTGAGGACTTATCTTTCGTATCCGGTTGTAATAGATTTGACAAATAGTCATTATCTTCTATCGGTGATTTTCCTTCTAATTGATTATACAACGAAATGAATGTTTTATTGGAAGAATTTCTTCTACAAGAAAGTTTCACAAGCTTATGAAGAGATACGGTTGTTACCAGCGACGCCATTGGTTCTCATCTGTTGAAATTTAATATGTCGTTAATTTCACTGAAATAATTGAGAGCGCTCTTGAAAATTTCCGTTATTCTGTCATAAATATCATCATACTTTAAAATTAGTACACATACTTGTATATAATCCTATAATAAACTCTATATCCAATCAATTTAAACTAAACTTTTGTTATGAAATCATCAGAACAAACACCAACAGGTGTATATATCAAAAAAAAAAAATTGAAATAAATAACAAAAAAGTAGATACCCAGCGACGTATGGAAGAAAAGATTAATTTCATACGCCTAATATATATATGTAAACAATTTTTTTTAAAAAAACAAGTAAATCACCACATGGAACCTCCAAAATTATTTTGAATGGATATTTCACTCTCCGTCTTGGAATTTAAATTTGCCAAATTAGAAGGAACCATAGATGAAGTTGACAGAGGAGTTGCACCCCAAATCGAAGAATGACTAATGGCATTAGTATTTGAATTACTAGTAGCCCAGTTATTTGGATGCTTATTGACGCTTGGCAATAGGGACGGTGAATCTAAAAAGTTTGTTCCAACAGAGTTATTGGAGTTAACATTCATTGTAGTCTGTCCCGATGTTGAGGTAGATAGTAATAAGTTCGGAGGAGAACTATTACTCGCGTTACTCGAAGATACCGTAACCTGAGGTTGCAATGAAGCTGGTGAGTGTGATTTAATGTTCCCATGATCAGGAGACATGGGATCAAAAATAAAACCAGGCATTGGAGGTTGAGAAAGATTCTGAAGTGGAGGTTGAGTTTGAGACAGGAATTGATGAGTTTGTAATTCAATTGGAAGCGGTTGGCTTAGTGAAGCTGTAGTAGGCGAGGATACTGAAATATTGCTTCCATTTGACGCGATAAAATTGTTTTGAAAATTGTAAGGTAATTGTGGATTATTCTCTGATAATAACGAAGATGTCGATGACAATTCACATTGATCAATAGCCTTATTAAAATCAGTATTCTGTCCTTGGTACATATATGGATTAATATCTTTATATTGTTGTTCGGATTGAGATTGTTGAGGTTGTTGAAGCATATAATTTTGTTGTTGTTGAACAGCTGCTGCCGCAGCTACAGCAGCTAATGCATATTTGTTTTGTTGGCCTTGATTATGTGAGTGGTTTTTATTATTACCACTATTATTGTAGCTGGAGCGATGAACATTCGTGTGTTGATTGGAATTAAACAGCGTTCTAGAATCATTTAAAATAGATTTATCGATAACTTCTAACTGACTATTAAACGGAACAAATTCCAATTTTCTCTTAGCATAAGTAGATGCTGGAATTGAACTTGTCTTTACTGATGACGACATGTTATGCAATAATTACTATTAGGGAACTCTCGTTTAAATGAAAATCATAAAATGGATAAAAAGACAAAAATGTAAACACCCTAAATCCTTTCTTAGAAAAAGTATATTCTATATGTTTTACTTATGACCAACAGTAAAACAAACTGACCAAATGTAAATTTTGACCAAACTGAAAAAAGAACTTGAAAATGCTGTACGAAGATAATATGAACAAAAATTGTTGTGAACCGAAACAGAGTAAAACAAAGTAAAAATAAAAAAAAACGGAATTAAACGAGTGTGATATTAGTAGCTATGAATCCAACAAGATTAATATTTTAACCTGTAATAATACTTAATTGGCTTTCTTTTTGTAGATTTTACTCAAGATTAAATTTATGTCCAATTTTCAACGCGCCAAATCTTTCGGTATGAAATGCTGCACGTGAGCACATACTAGAATATGAATAATGTTAATTGTACTATTAGCTAACTTACATATCGTATCTAAATAGACCCATTCGATTGCCATGAAGGAATATTACTTGATGAGTCTGCTTTCGAACCAGATTTTGAATTAGAATTTAACTGCCATGATGGAACCCCAACGTTTGCAAGACTTTCCTTGACAATATCATCATTAGTACCTAAATCTGAATGTGATTTATACTCCAGGATTGATGGTGTATTATCGATATTGTCATTCAGTTGTTTTTTCGCTTCTTCTTCTTCTTTTTCTTCCTGTTGTTTATGTTTCAATTGCCATTCTGGTATACCACCAGCAATAGCAGGTTTCTGTGCTGGAGAAGTGGAAGATTTGGAAGCTTCGTTGCTGGTAACATTGTTTATGGATGAACTACCTGACGCGGAGTTGGTTTCAGGTGCATTGTTACTGGAAGCCTTTGTGTTATTGACACTATTAGAGCTTCCTGCTTTAGTTTTCTTCAAAATTTCTGAAGCAGAAGGAATGGACGATACAGGTGCAATCTTTCTTGCATGGCTGGTAGCGTCGCTAGCAGTATCTTTTTCTGCCCTTACTTTAATCAATTGCTTCAAAGAAGTCAATTCTTCAGTGATATCCTTTAGCTCGTCCCTGATATTTTCTTTAGTCAGTAGCATATTCTTTTCGATACTGTTTTTCAAATTGTCAATTTCCAACTTCATTAATCGTAAGTCGTCGTCGAATTTTAACTTATCTTTGTTGTATTTAGAGAGAAAATCGTTGACATTTTCGATAACAATATCAATTTCCTTTAATTTGGATTCGTTAGATTCTTTGATTTCGTTTTGTTCCATCGACATCTGTTCTAAAAGTTTATCTATCTTGATAAACTCTTCATCGATCTTAGCCTTGTCATCATCAATTGACTTCTGCGTAGGTGGGATGATGCTTGGAATCAAATATTTAGAAATCACTTGGTATAACCCATAAGTTACCCCAGCTGTAGCTGTCGCCATAATGAAATAGTCCTGCCATGTTCTCTCTGGAACTTGAGGTGTTGCGACATTATAATAGTCAATAGGTAGCTGTGATGGAAATTTTTGTTGCTGAGATGATGTTACTTGTTGTTGACTAGCAGCCTGGTTGGATGGACTTTGTCCATTAACTCGTTTCAATGCTTCTTCAATTTCTTGTTCATTAAGACCTTTTGATTCCAAAAACTCAATTTTTTTATTCAAGGGTGATGTAGAAACATTACCATCCTTCAAAAAGCTGACTGCACTATTAATTAATTCGTCGTTCATGACTTCTAATAATACAGGAAAGAAACAGTTATTGTTTTTTGATAATCTTCTCTTATATTAACTCAGTCATTAATAGAGCGGGGGTGCGACTCTAGAAAAGAAGTTCCGAGGCTCCACGATTCTAATAGGGTAAGCGCACCAGTTCTAATTGAAAGATATGTCTTAATTATAAATAGAGGAATCAGTATATACAAGGAATTATACAAGCCTTTTGTCAGACTTTGCTATGATCACCTGTGCGAAGTTAGATTTAATCAATTCTTCATAAATACACCAACTGATACCAGATGATAAGCCTTTTCTTCCAAATCTCAAAGATAAACCTCTAAAAAGGTTTTTGACTCCACCGTCTTCTTTTATCAACTCTTTAGTGGCAGACCAGAAAGTCATTTTCGTAGATGTTACCATAGAAGATAACTGAAGTCTTGTCTTTATGGCATCAAATGGAGCAGTGATCGTAGTAGATACAGACGCGGCCAATATAGCTGCAGCGGTGTTTATCATCGTCGATCTTGTAAACGGTCCACTGTCGTTTTCGTTAAGGGGACGAATAACTTTCGTTAAGATATCATTTTTGAATGATTCATAGAAGAGAATATACAAACCAGCATACGGACAATCCCTTGCTAAGGTAGCGAATGACCCTTTGAAGAAATTTTTCAAAGAGCCCTTACCATTTTGGTTACCATCTAGGTATATATTCTCAAAACCTTCGTACATCGAATTGTAGTTGTATATGTTGGATTCGTACCTCGTCTTAACAATTGTTATTGGCATAGTAATAATACCCACCACTGCTCTAACCATGAACCCTGTAGTCAAATTTTCAAATGGCGACAATTTAGGCAATGCACTTGTATCTGAGACATTATCAGAACTACTTTTATAGTCTGATATCCGACTTCTAGCTGATGATAATATCGTGAAGTATAAGCCTGCACCAACAGATGTTCTCAAAGTCGATGGCAACGCACCTCTCCACAAGTCTTTAATATGCGTTAACTTTTTCAACTCTTTAGATATGGTTGTCCGATACTTAATGTTAGACCGCTGCTGTTGTTGTAGTCTTGTCTTCAATAAATCAAATGGCTGTAACGAAACAGCGGATATCAACCCGGCCGCTGCACCCGATATCAAATGCGTCGATGTTTTTGGTTGGGATTGCTGCGGGCTTATCACCTCTGGAGCGGTCTCTACTAATTCAGGACCATTGGAAACCATCTGGAAAGGTAATACGAATTGGAACACTTGGTGTTATTACAGGGTCGACGGTAGATGATTGCTCACTTTTCTTTCTGATGTGGCCACTAGAAAATTATTTGCAAAACGATGAATACGACTATACCTTGTTATACAACAAAACAATATTCAAATCTTTCTAAATGCTTCTATATCTGATTGAAAAATCTATGGAAATATAAAATTGTATTAAGTATGTCGTTGAATGATATCATGCTACTTTTCAGTAAATCAAACTATATACAGGAAACACAATACATTCCTTTTAGACATGATGGAACTATATTCTGATTAGATGAATATAACCATTTAAAATTGGATATAAGAGTCAAGGAATTCCCTCAGCTGCTTCGTAATAACCAAAGTTTCATCTATCTCTTGTAAATGTTCTTCTCCTGGATACATGTGTTCATGAGATGATTTCCACAATGCTAGACTAGCTAACCCAAGGAAAGAATGAAATGGGTCAGGGAAGGTTTCACAGTCTTTACCAAAACCACCCAACAATGTGTTCTGTGTTCTACTTAGTAAATATCGAATTGCTTTTTCAGTGTTTATTAGCCGTAACCCATCCGGATCCAATAATTTCAAACTCGCCGAACACCACCAC
This sequence comes from Debaryomyces coudertii, assembly GCA_030564605.1. NCBI lineage: Eukaryota > Fungi > Ascomycota > Pichiomycetes > Serinales > Debaryomycetaceae > Debaryomyces > Debaryomyces coudertii. Next base: position 31,141 of record JAKTYF010000016.1, read on the forward strand.
GAATAACATGTATCACTAAATTTGTTTTCTCGACCATTGAAACCACCAGTATCATCGGTCTCCCAATACTCATATGACTGATCTTTGTAGACTGGAGACGAAAAATCTATTTGTCTATGGGCGAGCCAATTCTTCGTCATTTCTACCCACAGTGTATTCTGTGAGAAGTCGTAGTCTAATAGTTTAAGAGTCGCAATGCCGCAGAACGTCAATCCTGAATGAGATTCGGTATATTTATTCGAACTTAAGCCCCCATTAAAATTAACTCGTTCCAAGACAAACTCTACTAAGTCTTGTTCGTTGAAATCATTCATTCTGTCATTGGGCGGTATCTTATCATATTTGCACAATTTCCTGATACCAGCGGCAATATAACAGTGTCTCAAGTCAATTTCGCCAAAGCGATCACCATTCTTGTCTAGGACTGGCTTAAAAGCTCCCTTATTTATTCCGTCTTTAACCTGACACCTGCTTACAAATTTCATTATCTTGTGTCTATTCAATATCGCGGAATAATTGGATTCCAATGCCAACAAGTTTATCAATGCAAAAAAGGTGGCTGATAAATTTGGAAGGTCATAGTTTTTCCCTTCTCCGGAAGGTAATTCAAATGTCTGACTGGGTCTAAACGACTCAATTTCCCCCGATGAATCCACTATTTGATGCGCATATATATGTTTCGCATATTCAGCTTTCTGGTCTTTAGTCAAGTCAAATTTACCTATTGTGCCTAGTCCGTGTAAACAAAAATATATCAACGCTAATCGATTTGAGTCTTCCGACTGCGCCTTGGATGGTAACGATTGCATACACAATCGAATATATTTTTCATGTTTGTCAATTAATAAAGGATCTATCAGCCCATCTTCATCGTTATTCATGTTATTTTCCATTCAAGTACTACTTAATCCAAAAAATTAGCTCACTATCGAAGATCAAATAAAAAAGGTTGCGTGCGAACCGCGCCTAAAAAGGTTTGGCATGAAATAAATTACAACATAGTTCTTACATAGAAATGTTTGTTATTCTTGAATTAGTGCTATAATATCACATGGCTAGGGATATTAAAGGCATGGCAATGATTTCCGAGAATCTGGGATTTCATATATCGGCTGAACTCTATTAACCTAAGGTACCAACAGTATTCCCTAATGGCTGTGTTTTTCACATCAAAGTCTAATTGGATTACAGCTCCAAACATCATGGCCTTTCATCGCTCATCATGGCATATGTCACACTACACACATATATAAAGACTGGGTTGGAAATCAATAGTATGACAGAAGACCACTTTCAATTACCATCTTTGCTCTCTTTCAACTAGGTGTATTTAATCGAATTAGCTGCTGCATTAATTTCCAGTCTTTTTAAGTCACGTTTCAATGAAAGTTCTTAGTACACTTTGTCTATTTTCAATTATCAACTCGGTGCCGGCTTCTAACAGCTCCGATTTCTCTTCCAATATCACCTCCCAAACACAGCTGTCGCCACGACAATCTTCATCGATTTTGTCGTCGTTTGTGCAAAAGTCAGGAGAAGCAGTCTCCTCTGGAGAAGGACATATAATCAATACTAATCAGCTTGGCTTGGTTGGTAGTATGTTAGTTGCCATAGGATCGGTACTCGAATAGTCCAATTGATTTTTCAGCTTTCACGAGCAACTACGCTACCACCTGGGATACGTGCGGTGCAATTGGGGTGTAAAAAAGTGAACAATTGTTTGATTGGTATAGATATCAATACCTGAGGTGCAAGTGGCGAAGCTCATGTCTATTTTGATGAATAGAGACAAGCTCTATGGGTGTTAAAATTCATATTTGGGGTTTTGATACTACATACTAGACAAAGCGACCACGCGGATGATAATAGGTTGCGAAAATATCAAAATTCTAAAAACATAAATAAGAAACGTGCTCTGAGCATTGACCAGCTTATGTTTGTTACAATATTGGGAATGAAGTTATATTATGACATGAAATGTTGGCACGTTGTTTAAGGCTTGGTTATTATCTTAAGTCTAATTTAGAAAGTTTGACTAAGCCATTAGTTAATTCTTTAAGATAGAGTGGTTGAAGAATAGAACAATGTTGCTAGTAGGTTGGTTCGGCGCGGTTTTTTAGATATATTAGATTCGAGGAGATACATGATACTGGAAATAACAATATTGAGATAGACGTTATGCAAGTCAAATAGCAACACGAAGTACTATAAATCGTGCGATATATCTAAGAAGATTCAAGAAGAGAAAGTCAGCATATTTTATTCAATTTATAATATCAACATATCAAAATGAGAGTTTCTACGTTAGCAGTCCTTTTAACTGTTGCCGCATAAGTCAACGCAAAATTAACACCCCAGATTCAGTTAACAAGTTAGTTGCGATGGCTTCAAATTCCGAAGATTTTGACTCTTCTGACTCCGGTGACTCAAGCTCTAGTTCAGATGCCTCTTCATCATCCGATGTGACTCTTCATCATCAAGATCCGGGTCGTCTGAATCATCAAAATCTTCATCTTCGGGATTAGGTTCTTCATCTTCAGGATCAGGTTCCTCGAGATCATCTGATACGTCTTCCTCTTCTGATTCTGATTCTAGTTGGTCAAGTGGTACTACTGTTAGTTAACGTCAAGCTGCTGGTTACGGTTTTGCTGCTGCGGTTGTTGTTGGTGGTTTATTTATCTAAGCGATTTATACACCAAATGATTTGTATTTTACTCTGTCTATGATGTGTTATTATTAAGTAACCAATAAATTTATGTTTTTATCAGAAATATTCATATAAGTGAAAGCATTGTGTAGTCAAACTTTGTTAAGAATCTCAAAGAAATCAATACCAAAATTATCCAGGAATTTACATTCATCTTCATTGTACGTCTGATTTATAATAGAAACTATTACTGGCAAGTCGTTGACCGTAGCTCTTACCAATATTCCTGAGTAGCAATTGAAATTTAGAGATAGTAATTGCAATAAAAACTGATTTCTCTCGTCTGCTAACTTATCTACATTCAAATCAACGTTCGCTTTCCACTCTATTTTAAATCTAGAAATAATTGACTCGTTGCTGAAGGTTGTAACCGAATTTTCATCAATCATTGAATCGTTCAAGGAAAAATAAAACTTTGATAAGTCAACATTCAATCCACTTCCAATTAATTTGGTGAATGCTTCTTTTAATGTCCATAATTGATTGAATATTGTATATCTATATGGGATGTTCTTAATCTCAAGCAATTGTTGTATTTCGATTGGATCAAATATTGGCTCGAATTGTTCGAGAAAATGTATTGGCGATATAGTCTGTCTTGAATGAGACAAGTCTATTCCGATCGGGTTTGATGTATTCAACTCTACCACAATACTTATTACGTCATTTGAGGAGCTCATATTAAATTGAAATTTGTACAATTCTTGTTGGATCAAATAGGGCTTGCCAAACTCATTATATGAAAATTCTAATTCCTTCCAAGGCTGGAATTCTTCCTTTTGGTCATAAATATATAGAATATAGTTCAACACCAATTTTGTAAACAATTTGCTAGTCAATTGTTTATACTTACTATTACTTTTCTTCTGTGACCTAACTGCCAATTGATCTTTTAAATTTAGTAACCTCAAATTAATCTCAAAATTAAAATCATCACTCAAATATTCAATCAATGTTTTTGTATTGGAACTTGTAGTAAACAATAGCACACGATGTTCTTTATTATATTTAGATGCTTGTATACAGTGTTCAAGCTCTAGTAGTATTTTATTATTGTTAAGAGTCATTAATTCAATCTAAAATAAATCACTACAGATATGCTCGCAGAAAATCGACTTATCAAGTTTCTATGTTTTGAATTAAATTACAGCGTTAATATACAGTGTTACTAATGACTTTAGTGCTATATCATTTATCTATTCCATTCATTCCTATCTTTGATAATGAGTGTGGGAAGTGATCATTGATAGTCGATAAGAGATATACAAACCTAGAAGTCGCCTAGAAGTTTTCTTACCAAAAAATTGAGGGCCTATTTTCCTTTGTACAATGAAGTAAACGATTGACCGGTATACGGATTTTGTAATGAATCTTTATAACATTCAAGAACCACCTTCTTACATTTTTCAAAACTTTCTTGAGAAACTTGGTAATGGAATGCAATCCGACTGGTATATAACTTGATATCGTTCTCTTTCAGTAACTTGGATAAAGTATCAATGCTCATTCTGTTTTTACGGAAATCAATAAACACAAAATTTGTATGCACGGGATGTTCTAACGCAATTCCTTTGTCTTCACATAACTTACCTAATTCTTTTGCCATTTCGTGGGTCTTCTGCAATTTGCCAAAATTCTCATCAATAGCGGTCAAAGCCATTGTAGCCAAAAGACCTGATTGTCTAATCCCACCGCCGTTCTGCTTCTTAAAGTGATTTGCCTTATTGATAAACTTTTTATCTCCAACCAAAACTGAACCAATTGGTGCTCCCAACGTCTTCGAAAGACATAATGAAACAGAATCAAAGTATGAGCAGTATTCTTTAAGAGAAATCCCTGTGACAGCAGATGCATTCCATAATCTTGCACCGTCTAAATGGAGCTTAACATCGTTTTTTTGGCAAAATTCTGATATTTTCGCAATCTCTTCAATTGGAAAAATCATGCCGTGTAAAGTATTCTCCAAAGAGATAAGTTTCGTTGGTGCACCGTGAATTTCTCCATCATCCGCGATAAAATTTGGCAAGATATCATCATCCAATGTCAAATGAATGCCGTTTTTAGGTTTTATGGGTTGTGCCATGGCTTGCGATAACATCGCCATTCCACCTGCTTCATGGACATAAACATGTGCCCTATAATCACATAATATACTATATGGCGGTTGCTTTAAATTCACACGTAAGCCTAGCTGATTAGATAACGTTCCACTCATACAGAATAACCCAGCTTCCTTCCCAGTCATATCCGCAACCTTATTTTCCAATTTAATTGTAGAATCATCTTCGTAGTACACTGCATCTCCCAAGGTAGCCTTAGTTAGAGATGCAACCATTGACAACGTTGGCGTTGTAAATGTGTCACTTCTAAATTCATTATGAGCTGGACTAAGATTAGAGAAGTTCGAAAAATCCATTCTGCTTAATTGATGCTCCAATATGTCTGTATGTTTACCGTATAAACTGTTACATATATATATATATATGTCTATCTATTTATACGAAGGTCATCCGGAACTTATGAGTGAGACACGATATTATTTAAAGTATATCTCTATTCTGCTAAATAGTGGAATAAGTGATTCATTAAAAAGACTATACATATTACTCACATTCAACTTGGCATTAGTTTGTCTTATCAACTTTTATTTCTATTCCTGTCATTTTCAGCCTATTTTTTATACATCGTATAGAATATGGTACAATATTTTGCAGCTTTATATAATCCACAACTTTTTCTTCGAATAACTAATAACGGTTATTGGTAAGCTTTATTTGCCCTACGCATCATTAATAACGGTAAGCTTTATTTGCCCTACGCATCATTAATAACGGTAAGCTTTATTTACCCTAAGTGTCATTATGTCATTGTGAACTATGGTACTATAGGCGAAGCTTATAGAATTTTACAGTATGGGGTACATTGGCTCCCACTTTGTTATCGGATCTAATTTCCTAAACGGGCTTCATCCGCTTAGATGAAAATTGAAGTGTACGATTGGTGAACATAAATAAGATTTAAAATGTCCTACTAATGCAATTGCAACTACAATTAGAAAATATCTTATAATAATATCAATTGATTTGTCATGTCAATTCCATTAGAATATAATGTTACATTGCCAGATGGTAATAAATTTAATCAACCAGCAGGGTTATTCATTAACAATGAATTTGTAAAGAGTAGATCGGGCAAGACGCTTGACTCGATCAACCCTGCAACAGGCGAAATAAATGGACTGGTATATGCAGCAGATGAAGAAGATGTTAATTTAGCAGTTAAGAGTGCTAGGGAGACATTCGAAACTATGTGGAAGAAGACTAGTGGTGTAACTAGAGGAGATTTGCTCAATAAGTTTGCGCAGACTTTGCAAGAACAGAGAGACTTGATTGGGGCCATGGAGGCCTGGGATTCAGGAAAAACGAAAGAACAGAATGCAGTGTATGATATCGATGAATGTATTAACTGCTTTAAGTATTTTGCTGGATGGGCGGATAAGATTCAAGGAAAGGTGATCCAAAACGATCCGAAGAAGTTGGCATACACCATACATGAGCCATTTGGTGTTTGCGGACAAATAATTCCATGGAATTACCCATTGGCCATGGCTGCATGGAAGTTGGCACCAGCTTTAGCGGCTGGTAATGTCGTAGTTTTGAAGTCATCCGAAGTCACTCCCTTGTCGATTTTGTATTTGGCAAAGATTTTCAGAGACGTGGGTTTTCCTCCTGGTGTTGTGAACATTTTATCCGGATACGGTGCCACCTGCGGGAAAGCATTAGCCAGTCATCTTGATGTTGATAAAATAGCATTCACAGGATCGACTGCTACCGGAAAGATGATCCAGCAAATGGCTTCAGCTAATTTGAAAGCGGTCACATTGGAATGTGGGGGGAAGTCTCCATTGATTGTTAGACAGGATGCTGACTTGGAGCAAGCAGTTAAGTGGGCAGCAATTGGTATTATGAGCAATCAAGGTCAGGTTTGTACCTCCACTTCCAGAGTTTATATTCATGAGTCTATCTATGAAAAATTTATAACATTATATGCCAAACATATTAAAGAAGAGTATAAACAAGGTGAAATGTTTGAACGTGATGCAATTGTGGGTCCGCAGGTGTCCAAACAACAGTTAGACAAAGTCTTATCTTATATTGACATAGGTAAAAAAGAAGGTGCAAGAGTGGTTTTGGGTGGCGAAAGAAACTCAGAAGGAAATTTGTCCAAGGGATACTTCGTTAAGCCTACTATTTTTGCCGATGTAAAACCAGACATGAGAATCGTCAATGAAGAAATATTTGGCCCTGTCGTTACCTGTGGAAGATTTTCAACCGACGAAGAAGCCTTGAAATACGCGAACCAAACAGAATATGGATTGGGTGCGGCTATATTCACAACGGATATAACAAAGGCGCATGAGTTGGCAAGAGACATTCAAGCAGGTATGGTTTGGATAAATTCATCTAATGATTCCGATTGTCATATTCCTTTTGGTGGAGTGAAAATGAGTGGGGTTGGCAGAGAATTAGGTGAATACGGTTTATCTATGTATACTCAAGCCAAGGCAATTTACGTTAACTTAGGTACAAAATTGTGATATAATTTAAGTATTTGTTCCGAAATATACAGAGCTTTATTTCATCCAGTAAATGTAGGCCGTTCAGCTTTTGGTTTAAACTTATCCTTGTTGCAGCCATTACTAAAGTTATCGTGCGAACACCAGTTAATTGTAATCAGAGCTTAGATTGCCTTACTATCTAGATCAATGTCCTTTTCAACCAGAATAAAGACGGACCATACTTGAAACATATTACTATTATGAATGATGGAAAGTCATTCAAACTCAGTAATTACAGTTCCTCGTGTTGAATATCCGATATTAACCTTGCAACCACAAGAAAAGTATCTACGGTCTTACTTTAGCTCATGCAGTAAGAAACCGAACCAACCTAAAGATTCAATAGTGAAGAAGTTACCTTCGAACTTGATATCGGAAGTTTTCCAGCATGTTGATCAATTTGACTTAGTGAATTTACTGTTAACATGTGCTGATTTTTATGCTATGGCTATTGAAAGATTGTATAAGAGGGTTACAATCATCTTGAATGCCGAGTTCCCAGTCAGATATAAGAAAGATTGGAAACTATTTATAAAACAAAATGGCATAAAGTACATGGACACTGCATTAATTATATCGGTCCAAAAGTTGCTAAAATTTATCAAAATACTTCATGTGAACCCATGTCTTATACAGAAAATCAAGTTCTTTGTATTTGATAAATGTTACCCTGATAATTTATTGAAACAGAACAATGATTTAGGTGTTATACAATCAGAAATTATAGATTTTTTTGGGAAGAATTCACATGAAATGAATTTTCTACACATTACATTCGTAGACTTCGTTACAGGGATTGAAAAATTGACGAAATTTTTAAGCCATGAGAATATAAGAAATAAAATCTTCAAGCTATTTGTGACAAGTTATAAGGAGTTATATTTGCCGTCAATACCGCAAGGATTGACAAATCTATTTCTCATGTTAGATGAAATTGAATTAATTAACATTGATCATTTTGATTTATTGAATCCTCCATATGATGTTTTCAATTCGCTATTCACCTTAACATGTAGTACAAACAGTCAATTTGGATTAGAAATATTAAGAAAAATAAAGCTAGTTAATGAAGATGACGAGGATTCAAAATTAAAATTAAAAGGATTAACTGTTTTCCATTGCCATAATGAAAGCATATTATCCGATGAAAACGAAATATTCAATTCAGTTAATCGTAACAATACAAATAGTTCAGAATATAAAAGTTACATTCAAAAAATGGATAAGAGTCTACTGTTTAAAGTTATTTCAGATAAAATTGATTTGACTTATCTAACTCACCTATATTTAAAGTTAGACTGCATCGAGCGTAGGAATTACAATTGCAATTGTTTTTCCAAGTTCTTCAAAGATTTGGCTATTTATCTGGTATCGAATAAGGGCCTACCAAACTTGAAGAGTTTCGAATTAGAGCTATTTCCAAATCTAGAGTGGTTGAGGCCTCATCAAATCTTAGAGAATATTTTGACACCGCTAGGAGGATTTGTTAAAACACTAAATAATTTATCCAGATTGACTATTGACTTTTCTACTCCTGGATTTAAAATGTTTGATAGTAGTATGGGAATGACAAGCACGGTATTGAATAAATTAAATGAAAGATTGATGGAAGCATTCTTTCTTTGCTTCTTTACTTCGAACCACCTGAGGCTAATTTCAAATTTGAAAACCTTACAATTACCAGATTTTTTAACTTCATTTATTTACTATAAACCAGCATTTTATGAATCGTTGTTGCATACTTGTCAATGCTGGGGTTGTTCGTTGGTTTTGGAAAAACTAGGTGATCTATTCTTCCCGTTGAATGAGGATGAGGAAATTCAAGATATGAACGATGAAGCCACATTTTACATTTTAATCGGTTTCATAATGGGCAAGTTGCAAGCTGACAGGGAAGTGTGCATTCCAATAAAACAGACAACCTTCAATTATAAGAATTATCCAATTTATAAAGGTCAGCCTCATACGCTACATAATCACTTTCATCGTGGAGAAACTAACTGCAAATGTAATTTAATTGACGATCCGAATGGAGAAAGTAAAATGAATATTGATAATTTGGTCACGACTTACATTATCCATCAATTAAAACCAATTTTGCAATATTTGTCGATGATATTTTTTAAATTGGATAATCTAATGATTCATGGGATCTATTATGAATTCGAACAAAGTGCACATAGATTGAAGCCAATTTTTGACGATGAGGAATATCCTCCAGAGTTTTTGAAAGAGAAATCGAACGAAGTTAAAAGCGGCAAAATTCCAGAAATACCATTTGGATATTTTAGGAAGGTATGAGATTATTATCAGCATAGGCATTAGTTCTCACATTTGAGACCTTGGGTATAGGTAAATAGGAAAGGTAAAACCAAAAATAAATTGCATTAATATAAATCGCGTGTTATTTGGTATAGAAATATTCCTTAGTGTCTATTACGTAATTATTATCCGTGGTTATATATGTAAACCTGTTAACCAATGCTTCTGGGTGGTTGCAAGATCAAGTTCTAGGCATCCTTAGATCCTCAAGCAAAAATTTAGTCTGTTTTTATCATCGAAGTTAATACCTTCATTAATAAAAATAACTCCTTTAAATCATTCACTAGGATAACATCCTTTAGCAATAAGCTTTGATAGATATCTAATAAAGTGTCTAATTGTATATCAAAATTAGTTAGACTTGCTTTGTATTTGGACAATAAATCGCTTATATTCGATTTACCGTTAGATATTTTTATTAACTTATACCCGGAAAACTCGAAATGTTGGAAATCTTCGCCAATAATGAGAAATTTGGTTATGCTATCGAATGTGTTTGTGGATAATGAGCTTGAAAATTGATTGACCAACAACATGTTCGTTTTGAATTGATAGTCAAGGCTATAAACATTTTCAAAGGCCATATAATTTTGAAATTTTGTCAAATTAAGCGACTCTGGTTTTCTCAAATTGAAAAAATAGGTATGTGAGAGGTTTGGTATCAAGTTAAAATTCAACCAATTTGCATCCACTAGTAGCCCTATTGATGCACGTTTCGAATAGTTATGCATTAACAGGAAGATTTCCATCAAACTTTTGTCGTTCAATCTTTGTTGGAAATAGTAGTTATAATATCTCACCAAGTAACTGAATAAGTTATTCGGATTATTACTGAACAACCGGTTTGTCTCCATGTGCGATACGAATGGCGAATATAAGTCCACAATTAGATTTCTAAAGCCTTCATTTGACAAATACGGCGTGAACAAAGGCATACCATGTAAATCTTTTTTTTTATTTTGCATATGTTGTTGCTTTAGATGACGATAGGCCTTCTCGTCGTACACCTTATTGATCAAGCTTTGATTGATTTTAATGTGTGAACCGGGCGTTAGCCTCGTAAAAAATTGATGCAATGTATTGGGTATAGAAGGACATCCATGTAATATTGAGTCGTGAAGGAGAAACTGTAAGCTAGATCCCTGAATAGATTTTATGTTCATTCCCGTTGATTTAAAGCTACTTATGGCTCATTCTGAAATTTAAATACGTGCGACTCACCTACCTCCAAAAAACTAGCTTTATACACAGCATAACCCCCTAATTGCTGCAAAATCACAGCAATACCTACAACTACCAGTATCCTATTCCACTATCTGCTGTGGATATCAGTATGTGTTATCGTAAGTTAGGATCGAAGGTCAATATACGGTATGGTCAATTTTCACCTTTCTTTGTCCTCCTGTAACTGCCGTTGAGCCTTAAGAACCTTTAGATAAACTAATAATATCGCTAGTTTCTACTAAGAATACACATGCAATAAATCCCAATATTCTTTGACTGGCCTACGATAGAACAATCTAAGAGGGAGATAAGCGAAAATAATGTTTATCACTAGGAACCAAAAGTGTAAATATGTGCATGTGGTAATGGAGTTTCCATCGCTATGTGAGCCATTAAGTCACTAATAACGGTAATAGAGTCCTCTATTATTACTGGAAACTCCATTCACATACCATATTCAAAAATTAGCTATCAAAATAGAGGATACATTTTTTTCTATAGTTAAAACACCCCAATTCAATACAGAAATTTGATCTATAGTATGTATTTTTACCCTGCTATTTTTGTTCTTATAGTAGTCTATGACTTTGAATATATCTGAATCTATTTAAAGTATGTTCAAAAAAATATGGTATAAAATCAGGTATTCTATACCCATCTTCCATATAATAATCTATTTCTTGTTTAATTTCTAAAGTTCCTATATATGTTTGGCCTAGTGGACCACATAAATTTTGAAAAGAACAATAAGTATATTGATTTCGAGGTTTAATTAAACTATGTAATCTTATCTTCAAAAATAACATATTTCTTCTAAATAATTACATTTATTTCTACTACTAAAATCATTCTGAATAACTTGTTCTGAATTAACATTTATATAATCTATATGTTTAAAAATACTTGTATCTTTTATAGTACCTTCAAAGAAAAACGGAATGAAATCAAGTTTCTTACCAGTGAAGGTATAACATAAAACTCTCATTTTTATCATATAAATGAAAATAAAATTTATAGAATTAACACAATTTTTATATTATCCACCCTGCACACAAAAAATCTCGTTCTTCGATAGCCTCGCATGCTCCGCAGAATCAACGCCTTTTAACAATTTAGGATATTCTAGATGCATTTTTGGAAGAGCTTAGGGACCGGGCAATTGTGTTATTAAGTAGCACCGTATATAGTAGAAACTAATACACTTTTCGTGATTTAAAAATTCATTGCGACTTTAGTTAGAAATTCAAAAAATCAGAAGGAACGGCATACACTGTCATCATTATTTTTCGGAAGAGTTATATTTTATATTTCATTTGGGAACTATTCGTTATAAACTATAACAGTGCTATTCGAAGGTAATAGTTATAGGCTGAGAGGATAATTAATATTGAATTATTTGCTACAGTAGTATGGAGTTTAGTTTGTCTCCGCTGATAAATACTACGAATATAGCACACAACTACATGCAACAACAGAAAGAGATACAACAACCAAATATGTCTTATGAAATACCAAATGGTCCTAATACTCGAAGGGTTTCAATAAATGACGAAAGGAATAACATGCTACACAAAGGTAACAATGAGAAGGAGGGCCCTATAGTCAGTGACAAATATGCTAAGGATCCCCACGAACTCTTGTTAGCGTACTTGTATGAGTACTTGAGGGCTAACGGATTGGAGGATTCGGCGAAGTCGCTTTTGATTGAAAGCAATGTTCCGACTAATGGGATGTTGGTAAATGAAAAGCACGATGTCACAGAGTGCAAGATGACCTTGGACCATTCTGACACGTTTTTGTTAGAATGGTGGTCCTCATTATGGTCGATGCAGGCGACTGTTGATCCCAATATTAACCAAGCATTGAACAAGGTCAATCCTAATATGACGAAGAACCCCATGCCACCTCCAAATGTAAGACAAGGCTCTAACGTGAACATGGCACAATATCAACAGCAAATGAAACTACAGCAAATGAGATTTCAGTTCCAACAACAACAACAAGCACAGCAAATTCAAAAACTGCAGCAACTACAATCGCCGTTAATGGTAAATGGCCAACCGCAACCACAACTCCAGTCTCAACCTCAGCCCCAATCACAACCCCAACCTCAAGTGCCACAGCAGCATCAACAAAGGCCATTTCAACAAACACAACCGTTACAGCCATCGCAAGCAGGTCATCCACAACAAAAGCCCGTTAACACAGATGCCATTAACGACTATCAATTGAACTTGTTAATGATGGAGAATCAAAATAATATGCAGAAGCGCCAATTTATGCTAATGAAACAACAGCGACAGCAGCAGCAGCAGCAGCAGCAGCAGCAGCATCAGCAGCATCAGTCTCCACAGCAACTACAGAATGGCCAAATGGAACAAAGAAAACCAAGTGATTTGAATTCAAATCCACAGTTAATTCCGCAACGTCAACAACAGCAACAACAACAACAGCTACTTTTACAACAACAGCACCAACAACAACAGCAACAGCAACAACATGTACAAAAACAACTATTAATGATGCAACAACAACAAAATAAGAGTTCCAATGCTCAGTATCAAATGGGTAGTAGCAGTGGTACAAAAAATACATCCGGTGATAGCAATGCAGATTTAACTCAAAACAATTCTGGTGATGTTATTAAAGATGATCCTAATTTGACAGCTCAACAAAGAAATCAGTTTAATTTGCAATACCAATTGCAACAAGAAAGATTGAAGTATATTCAACAGCAGCAAAACATGCAAGGTAATTTGGATGCAAACACTTCCACTATTACAAATTCTTCGTCGTTTAATAATGAATTAGCCATGGATAACATTCAAGATGATTGGTTAAGTGGCATGGGAGCGGGTCCTGGATTCTTTTAGATAAAATCCTTATCTTTCTCTCATTACTTTTGTTTGTCATAAAGGAATTTAAATTATGTCTATAGTACCGTGTGTTTCATACTTAAAACTACTCGTGAAACTATTATGTATGGGTCAAATTTATAAACCGAATAACTACACTTCGTTTATCTTGCATGTAGCGTTTATTATTCTTGATCTATAATTGATAAGTTCGACTTACAAAGTAATGACAGTAAGATCGCAAAATCATATGAAATTATTTCTACGTACTGCATAATTTAGTATCGTCTTAACTTGAAATTACTCAACTGATAATACTTGTATTATACCTGCGATTAGTATAAGATCAGCGAACGGGTCTTTCTGGTCTTTAATCTTAATCTTTCAATTGCGTTCTGTGATGCTAGAAGTATTTAAGCTTAACCTTGCTCGTTCATCAAATTTATCAACAACAATTCGCCTGAGTAGACTTGTTTATATTACATATGGATATATTTTCCATGTGTATAATTTTTAACGTGTGTTCGCCTAACTGCATTACTCAACCTACCTCGGTTTAATTTAATTTATTTATTTTCCAAGTTTTTTAAATACGATACATAAAACAGTTACTATACTAATAGTTAACAATTTTATTGACCAATTGATTTATGTAGCACATATATACATACTGGTACTACCCATCATCGCCTTAAACCGTTAGAAGTCTTTTTTGCAATAAAAGGTTCGTTAAACTGCATATAACATATGGAGTGCATACCTTATTTGAGGAATCAAAACCAAAACAAAAGTAAATAAAACTTAATATAGACATTCAAAACTACTAAAAAGTAGCCTAACATACTAGTCCAAGGTATTTGATAAGTTTAGATTAATTACTGGAGGTCAGTCCTATATTCCCAAGGATTTTTTCAAAGTTATTTTACATTCGTTGAATTAGATGATCTAATGCTAATATGAATTTTGATAGATTTAATCCTCTATCAAATTATTTTTCTAGTAATGGAATAGAGGTGAGTGATTGGGGTATTGAAGAAGATACATACTCGGGTTCATTATCAAATCACAACTTTAACCAACCATACCAACATGGTCGAGAGGAGATTGGATCACCGTCGTTGTTTATCGAGAATCTGGAATATTTGAAAGAAAAACCGGCTGATGCTGATTTCATGTATTACTATACAGTTAATAATGGATATATAATTAATCCATCGACCGAGAATTTTCAAAAGTTTATAAAGAAGTATTTGTCGTTGCATAATATTCAGAATGAATTTTGGGAAAAGTTCAAATACAATTTAATAATATCCAATTTGTTAGACGATTCCATGATTTTGTCAAAAAATGAACAATCATTAAATAACTTGATGTACAGTATAAATAATCCTAATGAGGTACGCACAAAATTTGTTAAGACATTAAATTTTGATGGCACCGAATTGTATATCCTAAATAAAAAATATCAGTTGAAATTCTCGGATAAGCTATATAATTCAGGAATGCTAATTCAAATAATTTATATGATCATTTTCCTATTAAAGCAGACTTTGAAAGGTTCTAACTCAAAAATATCAAGGCAAAGTAAGTTTAAGATGTTTAAGATATTACTTATTATTTCTGTTAGACTCACACATTTTAAGAAAATCAATTCGAGAATCCAATCCACTAAGGTGTTAAATATGTTAAATGAATTCTTAACAAATAATTACAAAGTGAACAAAAAATTAATTATGAATCTAATTAATATAAAAGAAATGGAATTATTTGGATTTATGAAGAATTCAACTGTATCAAAAAATAAAGTTAATGACATGAAAGAATGTCTAGAGAATACTTTAAATTTCCTAAATTTCAATTTAAAAAGTTCAGTCATTAAACTCTTACCGTTTATGAACGGCCCAATATTTGAAAAATACTGCCACATTAATAATATTAATATATGTACTTTGCATGCGAAGTACGAAACCGATTCATCAAATGAGAATAATCGATCCAATGAGAGGATAACTATCGACGAGCTAACATTCAAACTAAACAAATTCAATCAATTGAGAAAATTTCTAATATGCCAATTATTAACTTTAAATGAACCGCCTATTAAAAGCTTCTTTTTATTTCAAGTTTGGGATCAATTTGATATAACAGAATATGAAGTTGATGATGTTTTACGAAATGAGTTTCTGTTTTTTGAAAAACTACTAGTGACAGAAGAATTATTTGATGAGCATACTGAGATATTAAAGAATTTTAACTTAATATTTGAAAAGTTTGAAAAAATAAATAAGGTAGAGTCAAAACATGAAGATATCAATAATAAGGATGTATTAGCGACCACAAACCAGCAACGAAATTTGGCTTTTGATTCTGTTAATGATATGAATATGAATAATTTGATCAATAAGTTATCAAATATAACCACAAATTTAACATACTTCAAAAAATACAATCAATCAATATCATCGATAGACAACATAGATGAAATGAATGAAAAGCTAATGATATTCAAGCAATTTGGAGATGAGTTGAATTTTATTAAAGAATTGTATCAATTGAACTTGAGCGAAATAAAAAATGAACTATATGACAAGGTTAACGATGTCTCATCGATGAAAAGTTCACCACGATCATCAGTGTCATCGTCCAAGAGAAACTCTAATTCTAACGGAGAATTCAACTTGAAATCTTTCCATACCGTTAACGCTAACTCAATTAAGAAAAGATACTCCTTACCAATGAATCATTCGCCTTCTTCGATCCCAAGTCCGACTATACAACAGTCACCATATTCAGATTCGAATTTTCCTTCTAAGCCATTAAGTGGTAAGGATGACAGATCAGAAGCGCAATATAAACGATTATCGACTGGTTTGCAATTGGGGTTACTAACTGTATTTGAAGAGCCTGATCAAAGAAAAATGAACATTAACAACAGATTTTCTTTTGACTCGAATTCGTCGTCTCATGGTAATAATGCAAATGCCAATAATGGTTCTAGAACTGCTTCATACGATGATAACTATATAAATATGAATCCAACTACAAACTACAATGAAACTTATAATCAGGCTGCTTTGGATTCATTATCAAATAATCAAAGCCATAAAAAGCTACTTAATACCTTAAGAAATTCATCTAATAATAGATATTCTTTGAACTCAATGAACTCAAATATAAGTGGATTATCGGAGTTATTAACATCAACACAAATAACAACTTACGATGATAACCATGAAGAGAGTATTGATGACGGAGCGGGTTCTGAAAAGCAGGGTCTATCTAAAGAAGACTTAAAATTAAAGTTAGAAGAAAGTTTTAATAGAATTTACAACTTAGAAAACGAGAATGAAAACTTAAAGTTAAAATCACTGGTTGATAACACTCCAAATAATACGAATACTATTTATAATAATAATAATATTAATCATAATAAAAATAATAAAGCTTTTGAAAATGCGAATCAGAATAACAAAGCATTTTTGAGTGAACTAGAAAATACTTTAAATACCAAAGTATCTGATACATAGAATTTTATAAATTTATTTATTTATTCATTTATTTTACAAGTCAATGTAGACGTGTGTACATATATAAAAGACAATCGTTTAAAGAGATGGCGTAACATTACCAGAAAATTCACCTTCTCCTTCGTGATACATATCTTCAAGATTTTTAGTGCGTGATTTTTTAGAATCCAGTGAATCTTGCTTCTCTTCATTGCTTTCGTTGATAACAGTGCCAGACGATTCTTCGTCACCTAACAAAAGGAATGCAACATCTTTTTTCTTATTACTTGTTTCTTCTTTATTGGCTATGGTTGCTTTACCTTCCATGACCACTTGTTGAACTTGCTCCTTTTGCTTTGCTCTATCTCTCATTCTTTCTTCAATTGTACCCTTTGCCAATAATCTATAAACAGTGACTTGTCGTGTTTGACCTAATCTATGGGCACGATCCATAGCTTGAGAATCAATGGTGGGATTCCAATCGGAATCATAAAAGATAACAGTATCTGCTGCTGTTAAATTAATACCCAACCCGCCAGCTCTGGTTGATAACAAAAATACAAAAAGCTCCGGCTTGGTTTGCCAATCATGTACAAGATCACGACGGTCATCTAATTTCGAAGAACCATCTAATCTGATATAGTTATGTTGTCTATAAGTTAAGTATTCTTCCATCAAATCCATCATCTTGGTCATTTGGAAATACACTAAAACCCTATGGTCATTTCGCTTTAAGTCCACAAGTAACTCATCCAATTTGGACAATTTTCCTGACTCTGTTATAAATCTATTCATAGACGGCATTCTTATGTTAGAATAATCAATAAATTTGTTGACTGGATTTGGAAGCATATTCGACTTTGGATAATTTGTTATTGCCGTATTACTTTTAAGCAATTCCAATTCTGTATTGAAGGACAATGGCATTAAACTAGATCTTATGTTTTGATCAAATAATACGTCTTGTATATCATGCACAAATGATATATTACTGCAAACAATATCAATTGGAGGGGCTTTTACTAATGGTTCCGCAGCTGGTTTCATATTGTTCATTACCATTTCTTCATAAACCTTATCTTTAATTGTATATAATTCTTTCAAATAAGCAGAATTACTGATTAGCGCGTGATCATTCTGCAATTCGTTGATCAATAATAATTTAGAATCAGGAATAAAAGAATCATCACTTTCGTGATATAAATATTTTAATCTGTTCACCCTTTCATAATTTATATCAGTATATTCCATATTATCAATAGCCTGTTCAAGTATATTCCGTTTTGAGATATTGTTTATCTCTTGTGGCGATTGATTAATAAATCTTAAACACCCAAAATTTTTCAACTCATCATCAGCTATATTTGATGGGTCATAAATATTGAACATATTATTTATGATTTTGTTTTGAGATCCAACGTTATTATTAAAATTTGGCTGCAAAATCTCATCATAAATTAATTTTGGCAAGTTATACTTGATTAAATTTTCTGTGCTGTAACAGATCTCCAATTCATTCGTCTCTCTTAAGAAGGAGCTGGTCTCGGCGAACCGACTAAAGGCAAAACTGGATTTCACATCTGCTCTTTCAAATAAATCTGGATGATTGCAAACCTTCCTGAATTGCATGACTAAATTCATCAAGGATTGTGCACTGTCATCACTGCTATTATTTGCAGAATCTAATAAATCCATAATTGAAATTTGAGACGTCAACATTTGATAATATTTCTTTTGTCTGTGAGTTAAATCACAGAAGACGTCAATCTCGAGCTTGTCGCCTAATTCGCTTTGAACATTTTTCTTTATACGCCTTAACATAAACGGTTTCAAGATGACATGTAATCTGCGTAATTGCTGTTCATTTAACTCTGTATTCGATTGTGCATGACTTTCAATATCCTTCGAGAACCAATCACTAAATTCATCATGAGAGTCAAATAAAGACGGCATAATAAAATGCAACAATGCCCATAATTCTTGCATCGAATTTTGAATTGGTGTACCAGTTAACAATAATCTATTACGGCATGAAAATGAAAGCAAGGATTTCCATCTTGATGATTGAGAAGACTTGATTGCTTGTGCTTCATCTAAAATCATATATTGCCATTTCATCTTTTGAAAATATGCTGCATCCGCAACAACTAATTGATAAGATGTTACTAAAACATGAAATGGCGCATCTTTACCATATCTGAAATTCTTACGATCCCAGAATTTTCTTAGAACTTTACGATCTTTAGCATTTCCCCAATAAGGAATAACTTTAAATTCAGGAACAAACCTACTGATTTCCTGTTGCCAATTATGTAAGGTTGAAGCCGGAGTAACCACTAAAAATGGACCCCAAATATTATGAGTTTCGGCTAAATATGCCAAAACTGATATGCTTTGAACGGTTTTACCCAAACCCATTTCATCCGCTAAAATACCATTGATACCTTGCTCGTATAAATTAGCTAACCAATTCAACCCTTTAACCTGGTATTCTTTTAACGTACATTTCAATAAATCCGGTTGAGAAATGTTTATGTCCCCTAATAAGGTGGGGTTTTGGAAATTCATTTCCTCACCATTTGTATCTGGGTTTTTAAGAGGATCAGTGTCGAACGCTTGGGCCTTTGTTTTGGCTGCTTCCAATGCAATTTGTGCATTAACTGCAGCTGCTTTGTTTAAGGATTCTTCGTCCTCGTTGTCAAAATCAATTGAATTGAAATCTTTGCTCTCCCCATTTATATTGGAATATTTGTCATAGTGGTGATCGCCAGATTTAAAATTAACATTCGGATCGGAATCCGTACCCTCAAACTCATCTGTCTTTATCTTTTTACCAATGAAATGCGAATATAATTCTGTTTGGGTGATGAGGAAGTTTAATTTTCTTGATTGTCTCTTTGATTCTCTTTCTTCTTCTTCCTTTTTAGCTTTATCTAGTAATTCTTTTTCATGCTTCTTACGCAGTTCTCTTTCTATTCTTTCGTTTCTCTTCCAGAAATTGAACATTTCTCTCATAGCTCGCCTTGCTTTCGTGGTTAAATCCTTTTGGTTTCTATTATTCTTCAATTGCCATCTTTTAGCTTCTCTTGCTGCCAAAATAGATGTCTTCTTGAGATTAATCATCTTGGCTTGAGTAGATTGTTGCATCAACCGACTCACTTTAGGACCATCTTTTCTAGATAAATCTTTCCAAATGGAAACAAAGGTAGTGTCATATTGTTTAGTAATAATTTTCTGCTCTTTTGTGGTTACTTTTGATGCGGCATCAGCATTAGCTGAATCCTCTTCTGCTTGCTCTTTTAAGGTTAATTTCAATTTGACTTTACCATTCGCCAGTTTTTCATCACCTGCAGAAGCTCCTGATATGGAACCCGCACGAGTCTTTCTTTTCTTGCCGAGTTGGCTTTCTTCTATGGTCTCATCAGTTGTCAGCTGCTTCCTCTTAGGCTTAGCTTTCGACTTCTTCGTAGGAGTTGACTTGGTCGTACTTTGTTTTGATTTATTTCCACCCTTCTTGGTTGCAATATCGATCTTGTTGGCATTATCCACTTCTAACTCAAGTTCACGTTTCTTCAGGTCCCTAGTAGAGCCCCATTTGAATTCTTTACCCATAGAATCCTTTCCATTCAAGACATTTGCTTTAGAAGAAATATCTTCGGTAACCACTCTGTCCACATAATTTTCAGCAATTTCATTTGATATCTTGATTACAGTATTCAAGTTCGACTCTTCTTGGTCTAATACCCTCAAATTATTGCTCTTTATTAACACTTGGTCTATCTTGTTGATCGTGTTTATCTTCTCTTCAAAATTTTCTAAGTAAGTTTGAACAATTTGATTCAGGTCGTTGAAAATTATACTATTATAGTTCTGGCAAACATCTTCTTCGTCCGATTCTATACTCGAACGCATTGGTCTGATTGGTTTGGGTATGATGGATTGGACGATATTCGCCGTATGATCTGAATCATCAGCACCCTTTGATCCACCACCAGTGGTCGATGCTTGATCTGTAACAGCATTCCCACTAACGTTGGAGATTTCATTAGCATGGTTTCGGGTATCTCCTACGCTTATTTCACCACCAATATCCCCATGGCCGTCTCTCAAATTCTCACCTTTACTAATCGCCAAGCTCCTCCCAGCGCCCAGCGGGGACGTATTACTATCATTTGATAGCATAGAAGAAATATTCATACTAATTATCTATTCAATATCAAAAACACTTTTAATAAATAATTGATTAATGGTTTAACTTGTTGACTAATTAGCTTCTTGGAGGTCAATAGCAATAAATTTTTTCCCGTCTTTTATACATTTATTAAACGCTCATTATTATTTTAATATAGTGGCCGTTTGATAAATTTCACACCTGGTCAAGTACTTATGTAGAATAATGAAATTTTTACATAAATTACATATACTACAGTGCCTACATCATATAGAAATATTCATGCTACATTAATGAAAACGCTATCGTTTATAATTGTTATCTCTTGATATCATGTCTTCCTCAGATAGAGGACCGATTCATCCAGTAATAATGCTTGGTGTTTGAAAACTTTTAACCGCGTAAAAGCAGGTTATTTCGATATCCGGTATTTCACCGAGGATGTTACATATAGCGATGTCACATTATGTTTCTTACATCCGAGAAATTACCGGGAGAGGGTTTCTGCCTCAATATAATCAGTCAAAAGCTATATTTAAGATTAACAAAACAATTTACCAGTTAATAATCAATCGTTAAGAAAACAAGATGGAACACCCTTCATTTACATTGTCAGGATTGTGTGCTGTTGGAGGTATTATGGGATATGTCCGTAAAGGATCCCTCCCATCGTTAATTGCCGGAGGTACTATTTCTGTCTTGTACGGAACAGCAGGATACTTATTAAAACAAAATGCTGACTACGGTTTAGAGATAGCTTTGGGTACCTCAACAACTTTATTGGTTGCCGGCTTGGGTAGGGCTATCCCTACCAAATTCAAGAAGCCACTTCCAATCGTCTTATTAGTTTTAGGTGGTTTATCCACTGCTTACTATACTAAAAAGTATAATGAATTTTACTGAACATATATCTTTCTGGATACTTAGGATTAGCTCTTCGATATACCTTATATATATATATATGTATATTACAGTACATGCCAATAATAAATATGTATAAAGAAAATCTTATCACATATTACAAGCAAAACCTGTTACAGACTATATAGTAAAACTACAAGAGGCATATATTTAGGGTGGTTACAATATCATATATCGTTTAATGCTTGTTTTTCTTGACAATCAGGCGCTACACTTAAAAATTCAGTCTCAAACTCACAAATAAATGTATTACTAACATTGTATGGTCATTCCTGTTCATCACAGACGCTTCTCAAGGTCATTGATAGATCAGCACTTCGCTAAGGCAACTGAGCACATATCAGAATTTTCCGTTTTGCCTCCGATTGTTAACTCTGGATGATAGGGGCGCTCTGCTAAATACGAAGTTACACACTGCAACACACTGATCAAACAATTACACATCTGGAGTCTCTACAGGAAAAAATTCTTTTTTTTCGCTCGTTTATTCAATTTAAAATAATAGATAAACATACAACTATATATCGTTGGCCATTCTAGAGCCCATCGTAACTCATAATAACACCGTTAAGTCACCTAATTATAATCTCTTGAAATTTTTTAAATTTTCAAGGTGTCGTCGCTGATTAGTCTATTTAGAAAAATGCTGCGAAGACTTATGCAAGAAGTAAAACAATAACTAAGTAATGAACTCAGTAGTCCGGATATCCGAATTCTTTGAAATGTAACGATTTCTGAAGTCAATATTAAAGTTGTTTCTTAATAATTTGTGGCTTTGGAGTTTCAGCTCTAACAACGCTTATTGGAGAAACATTTGGAATAATAAATGGTTCAGAAATATCCGTGGACAATGGTAAAAAGTTTTGTTGGCTGTTCATTATATAGCTTTGTATTTATCGTTATTCTTAGAAAAAACAAGACTACTAAGATTATATGAAATTTGTCCACTATTTATATTAATGATTATTATCTGGAGTTTAACTGCCGTTGGTGTAACGGACTCGGAGTTTTTCCGAACCTTTTCCCCGATAAGAGGTCGTTCCATTCGGCCGATGAGTGATCAATTGCACTGACGTTTTTTATGTTTCGGAGGATTATCGTCTCGGGTATCTGGAAGTTTACAAACTGAGTCAAAATGTACCATTTTTGTGAAAAATCGTGACTGCACCTAGTATATCTACAATAATACTTATAAATAATGAATTATATTGAAATATACATTACTTAACTAAATTAAGCAGAAGCTTCAACTGGTTCTTCAGCAGTAGCCTTGTAAGACTTGACAGTTGGAGCTGGAATGATTTCATCGTCATCCTTGGCTTCAGCAATCTTAACAGCATCTGGTAAAGATTTTGGACCGAATTTGTTGGTAGCTGGGTCCTTCATAATCTTGACTCTAACACCTAAGACACCTTGTCTCATCAAAACATGTCTGATAGCAATATCAATGAAGTCCTTAGTTGGTTGACCAGAGTGGATCATAAAACCGTCGGCATACTTTTGGGACTTGGCTCTGGCAGCTCTTAATTTACCAGAAATGACAACTTCAACACCCTTGGCACCAGCACCCATGGCGAATCTTAAGACACCATAAGCGGCTCTTCTCAATGGTAAACCGTTTAATAATTTGGACTTTAAGGCTTCGGCTTGGACAGCAGCAGATAAACCTCTTTCTTCGACTCTTTCAGCGTAGATGACAATACCTTCTGGGGAAATCTTGAATCTCTTACAGATTAAAGAGGTCAATTCGTGGATTCTTCTACCTTGTTCACCTAAAACACCTTGGGTGTTAGAAGCCTTAACAATAACTTCTAATTTGGTTGGGGTCTTTCTGACTTCGACACCGGCGTAACCTTGTTCAGCTAATTCTCTGGTAAAGAATTCGTTTAATTCGGCGTAGAAAACACCATCAGCCACTAACTTTCTCTTCTTGGATAAGATTGCGTTAACCATTTTGTATTATTTATGATTTGTTTTAGAACTTAAAAAAAAAAAACTCAAGTATTTTTCACTCGTGAAATATGAAAAATTTTTCGTCAAGGTCGAATTGAAGAAACTTATTCGGTTCGATACACGACTATAAAAATTGATAAATTGTCTGATTACGCAGCCCTCGTGAAAATGTTATGTAAGCTAAAGCTGATTGAAATTGCAGCAGTTTAATATTCTAATAGCATAGTACCATATTGCTCTAATAAAATTGAATAGCGACGGTGATACTTGCATCAACTTCGGGTTCTTGTATGCGACGTATTTTATTACACATTAAACATATTTCTATAGAAACAATACTTATTATACATAAATCAATGGTTGTCACCAACCCATTTTCTGGCAGACCTGAATAATCTGATCCAAGGGCCATGACCACCCCATTCCTCACCCTGTTCTGATGGGTACCAAGAGTTACCCTCCTTTCTACAAACTCTTTCTGGATGTGGCATCATCGCCAAAACTCTACCGTTTTGTGAAGAGATACCTGCAATACCTTCTGGCGAACCATTTGGATTGAATGGATAGCTCTTTGCAACATTACCGTAGTTGTCGACGTATCTGATAGCAGTCATACCGTTACTGATGAATTGTTGCTTCAGGTCATCAGAATTGAACGATGCCCTACCTTCACCGTGAGCAACAGCGATTGGTAATTTAGAACCTTTCATTCCGTTCAAGAAAATCGAGTTGCTTGAGTCGTCGGTGACTTCAACCATTACGAATCTAGCTTCATATTGTTCTGAATAGTTCTTTTCGAATGTTGGCCAATTTTCTGTACCTGGGATTAATTCTGCGATTCTACTGAAGAATTGACACCCGTTACAAGCACCGAATGCAAATGTATCCTCCCTATCTTGGAAAAATTTCTTGAATTCGTTACGTGCCCTTTCACTGAACAATACAGATTTAGCCCAACCAGCACCAGCGCCTAAGACATCACCATATGAGAAACCGCCACAAGCAGCTAAACCAACGAAATCATCCAAAGTGACCTTTCCACTTAAGATATCTGACATGTGAACATCGACAACATCAAAACCAGCTTCTTGAAAACACCACGCCATTTCTTGTTGCGAATTAACACCTTGTTCTCTTAAGATAGCAACCTTTGGTTTAGTGGTTAACTTAGAAATATCCAAATCATCAGAAACCTTGTAGGTTAATTGATAAGATAACCCAGGATCCTTGTTATCCTTAATAGAGTCGTATTCTTCTTGGGTTGTCTTTGGGTTATCTCTTAATTTTTGAATATGGTACGAAGTGTTGGCCCATAATTGTTGCAATTCACTACGGGACTTCTCATAAACAACCTGATCATTAAATTTAATATTAATATGTTGATCCTTAGATTGAAAGTTTGGCATACCAATAATTGAAATATGGTCTTTGGAAAGGCCATTCGTTTCAAATATTTTAACAAATTGTTCATATTCGTTTGATTTTATTTGGAAAACAGCACCTAATTCTTCGTTAAATAATTCCGTTAACAAGTCATCCCCACTGATTTCCAAATCAACACCAGTTCTTCCTGCAAATCCCATTTCCAAAATAGTCGTAATTAAACCACCTTCTGATCTGTCGTGGTATGCCAAAACATTGAATTGTTTGTGTAAAACAACTAACGTTTGCAAAAAAGCTTTGAATGACGAGTTAGAGTGGACTGTTGGCGCTGAATCGCCAATTTCCATGTAGACCTGTGCCAATGCTGAACCGCCTAAGGATTTCTTGATACCCGCCGCTAAATCAACTAAAATCAATGTCGTTTCTTCCCTGGTGTTCTGTAATTGTGGTGTCCAAGTGTTCGAAGTATTATCAACCGGGGCAAAAGCCGTAACAGTTAAAGCTAATGGGGCAGTAACCTCTTTGTCGTCCCATTTCATCTTCATCGACATAGAATCCTTACCAACTGGAATAGAAATACCTAACGCTGGACATAAATCTAAACCAATGGCCTGAACGGCTTCGTATAATTTAGCACCTTCACCCTCATGGGAAGCAGCAGACATCCAGTTAGCTGATAATTTAACTCTGTCTAATGCTGGAATGTCTGCTGCAAAAATATTCATTAATGATTCAGCAACACACATCTTAGCGGAGGACGCAGCAGAAATTAATGCTAAGGTAGGTTTTTCACCCATAGAAATAGCTTCACCTGTCGAAAGAATAGTCTCGCCTAATGAAGTAGCAGTAACACCAACATCTGCTACAGGGACTTGCCATGGACCGACCATTTGATCACGGTCGACCAAGCCTGTGATAAATCTATCACCGATAGTAACCAAGAAATTTTTTGAACCAACAGAAGGTAACTGTAAGACTCTTTCAATAGAGTGTTCTAATTTTAATTGATTGGTAGAAAATGGTTTTAAATTTAATGGTTGGGTGATGGCAGATCTTGACATCTTAGGTGGTTTACCGAATAATACAGACATATCTAAATCAATTGGTGTTGATTTTAATAATGTGTCTGTTAATATTAATCTTTGTTCCTCAGTAGCTTCACCAACAACTGCGAATGGAGCTCTTTCTCTTTCACAGATTTTACTGAACATGTCTAAGTTTTCTGGAGCGACACCTAAAACGTATCTTTCTTGAGATTCATTACACCAAATTTCCATTGGTGACATACCTGGCTCTAAGGATAAAATAGATCTTAAGTCAAACTTCGCACCTAAATCATTGTCATGGACTAATTCTGGTAAAGCATTAGATAAACCACCAGCGCCAACGTCGTGAATTGATTGAATTGGACTACCTTTACCTCCTAAAGAGACACATGCATCAATGACTTGTTGGGCTCTTCTTTGAATTTCAGGATTACCTCTTTGAACAGAGGCAAAATCCAAATCTGCAGAACCTTCACCAGATGAGATCGATGATGCTGCACCACCACCCAAACCAATTAACATTGATTGCCCACCAAGAACAATTAACTTAGCACCCGGAGTAATCTTAGTATCCTTCAAAGCTAACTCTGGTCTAATTGCTCCCATACCACCAGCTAACATAATGGGTTTATGAAAGCCTCTGATCTCATTTTCTCCGTTGTGATTTTCAACTTCAGTGGTCAAAGTTCTGAAATAACCATTAATAGCAGGCCTACCAAATTCATTGTTGAACGCAGCAGATCCAATTGGAGCTTCAATCATAATATCTAATGACGAAGCAATGTGATTTGGTTTACCAATGTCTCTTTCCCAAGGTTGTGGCAAATCAGGAATGTTTAAATCTGATACAGAGAAACCGGCTAAACCAGCTTTTGATTTAGAACCACGACCGACTGCACCTTCATCTCTGATTTCACCACCAGAACCAGTTGCAGCACCTGCGAATGGAGAAACCGCAGTAGGGTGATTATGGGTCTCGACTTTGACTAATGTATGAACTTTTTCCTTAATGGACTTCCATTGTTTAGTTTCAAAGTCAGGAGTGAAAACGTAGCCTTCTGGACCTTCAAACACAGCAGCATTATCGGAATAAGCAGAGATGGTGTACTGCGGATTCTTTGCATGTGTGTTTCTGATCATTTTGAATAACGATAACTCCTTCTTAGTGCCATCAATTGTCCAGTCAGCATTGAAAATTTTATGACGACAATGCTCTGAGTTGACTTGAGCGAACATAAATAATTCAACATCAGTTGGATTTCTACCAATAATCTCAGTAAACGCTGTAGTAAGGTAATCAAGTTCACCTTTATCCAAAGCTAAACCCATATCTTTATTGGCTTTTATCAAATTATCAGCACTTGACATCAAATCAACTTTAATTAATGGCTTTGGTGAATGATGAGCAAACAAGTCATCATATTTTGGGAAATGATCCCCTAAATATAAAACTTGAGTCATTCTATCAAAAACTGAAGTTAAAATTTCACCTGATGAAAGATAATCTGATAATGGAAAGCCTGGTTCAACCTTGATAAGCAAATTCATACCACGTTCGATCCTTTCAACTTTGTCCTTCAATCCACAGATATTAGCGATATCAGTGGCTTTCGAAGACCATGGTGAAATTGTACCTGGTCTTGGCAATACTCTAATTATATAGGTGTCGTTTTCTAACTTAGGTTTTTCTTGCGCTTCAGCGTCATCTCCACTGATAGTAGATATATTTATTAACTCTTGAGTTAGCTTATCTGAAAGATCAACTGGAGAATCATATTGCAACAAGACATCAACCAATTTTAATTGTTTGTCACTTAACTTTTCCTTCAATGAAACATAATGAACAAATGAAGAAACAACTTCTTTAACAACTGAAGGCTTGTTCAATTTCTTTTCAATTTCTTGAACTAAATTGTTTACCCTAAAAGGTGATAAAGCTTTTGGACCTGGTAAAATGAGATAATTATGGTTACTCATTTCAATTCGTTCAAAAGATTCAGAAAACTACTTGATTAAAAAGTACACTTGACAGAAAATACTTTAACGACTTACACCACTAAGAATAAAATTTGATACAATCAATGATATTCATTTATGAATAATGCAAAATTAAATTAATCGGAGTCACTTTTAAAATTTTTGAAAGTCGTGCAAACCGATTTCCGCGATGCGCTAGATTTTTAATGATTAAGAAATGCTAGCAGTACTTAGAAAAAAGTACATAGAAAGTATTGCTACAAATGGCTCAGGGTAATTTGAAATTGAAAGCTAAGGGACCAAAGAAGGTTATCAAGAAACTGTTAACCCCGAAAAAAGCTTCACCAAAAATAATCAAACCAAAGAAGGCACAAGCAAAACAGACCACTAAATTAACAAAAGTTCAGCAAGGTCATTTAATGAATTCAACTGAAAAGTTGATTGCAGGTAGAGTGGGTCATTTAGAATTAATTAAAGGATCTAGACGACAACTTGAAAGAGAAGATAAGGCCAAAGGTAATAAGAAATAGAGAATGTCACTTAATCCGAAAGAATTGCATGAAATATTGTCCAATTTCCCTGATAAGTACGGGAATGCGCAGCAACGAAAGGACGATGATGTTTTACTGAATAAGAATGTTGAAATAGCAAATTTCGAAATGATGACAGATATGAAAGCACGATTAAAAGAACACATAGTATATTATTCTAATTCGAATTCAAATTTAGTGGTTAATAGTCTTCCAGAGTTGACAGCATTGGATCCAGACGCTGCAAGAGATCAAGAGAAGAAGAGAAGAAAATTAAGAAAAGCATTGAATTAAATTAAATTTTAAATAATTCTAAGGGCCGTTTAGATATATAATAGTTATGAAATACAAACGACGATGATAATTAATTTGGAACATTTCGTATCGAGGCTTCTTGAGCTTCTGTCTCTAAATTTTTTCTTTTTAGGTCCATTTCTTGTGTTCTAACAAAAATGATCAACGCAAATCCGAAAATAGCTGTCAAAATTGTGAGCAAAGCATTGATTGGGATGGGATTCATATTAAAATATTCGTGGGTTACTTTATCCATCACTTGTTGCAAGATATTACAAATACCAGAAAAACAAATAATCGCTCCGTAAACAGTACCAAAAGTATCAAACCCGAACACTTTTGCACAGAAATCAGACACCGCTGTATAGTAGAAAGGTCTGTAAACAACCAATAATATAATCCCAAAATATGTTGCAGGTAGCCAGGATAATAAACCCATCACACCAATCACTAACGAAACTGCTGTCAATATTTCCAACACAGCTAATGTAGTTAAGCTATCTAACAATAATCCGATAAATGGTATTGATACTAAGCCTCCTAATGGCAAAGCCAAATCAAAAAAGTGGTTGATGGTAACTGCAAGATCCTCATCACCATTGTATAAATATAATTCCTGTGCTCTTATGGTTGCAACGAAATAATTAATTCTAAGCATCTGTATAGTAGTAAAAAATGTCATTAATACAAACCAATATGATCTCAATTGTTCAGCAATATTGTAACCATGCAAGATACCGAAAACACCACCTGAAGATGAAATTAGTTTGTCTTCAGCATCTTGTTCATAGACTGATTTTATTGAGTTTCTAGACGCATAAGATAGTCTCAGAACTACTGATTCTCTCCTTGAAATAGATGCTCTGCGTATTAACAACGACGCTGTTTCTCCTATTGTCGGCTGTGGTGCATAGCTTTGTATAGACAGATCTTCGTCATCCTCACGGTCCCGAGGCAAAAGTAAATCACGATCAATTGGTTTACCAGTTTCATCAATAGCCGTTTCACCTATTTTTGCCAATGTACCAACAGTCTTATAGGAGTCTTTTGGCATAACAGTTATTTGGCAAACAAAAATGAAAATTGGAATGATCAAATAAGCTGTGAAGAATTGGCTTAGCGTCAATTTATACATATTTGTATAGATTATTCTATAAATCAAGAACAACGCCAGCGATGTATCAAAGGCACCAGTCAATAGTGCTAATACCAAACCCGAGTTTTTCGGAAAGCTGTTGGCAAGTTGAAAGCATGAGATAAAAACGAACGGGCCACCTAAAGCCAACGTAGAATATCCAATCAAATATGCATCAAACCATGCTAATTGAGTAGATAATTCTTTCCCAAATTTCAATATTAATGAAGCTAAGAGTATCAAAAATGAACCAATCATAGCACATACTCGTGGTCCGTATTCATCAAGAATAGATCCCACTGGCAATGCAGCAACATTCGTTACAACTGCAGCCAAGGTGAACATCAAGTTTAATGACAAGTCCTGGTCTACGCAGGGTGTCAAATCTTGACTTAAAGCATCAACATTCGCATACGATGCAAATTTCTCAGATACATAATCAAATGCATCATTTCTAACACTTTCAACATTACATCTTTCACTATAGATTCCTTCACTGATTAAAATAGGCTTCAATGCTGCAAATCCGAATATTGGTCCTGCTGCAACTAAACACCAAGCTATAGAACAGCTGATTTGAAGGATTCTTCTTGCTGACGATGGAGTTTGAATCGTTGACATAATTCAAGGAAGCCACTTTATTTTTCTTTTGATTTATTACGCTTGTATTCAAACACTTTTATCAAGTTATTTCTCTTATTCAATTAACTAAATATTACATTAAATTATCTAAGAAGATAAATTTGTCATGCACTTCATAAATTTATGTCTTCCTGAGAACTGAATTCCGCAATCAGTTGCGATAACGCTTTCATAATGATCTAACCACTACATTTTAATTTAGTTTTAATTTGCATTATTTCTATAGATATGTATGGAACTAAAATGGAGAGATATTCTGCTCGATTGTCCTGTATGACTTTTCTGACCTGGTGGCTTTCAAAAAGAGATGATGAATGCAAATAGCAATCATATTGAGAACTATTAACCCTGCTAACACAAGCAAAAACCTTATAACTGGCTCATCAAGAGGTTTGTTTGATTCATGTTTCTTGCTATGACTGGAGCTTGAGGCCTTCGAATCCCTTTTCTGTTTTATTTCAGGCTCAAGTTGCATAAACTTCTCACGTTGATAGCTTGCAAAATCAGGATATTCATGGGCATTCTCTACGATATTGGCATCAAAATACTGTGTTTGTAATGAGTTAATGTAGCCATTATCACGCGAAAATGAAATGGCGCCGAATAGCAAAATTGATACAACAAAAACACAATTCATTACAATAGCTGCTTTTCTAGAATTGAAGCTTTTGGATTGTACATTCTTTTTGGGTATTTCCAGGCTGATTCTCTCCTCGGTGTGCCCAATTCCTTTTATTTCGGGCATTACAGACAAGGTATAGAGTACTTTATATATCTCTTCCTCAAACTGTAGAAGATGTTCTTTTCATTAATGGCTATAAAGTCTAATTCTGGTAATTTCCACTATTTACATTTGTCCCATATACAGGGGTTTGACCTTATAAACTTTTATTATCAGGACTGAGTCCTTCGGTTGCACCTTTAGTACCAAAAGTCTGTTATAGCGGGTCCAATGTGGTCGGGTAACGATTGATGAACACCCTCGGAAATTCATCTTAGTCACGAAGTTTCTACCGGAATTCAATGAATATTGAAATTTTTCTTCCTCTCATCAACAGGGACTATGTTATAAGCAGTCAGTGCTGATAATTCATACATACATCTATTAATATAACCCCTATACAATGTCAGGCATTTTATTCGAAGACATGTTCAATGTTGAATCTGTCGATTCTGCAAGATACAATAAGGTGTCCCGTATAACAGGTCAATCTTCCACGTCACAAGATATCAAAATTACCTTGGACATAAATAGTGAATTATTCCCTGTCAGAGACAATGATTCATTAACCATTATGCTAGCATCATCATTGGGTAATGAATCATCGATGTTAACTTCTAACGGATCTTGGAGACCACCAAAGAATAATGATAGATCGCTCGCCGATGATTACGACTATGTTATGTACGGAACTGTGTATAAATTCGAAGAAAACTCAAACAACGATAAAATGTCGGTCTATATTTCGTTTGGTGGTTTGCTAATGTGTTTAGAAGGTGGGTACCGCTCTTTATCCAACTTAAAACAAGAGAATGCCTACATTTTAATTCGTCATTTTAAAGATAATTGAGTTAACTTCATCATATACAAAAAGGCTATACATTGTTAATTGAGTCATTTAAGTCATAAACTATCAACATCTCGATTAATGCGAGTAATTTGTACTATATATACTAAGATAAAAATCATTACGAATTTACGTGTAGTTAACTGAGCGCAAATTTAACTTCTGTTCGATGTGAACAGACTGAGAATATCTAGTTCTTATTCAATACACATTAGCATGGATGATACAGAAAAACGTATGTAGATAATTGGATAACAGTTAACGAACCAATACTAACTCAATAGCTGACCCAATATTGGCACAGGTGCCATTAATTAAGAACCCGTCGTACCAACCACCCAAGCCCATAACATTGAGTACAAATTATAATAAATTATTGCCAACGCTTAGTACTTCTGTGCAGCCTCCAAAGTTGAACTTAACAGAATTGGATCTACAAAATTGGATTAAGGAAATCGAAGAAATGAAGAATGATAGATTGGAATTGAGTAAAAATCAAGATATAACAAACTTTCAAATTTGGATTAAACAGCAGCAATTGAAAATTGCTCCAGGTTTTTCGTTCGAAGGCATCATGACTCCAAATAAAGCAGAAACTCACGATACAGATGCTCCGCAGGATGAAGAAATGAATGAACTTGACAAAGTATTCGGCAAAACTACAATATGAAATAGCTAAACTTTAATATATTTTAAGAACCCCTTGTGAATTTTCCTTCCAAACCACCATTTTGGTCTAATTTCCGTAATATCTCTTTCCTTATCTCACTATTTAGGTTTTCTTTGCTATCAAACTTAGTGACCTTATTCTTGTTAGAATTCTTGGATCGATGCTTTGACAATAGTGTTTGCTTTTGTCTTTCTGGGACAGGCATTTTTTCTTCTTGTTTCAACTCTGTTATTTGATTTTCTTCAGAAATATCGTTACCATGTTTTTTTTCTTCATTCCCAATTGTATTGGATGTGAGATCATGCTTCAGCATTTTGTAGCTTATGGGTTCCGGTAATTGTGGCCCTACAATATCCGCATCACTCTCACCACTATCACTACTATCATTCTCAGTACATTTGTTGCTATTGACGCCTTTCCTTCTCTCCTCTAGTATTTCTTTGGGTATTGATGGACCGATCATCTTATATATAAAAGGATGTTTATAAGTACATGAAAAAATATTGTGTTTAAAGATCCAAATTTTTCAGTTAGGGTAATGACAAGTTCACAAAATAAAAGCCATGTTTACTGCTCGAAATACACAACAAAAAATAAAAGATAACTTTTACGAACAGTATTTCGCTATATGCTCTTCGTGGCAGTTAGTTTGGATTTCGAAATACTACTATTATTCAAAGAATTTTCCTCCCTATCCAAACAATTTTTAAAAAAAAACAATCAAGAAGTCAACTTAAATGAGCTCATTAATTGTTTTAGTATCCTGTTTAATAAGGAGCAATATACTTTGTGCCATATGGTACCCTTTATTACTGTTAAGAGACATGATTGAACACCCATTAGACATGCAAAAAAACATAAAAAGAAATTGGCGTCACAGACAGGATTCGAACCTGCGCAGGTAAAACCCAACGCCTAAACTGCTTATAGCAGGGCGTCGCCTTAACCACTCGGCCACTGTAACTAATATAAGTAAAATTGCACAAAACTCAACTATAACAAATATATTGGTTTTAAACTTCCTAAAGCTGCAATTGGCTTAATAATAATTAGCAAATAGTTGTTAATAAAAATTGCATACATTTTGATTAAGTCAGTCAATTCAAATTCCTTGGTGTTTGAGTTTTGTTGATTTGTAAAACTCATCTACGACCCTTTAATCACAGTACTTCTAAAAATACGTAATTAGATGGAAATAAAATACACACCTTATCTACAAACAATAATATATATATGTATGTATATATATGTATGCATGTATGTATGTGTGTGTATTGCAAATAGTTATTGTATTGTTCAAACCATTTAATATGTGTGGTATTGTAGAACATTTCTTACGTGAAATTTGTTGAAAATTAAATGGTTGGGCGCTCGTTATCCATAAAGGCGACCCGTATATTTATACGTGTAAATATTCTTCTTTTCAGTTATCCATATTATTATTAATTAAAATCACTTGTTAATAACACAACAATATGTCTGCAACTGCTCCAAAGAAACATACCAAGACCCAGTCTTCATATGTAAGTAATTGAGGTTTTGAATGGAAACGCACCTGAAGTTACTAAATTGACATAATTGCGGTCGATACTGTTATACTGATAGATCAATAAAATAGCATATAATAGAATATATGGAGTACTAACAAGTCGCAGGCTTTTGACAACACAGCAACTAACATTGCTGCTTCTCAGATGCGTAATGCGTTGAACAACTTGGCCGATACTGTTAAGGATTCTGCAAAGCAATCTAGGTTCGAAAATGAAATGGATAGCTTTTTTGCATTATTTAGAAGATATTTAACTGATAAGGCTTCTGGTACCACCTTAGAATGGGATAAGATTAAATCACCAACTCCAGATGAAGTTGTTGATTATAATTCGTTAAGTGGAGACGGTCCGAACAATTTATCTAAATTAGCTGTTTTAAAGTTAAATGGTGGTTTGGGTACCTCAATGGGTTGTGTTGGTCCCAAGTCTGTAATTGAAGTCAGAGATGGTAATACCTTCTTAGACTTGTCTGTTAGACAAATTGAACACTTGAACAGAAAATATGATGCAGATGTTCCATTATTATTAATGAATTCGTTTAACACTGATGCTGATACTGAAAAGATCATTAAGAAATACCAGGGTCACAGAATTAGAGTCAGAACCTTTAACCAATCAAGATTTCCAAGAATTTTCAAGGATTCCTTATTGCCAGTTCCACAATCATTTGATGATGATTTGGATTCCTGGTATCCGCCAGGTCATGGTGATTTGTTTGAATCTTTGGTTTCTTCGGGTGAATTAGACTCGTTATTAGAGCAAGGTAGAGAAATCTTATTCGTTTCTAACGGTGACAATTTAGGTGCAACTGTAGACGATAAAATTTTAGATCATATGATTGAGACTGGTGCTGAATATATCATGGAATTAACTGATAAGACAAGAGCCGATGTGAAGGGAGGTACTTTAATTAATTACGAAGGTCAAGTTAGATTATTAGAAATAGCACAAGTATCCAAGGAACATGTTGAAGATTTCAAATCAATCAAAAAATTCAAGTATTTCAATACCAATAACTTATGGATTAACTTAAGAGCCATTAAGAAGTTAATAGAGTCAGATGGTATTAACGCCGAAATCATTCCAAATCAAAAGACCATCTCCAAGGGTGCATCGGATATTAACGTTTTACAATTAGAGACAGCTGTTGGTGCAGCTATTAAGCATTTCAACAAGGCACATGGCGTGGTTGTTCCAAGATCAAGATTCTTACCAGTTAAGACATGTTCTGATTTATTATTAGTTAAATCAGATTTATTCTATTTGGAACATGGTGCCTTAAAATTAGATCCAGTGAGAGATGGATTCTCAAATCCATTGATTAAATTAGGATCTCACTTCAAGAAGGTCTCAGGTTTCCAGTCGAGGATTGGACATATGCCAAGAATTTTGGAATTAGATCACTTAACGATTACTGGTAATGTCACCTTAGGTAGAAGCGTTACATTGAAGGGTACTGTTATTATTGTTTGTAACGATGGTGACAAGATTGATATTCCAAACGGTTCTATTTTAGAAAACGTTGTCGTTACTGGTAACTTGACTATCTTGGAACATTAATCTATTAGTTGTAACTTCTATAGTTTGTTTTATCCATGTTTATGAAAACATAGTTCATACATTCGATCATTTCTATTTGTTGTAGTAATCGCATTATATTACTTCTGGTATCTGTGTGATTCCTATTTAGCGAAACTCAATCTCGTGAATTGTAAATTTTGGGTGTGTGTTTATGTTAATAATAAACGTTATTGAAAACTTTAACGAAAGTAATCAGTTGAATAATCTAATGATTTTTATAATTGAATTTAATTGATGAATACTACAATATTATAATCTTTTATTTTATTTTATGAGTTTTTAGAATTTTTCGCAACTATACAAAAGTTCAAGTGTTAGACAAAATTTTTGTTATTTATTTTTGTTATTTATTTCTTTACAAAAGATTCTAGATAATCTTTTCTTTAGCAACATGCATTCCTAAATCATCATCTTCTTCTGGTAGAGCAGGAAAATTGTCAATTGATGTCGAAACTGAAATTTAGCCGTTTACATTCTTTCAGTCTGTCTAACTTGTTTCTTATTGTTTTAGTTCAGTATCATGCTCGTTCTGATTCTCACAGACATTTTTGAAAGTATTCGTCAATAGGTCGTACGAAGCTAGTGTTTCTTGCATGTTTCTCTTTGTTTGAATGTGGGAAATAAAAAATAATGATTTCGTGGGTTATTGTAGCTTTTACCGATTCAAATAACCATATTCATTGCATAATTAAGATCCGCATTCAATTTTTGTCCGAAGACCAACATTTAATTTAGTTAGATACAAGATCAATCTTTTCTCTTCTGTGAAATAAGTACCAGATCCAAAACCAGGAAAAAAAAAGGCCTAAATATTCATACATTCCTGGCTTGTATAAGACTATCAAACTCGGTATTTTGTCGTACCGTTTGGTAAAAAATCACGAAGTTTTTCACAGAACTCGTCAAAAGTATCTTGATAACATTCTTGTTTTCACCTTTTCCAATACCTTGTCAACCGTCATGTGCCTTCCAGCTAGTAATGTTCATTGTTGAGATTAAAACCTATTGTAGCTTCTGTGATTTTGTGGCAAATTTTGTAGCTATCTTTGGATTGTTCTTATCTGTATAATGAGCACTTCAGGGACATGTAGCAAGCATTCTTGCTACTTATTCATCAGAAGAAGCCTCATCTCTTAGAACTTTCATTTCCTTCATTAGGGAACATATACCATTTATGTAGCTATTACAAAGTATGACAGATTAAGCTTCGTTCCTCATGGCCCAATGGTCAAGGCGTCTGGCTACGATTTCGTAACCACTTCTCGGTTGGAACCAGAAGATTCCAGGTTCGACTCCTGGTGGGGAAGCTTTTTTTTTTTTCTGAGAAATCATTAGACCCGTGTTCAACCAATAGTTGACATAAAGTAATTGAACGTTAAATGAAATTATATTGATGCACAGTAATTAGTTCTAATGCTTCCTTCGCCTATAAATATTAAGAAATGGATAGAAGAGAATAGAGATTTGTTGCAACCACCAGTTAACAACTATTGTATTCATAAAGGGGGTGCAACAGTCATGCTTGTTGGCGGACCAAATGCAAGAACCGATTATCATATAAATCAGACTCCAGAATACTTCCACCAATTGAAAGGAGACATGTTATTGAAAGTTGTCGACGATGGAGAATTTAGAGATATTATTATTGGAGAGGGTGATTCGTTCCTTTTACCTCCAAATACGCCGCACAATCCTATTAGATATGCGGATACTATTGGGTTAGTCGTCGAGCAAGATAGACCAACTGGTAGTGACGACAAATTACGGTGGTATTGCCTGGGTTGTAAAGAGATAAATCACGAGATCCAGTTCCATTGTACAGATTTAGGAACTCAAGTGAAAGAAGCCATTCTCAAATATGAGAACGACAAAGACGCAAGAACATGCCGCAAATGTAAAACCTTAAACTACTCCAAGCCATAGTGATTACTCAAATGTGCTAAAACATATAATACATTTCTTCTGTACGTGTCTGTAAGTATATAATCTAAGTTGTGTTCATTTTATAAAAGTCTTCACCCTTCTCAAATATCCAGTCTACGACGCTTTCACATGGTTCGTCAAATACATAAGGTAATAAAGGAACAATCCCTAAGCCAATAGCAACAGGTCCATATGTTTTTAATGGCCTGATACTCGAATTCTTAAACAAGAGCGACGAATATCTAACCGCATTATGGATCGTAAAAGCTGGCAATCCCATAGAAGCGATACTTTGGAAAAGACCTCTTTTCAACCCTGCTAACTTCCAATCGGTATCAACTAGCCTAATTTCATGAGTATCTTTGAATACGCGAGTTGCAACTGGGTTAGCTTCAGGATAAGGATTCCAAGGTTCCAATTCCTCCGTATATTTACCTTCAGATTTGGCTCTAACTTTCCATGCAGCATAGGTAACATCACCTAGAATATATAGCCATGATACACAGTATCCCATCTTGACCATATAGGGATGAGCCACTGGTCTGAACGATTCACCAATATCTGATGTGTACGCAACATAACGATGTGATGCAATCAAAATCGTACGAAGTCGATTGGCATAGGCAGCATACCTCAAGTTACTTTCTTCTTCATTAGTATCGCTACGAAGAGCGTTCACCATTTGTTCAACCTTCTCTAGGACAGAACTCATAGTGAGTTTAGTTACGTTTAAGTTTAATTTGATACTTTTTGATAATAATTTGACAGCCATTATTTTTATTTGTCGCACTGAGATTATGAGAATTGTTATTCCTTAAATTTTTGTAGAATACCATTATAAACTAACAATATGAAATACGCTATAGTCATTCGGTTTACCAGCACATCGTCGTCGGTACAGAATATCCCCGACTTATCTGTCCCATTGTCAATAAATTTTGAACGGGATCATGTTAATAAGCTAGTTAATGTTAGTTGGTTGAAGGCGACTATTAGAGGTAAGGTGAATGATTGCCGGAATAAAAGACTTAGATTGATTTACAATGGTAGGGTCCTTAATGAGACTACGGACTTTAAGGGAGATATATTTGAACCGAAGTTGAAACAACTTCAACAAGCCGGGGAGCAATTGGATGAGGAAAAGATTTATATACACTGTGTTGTTGGGGACGAGTTGACACCAGAGCAATTGTCTCAGGAAAACCAATTAGACAATAGACCACAACAGAGAACAACGGCACCAGAAGTTATAGGCTTTGATCGGTTATTGCAACAGGGGTTCACTCAGGAAGACATCCATGATTTGCGTAGACAATTCGTTCTGATTTACGGACCCAGCTTGTCGTCCAGAGAAACAGACCAAATTAGCGATTTAGAGGAAGAAGAGCAGACACAGAACAATATAAGACAATTAGAAGAAAGATGGATAGAATCAACTGTGAATACTGCGGAACCGACAGGAACAACCGCAACCACCACAGGTATCACTGCAAATACAGAACAGCCTGCTAATACTGAGCAACAGGTGCCCCCGCAGCCACTGCAAGACTTAGACGACACCCACGGAAACGAGGATCTCCTTCTTGGGTTGTTGATCGGCGTATTTTTGGGCGTTTTGAGTTTAATATTCATTGTTGGTGATGATACCGTATGCAACAAAAGACAAAAAATGTCTATTATCGCTGGCGTTGTGCTCAATTGCATGTTTGCTATAGTAAGAGGTTCATGGATCTGAAGCAACAGATAAAAACACTTCACAAAATACAAGCTTCTCAACAACGGAAAGATCTACACAAAGAGGATCCAAAAAAACAATTCGGATCTCATCTACACGAGAATGTTTGACCTACCAGCCCTCAGTAATTCCAATATAGACCGTTGAAAATAAATCTCCCGCGAAATATGTAACTCAAACTACTGAAAGGGCGTTAAGATGGTCGTTGCTCCAATCACCACAAGGTTGAACGGATATTATTCTCGCCAGGGACTTGACGCTCGCCAACTCGTTGGGATATCTGAAAAAGACAAGCAACACGGTAATAGTCCTGGCTGCCGCACAAAGAAGAAAAGACAAACATTTTCATAAACGGTTATGGGAGCAGTTTTTTATAGTTGGCTAGAAAGGTGAGATGCGGTTACCCGGATTTTACACACAGGGCTGGACTAACATCCTTCTATCCATTTTGGGCAGTTGTATTATATTACTAGAATCCAGCATCACTGGGGGTCTGAATAGGCAGTTGTGCAGCCTATTTCGCCTTAACTATCCAAGGGTACAGTTACTGGACTTTTCTCGGTGAATTACTTCCAGACACTATTCCGGAACAATTCCCAAGGGAATCTCTACGCGATCCCAACATTGTGCATTGTATTGTGCCTTGTATTGTGCCTTGTATTACCGTCGCCCCTCGTTAAGCGGTTCAACCAACCTGCAAACATGGCAAAGTGAATATATCGAGACGTGGTTCCGGTCTTGTCTTCACCAAAATCATCGCCGGGTCTTAGGTCGTAAGTTTCTCATCACTAACCACGCAATGTTAAAGTACTACATCTCGCAAAATGCTGGAGGTACGATGCCTTTGGTCCATCTGTATCTGTATAGTCTATAGACACGCTGTCGTCCGTTATCTCTGTAGTAGATCCTACTTAAATCGCTCAATAATAGGAAATTGGATTATCAGCACGTGAAATATCGGAAGCTTGATTTCCCGGTGAAAAGTCGCCAGAGTGGGGATATAATTATACCCTAACCAAAATGAAAAGTTTGATTCTATATAATTAACAGTACATCTCGGAGTTAAAACAGATACTTGAGTAGTTAAATTTGTATTTAGAATCTAGAAGAATTGAATTTAACAACTTGGTATTACAAAAGTTACACTTAACGAAAAGATCGATAATTAGAGTAAAGAAATAGAAATGTCAATCGAACCACCAAAACCATTACCATTTATTTACCAATTTGCATCAGGTGCTATTGCTGGGGTTTCAGAAATCTTGGTGATGTACCCATTGGATGTGGTCAAAACTAGACAGCAATTGGACTCGACCAACGCGTATAACGGAACCATCAGGTGCTTGAAGAAGATCGTTAAGGAGGAGGGGTTTTCAAGATTATACAAGGGTATTTCCGCACCAATTTTGATGGAAGCACCTAAGAGGGCCACCAAGTTTGCAGCTAATGATGAATGGGGAAAATTCTACAGGGGATTTTTTGGTGTCTCGACAATGAGTCAGTCATTAGCGGTGTTGACAGGGGCCACAGCTGGTGCGACTGAGTCGTTTGTGGTCGTTCCTTTCGAATTGATCAAAATCAAGTTGCAGGATAGAACATCTAAGTTCAATGGTATGGGAGATGTGTTCAAGCATATCATTAAGACTGATGGGATTTTTGGATTGTATAAAGGGTTAGAATCGACAATGTGGAGACATATCATGTGGAATGCTGGCTACTTTGGTTTGATTCATCAAGTCAGAACTTTGATGCCAAAGCCCAAGACTTCCACTGAGAGAACACTTATTGATTTGACTTGTGGTACTATTGGTGGTACTTTTGGTACCATCATGAACACTCCATTTGATGTGGTTAAGTCCAGAATTCAAGCTGGTTCTACTAGATACATATGGACCTTACCTTCTTTATTTACCGTGGCTAAGGAAGAAGGATTCAGTGCATTGTATAAAGGTTTTATTCCAAAGGTTTTGAGATTAGGCCCTGGTGGTGGTATCTTGTTAGTCGTTTTCACGACCTGTATGGATTTCTTCAGAACCATGAGAGAAAAATAAGCCTCTGTCTTGCTTTTGATAAATTTATTAACGTTTACGAGGTAATCGTATTTCTTATTCATTTTGTAATTATTTACATATAGATAGTACATACTAGTAAATTTCAAATGCTATATTAAATATTTTCAACATTTGTGATTCAGTCATAACCTCTGGTGTGTTGACACACTTGAATGTATCTTTATATTTATGTACAAAATCAGTGACCTCAGTTTTAGTAGTAGAATGTTTCGAGTAGTCTGACAACTCCCTGACTAAAACTGGCGAATCGTAATCTAAATTTATCAAGTCAATTTTAGTTCTGTTTTCTTCTTTCAGTTTCGATTCCTCAGTTAAATGAAATTTACTATCCAAGAATTTCATAAAATTTTGTAAGTTGGATAAATGAGGTTCTTTATCCAAATCAAATTCGTTTATCAAATCGTTCACTGGTTGGTAATTTAATAATATAATGTAAAGAAGCTCATAATTGATCGATTTTAAAAGATGACTTCCAGAACTTTGAACATCATTAGTCATTTGTATTGTATTGCTAAACTTTTCGTTTAACAAAAGGTCAATAATTATAAAGATCTCTTCAACTAATGATTTCAATTTGTTTACATTGCCTAATTCTGTAACATGCTTTGTGGTCACTAAATCTTGTTTTTTAATAAATAACAATAGATTCGTTATCGATCTATAAAACTCAGCCCACGGATAACTGTCTATCGCCATAGTTTCCTCTTGGGCTTTATTCAATTCCTGTATGATTTGGTAGATTATAGCATTAACTAATTTAAAATTGAAAAGATTAATTTTTTTGGTAAGATTGAATCTAATAAATATTTGCAATGTGTCTAAAATATAAAATAAGCTTGACTTAAACCCTTCTTGACCAATATTATTTGGAACTATGGGAAATTTTTGATGGCATAATTTCCATTTAAATTCATTAATTTGATAATTCTTCACGTTGTCGATTATTGAATATGGCACATCATTATTTTTAACAATTGCTTGAGTAGATGTTAATTTTAATAAGATGAGTAATGATATTTGAGTATTTGCCTGTAAGACTATTGACTTGTGTTGGTATTGGAACGTATAGGACAATACACACAACCATATTTCATAAACTTCAATATAATTGTTATCTTTAGGCGTAATATCTTCAATTCTGTGGTTAATTCTGTGGACTTGATTAGTGAAAAGCTCTTGGAAAGTAGCATTTTTCATATATGTGAATAACATCAACGACATTGGTAATAATTCGTTAAGATCAATCATATAATCTTCTTCATCTCCTTTCTTTTGATTCAATAAACTTAGCCTTACGCGTTCGATAGACTGAAGTTCATTG
This sequence comes from Debaryomyces coudertii, assembly GCA_030564605.1. Classification (NCBI taxonomy): domain Eukaryota; kingdom Fungi; phylum Ascomycota; class Pichiomycetes; order Serinales; family Debaryomycetaceae; genus Debaryomyces; species Debaryomyces coudertii. The sequence goes on from JAKTYF010000016.1 coordinate 74,845, forward strand.
ATGACTGAATTCTCGGAATTTTCTGCTAGATTAAAAAATTCATAATTTTCCTTTAAATTGGTAATGCTTGCACTTGTGTCGTAATTCAAATAAAAATTGTCATTAAATCTATTGCCTGTAATCCAGTTCATAAAAGATCCACTTTTGATTTGATTCATTAGCAAGTCTGGCTTGAAATTATAATAGAAATTGAAATCAATCGCATAATTTGGCAAGAAGCGCAGATTTATCTCTTGGTTGAATGTGATTGAGTTGAATTCTTTCAAATTGCAAAAATAATTTTCATAAATATTCAGAGATTCTTTATTCATGATCGTGATGTCGCCCGAAAGCGATGTAGGTGGAACTGGCAAGTAGCATGATGGAACATTTGCTAAAACTCCGATTAAATTGTATAGCTTCATTAAAGTCTCCGACGATAACGAAATATCGGGAAGTACATATTTTGTATTGCCATCCTGTTCGGTTTTAGTGGATTGAGGTGTAGTTATTGTTACCAATTTATCAAGCATGTTATATAAATCAACTTTGAAAAATGTAAACAAGAGGCTTTCAGCTATAGCCAATTCCATGCTGGAATCCTTATGATACAACAATGATGCAAATATAGTTTTCAATATGTCGGAAAATAGGAAAATGATCTCCTTTACAATGCCCAAATTTTTGTATTCAGGCAACCCAGGATTATTCTCGACAAGGGTCATAGCATAGTTTAAATACCATGTACATATCTTCAATAATTTGTACAAGTAAGATTCATCAAGGTTGAGGGTGGAATTGCTATTTGGTAATTGAAATAGTGATGTTAAAAAATCAACATCATAAGATACCCCTAAACTATTCTTAGATTTACGTAAGGTCTTATTGCTTGTATTTATGTTTTTAAACCATACTCCGATGGTCTTTAATATATTACAAATTAATTCAACCCTTAAATTTTCATCGATATGCTCGAACGTGTTCTTTCCCTGATCGAACGGACTAGGTGAACCACTAAGATTAGGAAGTATTCTTTTCTGATTAGACGATACACTTATGTTACTTCCGCTCCTACTGTGGCTTTTTCCATTTAGTGTGGTAATATCATCACCTTCACTGTACTCATTGAGGAAATGCAAATTAGAACTATTCAGTGCTTTTCCACTTAGCGACGTAATATCCTCACCCCCATGATCAAATTGGGAATGTATTGATTCAGGACGAGTAGAAACGCAACTCAAATCCGACTCCGAATCCCTTATTGAAAGCGACAGGTCTCCGGGGTTTAAGATTATAGCATTGCCAACTTCTTCATTTGGATAGTACATGGCGTCCGATAACATGTTAATACCATGTACAAACATTGTCTTCAATACGGAAACGTTGTTATTAGATAAGCCTGAGGCTTCAACGGTTTCACAATTAGCTTGCAAAATCGATAATAATGCATTAGTATGGACGGGAACAGTGTAGAGAGCTGTGAAATACTTATCGTCCTTGGCCAATTGAGAGTTGAAAAGCTGTGAATAGATACTGATTGATTGGCTGTGATTCATATTAGTTGATTCAATATACAAATCTGTTATATATCCTAATTTTCAGCAGTCTCTTCGGCAATTTTCAGTGGTTTATGTAGACAATTTTCAATACAAGGCTATATTGAGTATTTAGAACGATGCGAACCAACATGTAATTTTTTGGACATATAACAGGTTATCTCACTCCGTTTGCAAAGTTCCATTCAATGCCTAAAGAAGCAATTGATACTAAATAGTGTGATGAAATCATAACGAATAGTATCTGTGTTGTATGGTATTTGTTTTTTAAGGGAAGCTTTCAATATTTACCCGTGTTGATTAACTTATAATCTAGTAACATTTCAGTGTGAGATGTGGTTCAATAAATCTAGTAACTCAGAAGAATACGAACTTGTAAATCAGGCACCAATTGAGACAGACTTAGAAGGTCAGAGCTCAGAGCAATATTCGATACCCACACCAAGTTCTAAAAATTCCAGTGAATCTCTGTCATCAGATATATTTGCAGATATTGATGAATACACTCAGTGGAATCATGATACGGATGATTTCAACACTGATTCTAAATTTCAAACGCAACTAGAAAAGTACAGGAATTCAGCAACAGTTAGCAAAAAAGTGTGCGTTTTACTTAGCAGTATCCTGGTAGCATTGTGGGTAATTGCAATAATTATATATTCTCAAGGTGCTGCATTATCTATAGTGTCTGATTTAACCTGGAAGACAAACATAACGGTAAGTGGGACCAATATTACATTAAACCAGTACAATCCAAATAATAGGAACTTAACATTAGACGTATACAGAAAGGGGACGTTTTTTCCTTTTAAAGAACATGTGGAATGGTTGAGCATCAAACAAAGGCCGGCGAATGAGATATCAGACGGATTTTACTTGTCTAGAGGTTCAAAAGGAAGCTTTGAGGTTAAACAAATTAATAGAGCGACTACAAAGACAATAATAGATAACATTCAATTTTCTTACAAGAATAATTTCTTTATCATCGACGAATTGAAATTGAACCCAGGAAAATCTATAGAGAGACGTGACAACATTCACATAGTCGTGTCGGACGTATTATCACAATGGAGACATCTGACTTTTGCACATTACTGGTTTTATAACACTGAGACGACAGAGTATATACCAATTCAACCCCCAGAGAATCAAAACTCCGATAACGATGAATCACAATTAGACTATGGAAGACTCAAAAAGCTTCATTTTGCTGAATTTTCTCCAAATGGAGATTTTATAATATTTGGTTTTAATCATAATATTTATTTGCAAAGCATAGATTCCAAGGAAATCATTCAAATTACGAAAAGTGGATCACCAGATATTTTTAATGGCAAACCAGATTGGGTTTATGAAGAAGAAATTACTGCAGACTATAAATTATACTGGTGGTCTCCTGATCAAGATAACTTAGTATATCTATCTCTAGATGATTCGAAAGTTAACGAGTATGATCTAGAGTATTATATAAAAGAGTCAAATGAAATCGGAGATGCCTATAATGAATCAGAGGAAAAGATAATAGACAACATTAAGCAATATCCTTCAAAAAAATCTATCAAATACCCCAAACCTGGAACTCCAAATCCAAAGGTATCTATCTATAATTTCAAATTATCCACCAAAGAGACGACAAAGTTGTCAATTAAAGATTCACATTTGGGAGAAGATTTTTTATTTTACGATGGAGTTTGGATTGATGAAAATAGTTTTTTGATGAAACACACAGACCGTACTAGCAAAATATTAAGTAAAAAATTATTTCAACCTAATAAATCAAATAATATCAAAGAAGTGAATGTGGTGAATGTTACTAAAGAATATAATGGATGGATAGAAAAAGTATCCCCAATAACAACAATTCCTACTGAGAATGGTGAAAATAGCTATATAGATAAAGTGGTTGTTAACGGCCGTACACATTTAGCTTTGTTTAAAAGTGCAGAATCACTGGAACCATCTAGAATATTGACAGCTTCAAGCGATTGGGAAATACTTTCAGACTCGCCAGTTATATTCGACAAAACAGAAAATGTTGTTTATTGCTTAAGCACTATGCGAAGCTCGATGGATTCACATTTGATTGCAGTCAAGTTAACTGATGACGATAACAGTATTCATGCTATCACGAACTTGAAAAAAGATGGCGTATTTGAAATTAGTTTCGACGAAGATGGTCAATATCTAAACTTAAATTACAAGGGACCAAATAATCCTTGGCAAAAATTAATAAATATGGCGGATGTCCATAACATCCTTGAATCGAGAGAGGTTAAGAATAAAGAAAATTCCATTAATGATTTAATTAGAAAAATTAAACCTATTAATCATGTGGAGGTTATGAAAGAGTCCTTAGAAAAAACGAATTTACCAACAAGATTGTATAAAACGATCAGCGTTGGTGAATTTCCTGATAAATCACCCCTTAATTTGAATGTTATTGAAATTTTACCACCTAATTTCGACCCCAAACGCAAGAAATACCCATTGTTGGTACATGTTTATGGTGGACCAGGATCTCAGACAGTGGATAAGAGGTTCAGTGTTGATTTTGAAGATGTGGTAAGCGCAAGGCTAGATGCAATTATTTTGATTATAGATCCGAGGGGCACTGACCAGCATTGGAAATCAAGATCATTCGTGACTGGAAAAATTGGTTATTGGGAGCCTAGGGATATAACGACCGTTGTGTCGGAATATGTACAAGTTAATGAGAAATTTATAAATAAGGACAGAACTGCTATTTGGGGTTGGTCCTACGGTGGATTTACAACCTTAAAGACTTTAGAATTTGATGAAGGCAAAACTCTCAAATTTGGCATGGCAGTTGCGCCTGTTACGAATTGGCTCTTTTATGATTCTGTTTATACAGAAAGATATATGGGTTTACCACTAGCAAACGAAAACTATGAAAAATTATCACGCATAAATGAATTCAAAAGTTTTAGTTCAGTTAAGAGGTTTTTGATAATGCATGGTACGTCCGATGATAATGTTCATTTACAAAATCTGATGTGGCTATTAGACAAGTTCAATTTGAATAACTTGGAAAATTATGATGTTCATTTCTTTCCGGATAATGACCACTCAATTTACTATCATAATTCAAATACAATAGTATACGATAAATTGCTACATTGGCTCTATGATGCTTTTAGTGGTAAATTCGATGGCTTAATATAACTGTATAAATTCATAAAAATATAAATGCCACAAAACTGATACGATGCTTCTCATCGCAATTTTTTTTTCATATGTATAGATTTTTCATAAGTCAAGTCAGTGGTTATCATTAGCTTTAGTATTAACATAACAATGGCCAAAGCATCTAAGTCTACCAAGAAGTTTCAAAGTAAACACTTGAAACATACCCTTGAACACCGTAGGGAGGTTCAAAAGCACAATAAAAAAATGGGCTCTAAAAAGAAGAAGTCAACTAGTGCAGACGATAATGAGGGTACTACTCCGAAAACAAATCAACCTAAGGAAGTCTTTAATGACATGCCGGTAGATGAGTTTTTTGCCGGTGGTTTTGAAGTTCCAAAAGAAAAGAAGAGTAAAAAACAGTTACAATCAGACAATGAAGACTCCTCTTCAGATGAAGAAGATGAGGAAGCTATGCAGCATGATTTGAAAAATTTGGCCGAAAAAGATCCTGATTTTTACAAGTACTTACAAGAAAATGACAAAGATTTGTTAGACTTTGAAGGTGTCAATCCGTTGGATTCTATAAGTGACGATGAAGACGAAGACGATGAAGAGGTGAATGAAGAAAAAGAAGTCAAACTAGCCAAAAAATCGAAGAATGAGGAGGCAATTTCGAAGAAGGTTGAAATTACTTCCAAATTAGTTAAACAATGGGAGGAACAGTTGAAGAAACCGAGCGCAAAAACGATCAAAAACATATCAATGGCCTTTAAGGCAGCTGTCAATATCAATAATGCAAATGATGAAGATTACAAATATTCGATAACTGATCCAGAAGCTTTTAACGAGTTAATGTTGTTGACGTTGAGAAAATTACCAGAGTCGATTCAAAAGTTAATTAAGTACAAAGTTCACCCACAAACTGGTGCCAGAAGCATTCCTCAAAAGAACCAGAATGTTAACCAGATTTCCAACATTTTAAAGTCTCATGCGGGCTCGTATATTACTTTATTAAAGGATATTACAAATACTGAGACTGCAGCTTTAGTTCTATCATCTATCCAGGAAGTCCTTCCATACTATTTGTCTTACAGGCGCTTGTTAAAGGAAATTTTATCATCAGTAGTTAACGCTTGGGCAACGACAAATGATGTTGATACACAGATTGCGACTTTTGCGTTCTTAAATAATGCTGTTAAAGAATTCCCTAAATCTATTTTGGAAACAGTTTTAAAGTTAACTTATTCTTCTCTTTTGCAGAATTGTCGTAAGACAAATATTCATACTATGCCAATGATTAATTTTTGTAAAAATTCAGCAGCTGAATTATTTGGTATTGATGAGACTTTGTCTTATCAAGTTGGATTTGAATATGTTAGACAATTGGCAATACATTTAAGAAATAGTATTAATGCTACGTCTAATGCAAAAGAAGGTTTTAAGACTATTTACAATTGGCAATACTGCCATTCATTAGATTTTTGGTCGAGAGTTTTAGCTCAACATTGTAACCCAGAAAAGGAATTACTTAACCATAAATCAAAAGAATCACCTTTAAGACAATTGATTTATCCTTTGGTTCAAGTCACATTGGGCGCGATGAGATTGATTCCGACTGCGCAATTCTTCCCATTAAGATTTTATTTAATTAGATCATTGATAAGATTATCCCAATCCACTGGTGTTTTCATTCCTATATTCCCCTTAATTTCCGAAATTTTAACGTCAACCAGTATAACAAAACCACCAAAGCGTTCGAATTTACAAATAGTGGACTTCGATCATAACATTAAAGTAAACCAAGCATATTTAGGTACCAAGACTTATCAAGACGGAATATGTGAACAATTTATAGAGTTAACTAGTGAATTTTTTGTTTTATATTCAAAGAACATTGCATTCCCAGAATTAGTTACACCAGCTATTTTGTCATTAAGAAGGTTCATGAAAAAATCTAAGAGTGTTAAGTTTAATAAGCAATTGCAGCAATTAGTTGAGAAATTAAATTCAAATGCAAGCTTTATCTCTGGCAAGAGATCTAATGTTGAGTATGGTCCATCGAACAAGACCGAAGTTCAACTTTTTTTGAAAGATTTCAAGTGGGAGAAGACTCCATTAGGTCAATATGTTTTGGTTCAAAGAGAAATGAAAGAAGAAAAATTGAAGATTTTAAGGGAAGCGATAGCTGAAGATGAAAAAGCTCGTAAAGATAAGAAGGATCAAGATGAAGGTTCAGACATAGAAGTCGACGATCTCGAGGATGACAATTCCGAAGCTGAAGTTTCTGAATAAGTAGAATGGGTAATTGGCAATAAATATTTTATTCATGTATTTATAGAACTTTAATATTACAGTATAAGAATTACAAATTATCCTACGGATCAATCGGTATAAAGTTGCCCACTATACAACTAGGTATATTATACCTATCTCTTCTTATAGTGAAGCTAAAACAACAACTTTTCCTCTTTATACCATCTTTGGTCCGCAAGTTACAACTTGTCAAAACCGCCTTTTGACCTTTATCGAACGCAATGGCACCATATTTTTCCCAAAAGTTGACTGCACTTTCTTCACTCATTAACTCATATATGGCTAACTTCCCATCTTTTAAATCATCCGTCATTACTCCGACTAAAGATGCAAATTCCTTATTTCCCCTATAGATTTCACCCGTACGCCTCCAAAGACAAGCTGGAATTGCCATAGAAGTGAAAACCCTATCATAATCTAATAGCATTCTTTCAAAGCTTTCTTCTACTAGAACTAAATCCACATCTTTAAGAGTTCTAGCAATTGCTCTAAATGCGGGACGGAAGACAGATAGCGGCTTTAAAATCCTTTGTCTACTTGATAAATTCATATAATTATCCATATAACTTTGTAACCTTGCATAACCTTTTGCATAATTATAAGGTTGTAACAATCCTGCTTCTAATTTTGCCTTGATTACTTGTTTTAATCTTTCTTCTGGAGAAATTTCCGTAGTAGGATCAGCTGCAGTCAAAAAGAATTTGTCTCTTGCTGCATCAGATATAGAAGGTTGATTAGTGGCTTGATTTACATTGGACTTTGGTTTACCATATAAGATATTGTTATTAGTTTGAGATTGAGATTGAGATTGAGAATGCGAATTGTTTTGATTTTGTTCCATAGGTTCAGGCCCATTTGAAAACGACGTTGGAAACATGTTAGCATTAGGAGAAAACGACAAGATGTTTGTCAAATTGTTGCCATTATTATTATTATCGTCATTATGATTATTATGATTATTATGATTATTATGATTATTATTAGTATTATTAGTATTATTATTATTATTATTATTATTATTATTATTATCGTGATTATTACTAGAATTGTTGGGCATATCAATATTGTTTATATTGGTGGTATTCGAACCCATTCCGAATGCACAAAGTGGATCACTATTTGCTTCATCATTTAATGTCCCATGAACTAAATCAGGATCATCGATCATAGACAAGAAATCATTTAAGGAGCTGAATTCACTGCCAGCATGTTCAGAGTAGAAAAATGGCTCCTGCTTGTACGGTAATGTTTGAGACAAAACCGAGTTACTAAGACTCTTATGTTGAGGATTCATATTAGGTATTGTACTTCTTTGGTCTTTAGATAAAAAGCTTTGAGCACTTATTGGTTGCGTCATTTTCTGAGATTGTATTGGCTGAGAACTGGGCATTTGCTGCTCTGGATTCTTAACCATCGCTTCCGCCTTCTTACGTTGTCTGGAATTGGATGGTTCGTCATGGCATAGATGACTTATTCCTCTTTTAATACAACGTTGACATGGCCTTGAATCATCACAAATCATATGTGATCTACGACAATAAACACAGGCAATTTCGACCTTCTTCTTTCTCCTCTTCATTGCTTTCGGTTTCTTGGTGTCGTCGGAACTAGATCCTGGATCGGTCATAACACTTCTCGAGCTGGTACTTGGTGTAAGCTCTTCAGGTTTTAAGCCAGTCAAATAATCCTGATTACTCTCCCCTTCCATATTAATTTTCAAATGTTATAAACCTTTTATACTTTTTTCTACCAATTATGTACTATACTTACATATATTGATCTTTTGGTTGGGTAATCTTTTTTCCATCGTTCAACTTATATATCACGTGATAAAGGTTTTCTTGTGGGGTGAAGCATAACTTTTTGGCCATACTTAAATTAATATATGACATATAAATAGAGAAATCATTAAATTATTCGTTAAGATCATTCAATTATCGGTATCACTGGCTATGTCCGTTTCAGTATTTGAACTAATAGATTGTCCATCGATTGTGGAATCATTACTTTCGTTATCGTTTCTAGACATTGCATGAGTTGCAAAATCTTCAGAATCAATACTTGAACTTATTTCATTTAAAGATTCCAATTTTGGAGGTGCAAATCTACTGAGGATTTGCCAAGGCTTGATATAATACCTAGTAGATGATGATGGTGGTTGAGATAGTGGTGGAGTTGCGGTGCTGTTTCTTCTATTATCAAAATGGCTCTTAGCAGAAAAAAACGACGACGCATCACTCATGCTTGTTTCTCCTACGCTACCACTGGAAAGTGGAGGAGTGCGGGTATTTTTGGAAGAAAATGCTCTTGGTTTATTAGATACGTCATAACTAATGTCGAGCAGTTTTGGAGAATTCTGGCATGTACTCGTGGATAAAAATGGCTCAAACTGTGTATCGTCGTCCGTATTAGCTGATTCACTGTAGATTTGTTTATTGTCACAATTATCCCTAGGATTGCAGATAGGGTTCGCGTCATATGGCTGACTCCTGTTATTACGAGGAGTTGTGCCACATAGATAGTTATTATTATGGTCGACATTTGCCGCACTATTGAAATTTAGTTCGTGAGAAATATTCTCCGAATGTAAATTACTTGGAAGAACTTGGGCCTCGAAATCTTCATCGAAGCTACCATACATAGATGATTCCAGATCACTAAGCAAGTAATGCGTTTCATTACTTTTTATGGTATTATTACATAAGGGACAGCTTCTTCTGAAGTTAATTAGCCAATTCGATAAACACTTGTCGTGGTAACAGTGTTTGCAATCTAATACGAGTACCCTCGATGCTAGTGCTTTGAATTTATCTAAACATATCGGACATTTGTATGCGAAGAAAAAATCATCTGGAGCAGTTAGAATATGAAATTGAGTTTTAATACTTTTGACATCAACCCCATTTATGGTAAAATCATTCAACGAAGTTTTTGAAGATGAACGGCTTACCTTAGCCCCATTATTAGCATTTGAACCATTTAATGAGTTCATTTCAGATGCTACTGCGAAAGGAATATTTTCCGTCTGATTCGTCATTTTCAAATAATCGTAAAACCTTTTAGCATAAATCAAATGGTTCTTATTATAGATGTAAATAGGTAAATTTTTAACAAATTTCTCGTTAGCACGGTTCATTTGCCTTTCTCGACAATGCTGAATACACTTGACAAACGTGTAAAGCAAGAAAATCAATAATGGCGGTGATAAAATCATAGACAAGACTATGTTCATTAAACTACCAAAGGCGACCGTAGATATTGACAATTCTAAGTGATTGTGTCTTAGGTCATTTAGCTCTTTGTATCCTTCATATGAAATAAACATAATCGGGATTTTAATGGATCCATCCGTGTTAAATACATTTGAGTACATCGTAATTAGTCCTCTATGAGGCTGGTCATTGGCAATGATAATACTTCTAGATGTAAGTCCAGATTTGATTATATTGTTTACCTTGTCCACAAAACTGCAATTACCCCTTAATATTACAAGTATCTGGTCCTCATAATTCTTATAGTCGGTCTTATTAATAGCTCCACACGCATTATTAGGAAACATTCGGTAAGTTCCTGAAACATGTCCAGTCAATATAGGGCTATATGATGCATACCTCCCTATAATCTTATGTGTCGTGATGTTTTGATGCTTGTCGCTAGTATTATACGCAATTGTAGTATCTATTGGAAATATGGAATTCACAACGTTATCAAATGGGTATTGTAAATCAAAATCCAAGATATTAGTTTTCATCCTTGTGGAGTTCGATTCTGTAAGCTTAACATTATCTTTATCACCAATATGTAACCCCTTAGACATATACAGCTGTTTGAATTTTTTAAGGGAATTTTTCGTCAAAAATATCGCATCTTCAAGGTCTAACTGTGACGATTTACTGACATTGATTAGTATGAAAAAAATAAGGATTATTGAGCAACTAACTATTAATCTACGTGGGAAGGCTATCCTAGTAGATAAGGATGCCATTATGCCTCTGAAATATATTAATATGATCCTGGATTATGTATTCTAATGCACCTAGGTTTGTTAATGATCACTTAAATATGATCCGTTTGTCGCAGTAGTCTTCACGCGAGGTTTGCAAGTATTTTTAGCATTCACACGACTTTATGTTGCAAACATATAACTATTTGTTTTTCATTACTAAACTAGTGTATCAAATACATGATATTGATAATGAAAACATAATGGTCATTAGAGTATAATACAGGGAATCCACAGTAAGAAGATTGTTCTATTTTATAAAGGACTGAACGAGAATGAGCTTGAAACCTCCATTGTATCAAATGTACCAGAAAATTTTGCAGCTGCGAAACTCAAAAGAAGACTTCGTTTGAGATTGATAACCACTGGAAGAAAATTCTTAAATATTAGAACAACAAGTTTATTCTTTTGATGTACATAATGTATTAGATAAACTTATTGTGACTAACATTTGTTAGAGTGACCTATATAATAACTGAACATATGAAAAGTTATTCAAGATTCTTTACCTCGTCCTATTTAAGGGTCCGTTTAATGCTGAGGACCATAACGGTACTTTGTAATACGTCATTATAAATCTTACGGCTTGTTACAATAAAAGTTGATAATTGAATCTACGTAACTAGTTATTTTACTATCATAAATGCTATTCACCATGAATTTATCTCTATATAGAAGATGATTAGCTAAAATACATCACCTAATTTTAATCTTGGAGCGATATTCATAGACAATAATTCCTGGAACAACAATTTCGCAGCATACGGGATTGTCATTTTAATGATATATTCCGAGCTCTTACAAGTTGTACACCAACTATTATAGCCCATTAGACCACATTGATTACAAATATCGACTTCGAAAGCATCAGATGATAACATTAATCTTTCCAATAACAACTGTGATGCACCATAAGCAATAACACAATCTCTTTCCATTTCACCTAATCTCAAACCACCATCTCTAGATCTACCTTCTGTCGGCTGTCTTGTTAATACTGCTCTTGGACCTCTCGCTCTAGCGTGCATTTTATCCAAGACCATATGCTTTAATTTTTGATAATATATTGGTCCAAAGAAAATGTATGCCTGAAGACATTCACCAGTAATACCAGAGTATAACATATCTTTACCGGAATAGCTGAAACCTTTATCAACTAATGTTCTTGACATTTCCTCCAATTTCGAACCACCGAAGCAGGTACCATATTCCAAGGAACCGTTTAATACACCCGCCTTACCAGAAATCAATTCAATCATCTTACCAACTGTCATACGAGACGGGAATCCATGTGGGTTCATAATAATATCAGGTGAGATACCATCGTCATTAAATGGCAAATCTTCTTGTTGAACAATAATACCACAAACACCTTTCTGGCCGTGTCTCGAGGAAAACTTATCACCCAATTCAGGTCTTCTAGTTTGTCTTAATAATACTTTAATTAATGCCTGGTCATTATCACTGACAGACATCATAACTTGATCGACGTATGCTGGCTCTGGACCTTTATAAAATGCTGGAACTTCCCTATGACTCTCAGCAATTTGCTGTGGGTTATGTTGTTGGTCATTGGAACCTAAGACAGACTCACCTGCATTATTAGGAACACATTTATTGACATAAACCTGTCCGTTTTCAACCCTCATGCCAACTTCACCTAATCCATCCGGTCCTAATGCTGCATGTGGAAATATTGGCTCACCATTTTCATCCACTCTCATACCAGATACCAAATCTTTAGTATGGTTCGGGTATCTTTTTAAAGTTATAGTGTTCTTACGTAAAACTTGACAACGACCAAAACCTCTATCAATAGATGCTTTATTCAAAACCAACGCATCTTCAATATCATAACCCGAATAAGACATAACAGCAACAACAGCATTCTGCCCAGCTGGTAATTTATCGTAGTCTATCAATTCAATAGTTTTTGTTTTAACCATTGGCTGTTGAGGATATACCATTAAATATAACAAAGTATCAATTCTTCTAAATTGATTATAACCGATGACACCGATAGCTTGCTTACCCATGGCACATTGATAGGTATTTCTTGGCGATTGATTATGGTGTGGGTATGGAATTAAACCTGCAACAGCACCCAATACTGTAAATGGTTCAATTTCCATATGCGTAAAATTTTGATGAGGATGATCTACTAAGTCTTGTTCATACAACGCGATTAATGAATCATTTTCTTCATTAACATCCAAGTATTCAACCAATCCATGCTTTAAGAAGTCATCGAACGCCCATTTTCCAGATAATAATTTTGCCAAATGCTGCTCATTGACTTTTGATTTATTTTTATCACCAATGATGATTAAAGGTCTACAAATTCTACCACCATCAGTTGCAATGTGAACCGCTTTTTGGTGAGAATTAGTGTAGATTGAAATAAGTGCTGATACTTTACCTGATCTTCTTAAATTACGGAAATCCAGAACAAATTTCACTGGAAACCTGGTACAACCAATCAATGTACCATTAAGACATACTCCAAAATTACCATCTGCATACAATGTAGCAGAATCTATACCGAGAATGTCTTCACAACCTAATATGTAACACAATTTCTTGATTGGAAATTCTTCATCATCAGTTGTAATATGCGTCATCAATGCTAAATTTTTCACTAACCCACAGGCTTCACCTTCAGGAGTATCGGCCGTACACAACATACCGAATTGAGAAGGTTGTAAAGCTCTTGGACCAGAAACTTTACGAGATTTCTCGAACTGTGAAGAAATACGAGTCATCATACCTAAAGCCGAAATATATGATAATCTTGATAAAACATGTGTAACACCAGCTCTTTCCATCTTGAAACGTTTCAATGACCAATTTCCTGTAGAAATAGCTCTGTTCATACCCATCGTTATATTATTAGAATGAATATTTATAGATAATAAAGCATCAAACTCCAGTGCACGACTTGGCTTTTTCAAAATCTTATCAATGTTAGCTTTAAAATCAGAATTAAACTTTTTGAATAAATCTTCAAATAATAAAGACATCAATTGACCAGCTAATTCTAATCTTTTATTTCCGACATAATCTCTATCATCAACCATTTTTGGATTATGCATAGTCATTAACACACGCCTTGCCATTGCCGCAATATATAATGCTTTTTCACGGAACTGTAAATCAGATACAGTTAAATGAGCAATAATAGTTGTTGCAATCGCCTCAATACCCTCTTGCAATTGAGACAACTTTGGTGCTCCAGCTCTCCTAATAGTCTTCACTCTTTTACCAACATAGTTCAATGCCTGTTGCTGAGTAAATATCTCCAACTTTGCTGCTTCTTCAAAGTTTACTACAAATAAATCTTGATATTGAGCGTCTTGGCCACAAACCAATTGTAATATTTCCAAATCTGATGTGATACCAGCAGCCTTCAATATAATAACAATAGGAATATCTTCACTAATAGAGTTGTGCTTTAAATAGATATTATCATTCTTGGTTATAACGTATGTCTTCGATTTACGTTCGTGAGTGGAAGACGTAACTGATGCTTGAACTATATTTTTTTTCTCGTCGGCTTCTACAATGATTCTATTCTTTGATAATTGCTCTTGAACCAAAATAACCTTTTCAGTACCATTAACAATGAAATACCCCCCTGGATCTAAGGGACATTCGTCAAACCTCGCCATTTGATGTTCATCGATTCCATCTAATATACATTTATTCGACCTCAACATAATCGGCATTCTACCAATTTCAAGATCCTTATGCATAATAATCTTACGACCCCTTGTATATTCGACATCCACATATATAGGTGCTGAATACGTCAAATCACGTAAGCGGCACTCGTGTGGTGGTAATATAACTTCCTTTGTCCCCGGGAGAGATGAAGATTTATGACCTATTCTAATATCGAGATACTTCAAATAAAATTCTGGATCAACATCAGACAAGACTAATTCGTTAGCTTTAATGATCTTCTTCAAGTCAACATCAACGAAATAATTAAACGAATCAAGATGTTGTTTTACCAAACCTTTCACTTTTAAGAATGCTGGCAATAAATTCCATTTGTCATCAGCTGTATTGATTTGATCAGTCATTCCTTTTCCCTTATATTCTGGTTGTAACAACAGTTCAAAAGCTTCATCAGATCCCATTTCCATATATGTACTCTGGGAAGCTTTTCTTTTAGGACCCATGATCTAGTTTCAATATTATGAATGCAATGCAACCTTGATAGATTCGGTTTTGATCTAAGATGAATCTCTTCTCATTGAATTGAAAAAAATCTATACAATAATAAATTGATTATATAAGCATGCTACTTTGTATGAGACAGTACTTAAGGTTGAAAAATACCATTTTTAATATCATAACGTCAATCAAGGCATAGACAAGTTGTCGTTATGTCTTCTAGTAACTTGTTCAAGGCTACCGTTAATGAGCATTTAGAGGGACTCCCAAAACAGGTTCAATCGAGGTTATATGAGGCACCAGCTACATGTCTATCAATTTATAGATTATTACCACCAATCGCTAAATTTTATATAATGACAATGTTATTTTATGAAACACCCGTCGCATTGAAGGATTTAGACAAATGGTGTAAGCCGACATCAAGAAAGTTTCAATTTGATTCTTTGAAAAGGTTAAAAGCGCTACATTTAATCGAGGAGGATAGTAGTGGATCACATATTAGATTACACCCAACATTCAGACAGAATTTTCGTGATTGTCTCACAGGCTCTCAAGCACGTAGTGCATTTGGTAATTTGAGCACAACACTCGATGATCACAATGTGACCATTAAATTCTTGGATTCGTTTGCACTTCAAAAATGGGAAAGTATATTGCATTTTATGGTTGGCACTGAACTAAGTATCACACCTTCGAAGTCCGTATTATCATTATTAAAGCTGGGAGGGTTAATGGACGGAACTAGTTCGAGTGCCAGCAGGCTAAACATTACAAATACAGGGTTCCAATTTTTATTACAAGATATCAATGCCCAAATCTGGACCCTATTATTGCAATATTTGAATTTAACACAAGACTTGAATATGGATCCTGTGGATGTTTTAAATTTTATTTTTATATTAGGATCATTAGAATTAGGGAAGGGATATATAGTTTCAAGCTTGAGTGAAACGCAAATTAGCATGTTGGCAGATTTAAGAGATTACGGGTTGATATACCAAAGAACTGAAAACTCAGAAATGTTCTATCCTACTAGATTAGCAACAACGTTGACTTCGGATTCTGCTGCATTAAAGACACCATCCATGGCTATGGAACAAGCTTTGGAATCAACGAGCAACGAAAGCGAGGAACAACAGAATTTGGCATCAAGTTCAAACCAAGGGACAATTATCCTCGAAACTAATTTCAAGATTTATGCATATACAAATTCCCCATTGGAGATTGCTATTTTGAATTTATTTGTGCATTTAAAGACTCGATTCTCAAACATGGTGTGTGGTCAAATCACTAGAGAATCTATCAGAAATGCGTTATATAACGGTATCACGGCAAATCAAATTATTAAATTTTTGGAAACACATGCACATTCTCAAATGAAGATACTAGCTAAAGAGAGATTGGATAAAAAAATAGAGTTCGATACTAGTAATAATATTAATACAGCAGGTGGTGCTCCACAATCTCAAATGGTGGCGAACGAGAATGGAACAACAGTCGCTCAACACAAATTGGAAATTTTACCGCCGACCGTTGTTGATCAGATCAAGCTCTGGCAGTTAGAATTAGATAGGATTCAAACATTTGAGGGATATTTGTTTAAGGATTTTGCTAGTCAGCAAGAATTTGAAGCATTAAGTAATTATGCATCAGAGATAGGTGTTTTACTTTGGTCAAATAAGAATAAAATGAAATTCTTCGTAACAAAGGATGGAATTTCACAGGTTGCTGATTTTGCTAGCAGAAATCAAAGAAGATAAGCATTTACTTACAGTTGTAAATTCTCTATATTACATAAATATATACAAGGCTTAGGGTTATAATAAACATGGACATGCAAAAATTTTCAACCAGAACATGAATCACAATTTTCTGCATTTCTAATATCACAAGCAACTGGAGTGGTATCATAAATATCATAGGTTTCCTCGACATTGCTTTTGTTTTCTGGGCTATCCAAAACTGATGAATCGGGTGTTACATAAAGATCAGATTTAAATCTCTTTAACTTGGAATTATTAAATCTGTGTTTCTTTTTTTGTTGCTGTTCAATCTTGACTATTTCGTGATATGATTTCCTTTTCAACTTATTTATGTCGGCCTCTGGTTCTTCATCGAGTTTTGTAGATTCATCAGAATCGACAGTAAATTGAATAGCCCTAGTTGCTGCCTGAGTTCTCAAATAATACATGCCTGTTTTTAAGCCTCTTTCCCATGCATAAAAGTGGCTACTGGTTAATTTACCAAATGTTGGATCCTGTAAATGAATATTCATACTTTGCAGTTGGTCAATAAATTTACCTCTATCACTTGCCAAATCAATAATAACTTTTTGTGATATTTCCCAGACTGTCTTATATAGTTTCTTCAACTCTTTGGGGACATTAGGTATATTCTGAATTGATCCATTCTCCATTATAATTTTGTTTTTCATTGACGAATTCCAAATTCCTAAATCAATCAAATCTTTCAATAAATACTTATTAACTATTTGGTATTCACCAGATAAAACTCTTCTGTTGTATACATTGGATGTATATGGTTCGAAGCATTCATTGAATCCTAGAATTTGGGACGTCGAAGCTGTAGGCATTGGAGCAACTAGCAATGAGTTTCTAACTCCGAGTGTTTTAGCTCTTGATTTCAACTCATCCCAATCAGAATATAGATCGGACGGCTTATGATTCCAGAGGTCAAATTGAAGTAATCCTTTAGAAATCGGCGAACATGCAAAAGTATCATAAGGTCCTTCGTTAATTGCTAATTCTATTGATACCTCAACGGCCGCATGATATATAGTCTCAAAAATCTGAATATTTAAAACCTTTGCTTGTTTGGAATCGAACGGTAATCTTAACTCCAAAAACAAGTCAGCTAGACCTTGTACACCGATAGCAATAGGTCTATTTTTCATATTCGATAGTCTCGCACTTTCAATGGGATACTTAGTAATATCTATAATTTTATTCAAATTTTTCGCTAGTACTTTAGTTACTGAGTGAAGCTTATCAAAGTCATATTCTAACTCATTTCCACTTTTGATAAATGTAGGTAACGCTAAGGAGCCTAAATTACAAACAGCAGTTTCTTCGGGCGACGAATATTCAACAATTTCACAACATAGGTTAGATGACTTAATTGTTCCTAAGTTTTGTTGGTTTGATTTTAGATTACATGCATCTTTGTACAACATGTAGGGACCTCCAGTTTCAGTTTGGCATTCTAGAATCGAACGCCATAATTTTTGGGCTCTGACAGTCTTTACTGCTTGTCCTGAGTTCTCAAATTTCATATAGAGTTCCCTGAATTCGTCTCCATAACAGTCGCTTAATCCCGGGGAACTATCCGGAGAAAAAAGGGACCAATCTAAATCTTGTTTTACTCTTTCCATAAATAAGTCAGGTATCCATAATCCATAAAATAAATCACGCGCTCTCATTTCTTCTTTCCCGTGGTTCTTTTTCAAGTCCAACACACTGAAAATATCACAATGCCATGGTTCAAGGTAAATGGCAAAAGCTCCAGGTCTTTTGTTACCACCTTGATCGACATATCTTGCTGTATTGTTGAAGACTCTTAGCATGGGCACCAAACCGCTTGATGTGCCATTTGAACTAGATATGTATGAACCACTCCCTCGAATATTATGTGCATGTAGTCCAATTCCCCCAGATGCTTTTGAGATTAACGCTGATTTATGTAATGTCTTATAAATGCCATCTATTGAATCATCTTCCATAGCAAGTAAGAAGCATGATGACAAATAGTTATACTCAGTTCCAGAGTTAAATAATGTAGGAGATGCATGTATGAAATACTTTCGGGACATTAATTCATATGTCTCGATTACACTATCAATATCTTTATCGTGGATACCTATAGCAACTCTTAAGAACATAAATTGTGGAGTTTCACTTGTTGCGTTATCCAATTTCAATAAATAAGAATTCTGCAATGTCTTTATTCCAAAATACGTTAATTCAAGGTCCCTTTTAGTATCTATAATCGAATCTAATAAATGTCTATGTTCCATCACAGTGCAAAAAAAATCATCTGAAACTACACCGTAACTCTTGCCAGTTTTATTATTTTTATAATTTCTTAGGCGGATAACATTATCACTGAAAGTGGGACCGACCAGTCTTTGTAACTTCACAGCCTCCACTCGTCCTGCTAATATTGAATTATCAGGATGATATATTATCTTGGTGGCGATTGACTCTGCTAATAATTCTAGCAAATCGTTCACCGTTATTATGTCAGGTAATCCGCATATTAATTTATCTACCGTTTCTTCTAGTCTGATATGTTTGGTATCTAATCCAAATACCAAAGTTTTCAAAAAATCTAAAAGCTTCGCTTCACTAAAATCTTCATACTCTTCATACTTTTCTTTAACTTTTATAACTTTTGTTTGGGTCATTATATTGATTCTTGAACTGCCAAATATGCCACTGAGTGTTCGTTTCAATCACTGGTATATTTTTAATAACCTTCGTATGTTTGTTCGTTACTTTTTTGGTATCATGAACAGAAATATCTGGTTTACATGATAATCATATAGAAAGCCGCATTCAATTTTCATTACTATTCCTATTTCGTACACAATATCGCACCTCATCTGTCTAACTTATTCACATATAAAAACAAAGAACATTAGAATGCAAAACAACCCTATACACTTGTTTATCTTATACTCTCGTGTAAGTCCTCATTGCCTATACTGATTGTTCGCTATATGTAAGTGTACAAAAACGGATTCCAAATTATAAGGCGAGATGTGAATTAGGCGCATCGTATTTGGAACCGAAAACCATATCATAATCTAATTTCAAGAGGTCATAGAGCTCATGCATGGTTATCTGGTCATGATTTGTATCCTCGCTAGTTACATTTCCCTCGGTATCCAGTATAGATTGATTAGTTTCATTCAACTGTTCCATTATATCGCTTTGTTCGTAGCTAGACAAATGACTGAACTCTTCGCTATTCACAAACTCGTTAAGGCTCTCTCTATACGAGTCGTTGCCGAAAGACTGATTTGCCTTTTTTTCTTTCTGCTGTTGTTTCCAAGTAGAATAGCCGCCCATGTTCATGATTTTGATTTGCATCGAATTGAGCAAATAGTTTGACGCTTGTTGGCATATGCTGCCCCATTTAACGATCAATTCATCGATTCTTGCAGAATCGTTTGTTTTCTGATACTTTACTGCCTTTACAAGTAAGTCCTTGCGTTTTAGCCATTGTTTTATCTGCAAATCAAGCGACTTTTCCACTGGTGATGGTTTGTGAGACTTGGTTTGGATCAATGGCTTGAAGGACTTTAAACTGTAAGCTTCTATCTTGGTTATTATACATTCATATCATAATCTCATCAAAAAGACATACTTAACGGTGGCATTGGAGCTTGTCGTCGGATACTAGGTGCTAGACTTCCACTATATTGTTTATACCACGCGGTTTGAATGGTTGTAAAAATTACAAAAATTTAAGCTCGCACTCAGGATCGAACTAAGGACCAACAGATTTGCAATCTGCTGCGCTACCACTGCGCCATACGAGCTTACTCTTTCTGTGTAAAGGATCGCAAGCATATACATAATATATACATGGAGTATTTTTCATAGACCCGAAAAAACAAAAGATTCGACGATAACTAGAACATGGATGGCTGTCGCGTTGCGCCTGGACAAAGAGCAGCGAACAGCCCACCAGCGTGATTCCTACGTCAATATGTCCATGTATAGGGCCTCCAAGGTGTTCTTCCAACAAATAGAATACTCGAATTCAAATGATCATTGTGAACGCCTTGGATAGTGTTGCGTGCATTTGACCCAAACATTATGTTCGTAATATCTTTCTTTTCGAAATCCGACTCTCTATGGGTCACGACTTCACATTTCCATGTTGCGTCGATCGCTTCGTTCTCTGACGCTCGCTAGAAGTCCTTGGCTTCATACCACCTTTGGTCTACCCCAGTTCACCCACCACCTACGAACTCTTATCCTTGACAGTCATTCACTTGCGTTCTCACCCTATGGTATACATCCTGCCACCCCTCTGCTGCTGCTCTCCTCTGTTGCAGCCCATGGTTTTTGCTTCCGTTCTTGATCGCGCCTACATCACCGTTTGCTCAGTTCCACCCAGGAATGATCTCGCCCTGCACTTCTTCTGCAGTATTCATGTGTTTCTTCGCCAAACTGAAACCTAATGTTGTCGCCTGAGAGTCCGCAACACCTCGAGCCTACTTTGGGTATATTGTGCGTCACTGCGTCGCAAACACCCAAAGTGCTCACGCCTACCGGTAATTGGTGGGTATCCCCGCGGAGTCCCATAGTGTGGTCGCCTTATTGTGTTCAGTTTTCTTCGCTATTGTGGTGGTTCTAGACGAGAAATTAGTCTTTGGTACCTGATTATGTAATCGACAATTTTTTCACTTGCTGTTCCACCAATTCTGAGGTCTAGATTCTACGGATGAACACTAGTCATTGACATCCGAAACACTTGGTGTATGCAATGACCCGGCACGTCGGCCCAAGCCCCCCACTATGAAACAGCGAAACTACAAGACCTCCGTCGCGATCCTTTATCGGTGTATACATCACCTATAGAGAGGTAGCTGCCAGCACTGTAGTGTCCCCGGGGAAACGCTTTCACATTGACATTTATCACACTCGAGCGTACAAATAGTGCTCTACTGAGCAAATACAATTACGCCCGATCCACACAGGACCGCCTTCGATAAGAAGGCGTCCATGGAATGTTCCGCGCGTATGCGCAGTACTTGCTACCTAGAATAGAAAACAATTGGTGCCCGCAACACCTCTGTTATTTGTCGGATATAATACAGTAAGGCGTAGATATATATAGGGTTTAAAATCCATAGGTTGAAAAATAAGAATTCACACCTGACTGTCAAAGTTAAAAAGAAGTCCGTTCTGACAGAAGACCTGAGTATTTAATTATACGATTATACCATTGTGACGTGACATGAATCAAGTACAGTTTGATTTGGCTTCAAGTTGCATTTCCGAGAATAGAAATTCTGCTGATGCATTAAATGGAGTCAACAACATGGTATACAACGACCAACTCAATACGCCACCAGCGTTGCCTAGCCCAGATTACGACTATAGAATGGACTATTTCCAATATAAACCCGTTAACACTGATGTTGGCGAAGAAAATGATGGTGCGATGGACGAGGCGGATATAATGAATTGCGACCACAAACCTAAATTATCGGTCGATGTGCAAACGTACCGCGGGAACCAACAGTTCATTTCACCAATCGAGCTCGGGGATTGCAAGACGTTCACACCCAATCTCAACGCCTACCGGTTCTTGCTAGTAGACGACAACTTCATTAACTTGAAGATATTGGAAAGAATTCTTCTCAAGCTCTACCCAAGGTGCACGATTGTCAAGACACAGGACTCCACCAAGATAATGACGTTGATGCACACACAGCACTTTGACGCAGTGTTCCTTGATATCGAGATGCCTGTGTTAACAGGTATACAATTGGCAAAAATGATTAGAATGGACGACAGATTCAAAGCAGTGGGTATTTTCGCGGTCACCACCAAAAGTTTGGCGAAAGATAGGATAATTCACCAACAGGCGGGTATTGACCACACGTTAGCCAAGCCATTAAACTACGCGTTCGATCACATTATTTCGTGTATTGACGATGTTTTGCGTGAGAAGGCGTAGACCGTGAAGGTTCATGTTCCAATTAGCACCTGGTCGTGTTAATCTACCCATAGCATCATTGTAGAGATTTATTTGTTGATTCAAAATTAAAGGTTAGAAATTAGGTTTAGGATAAATTATGGGTTCAGTTCTTATTGTATTATTACATCTATATATTGCATATTTTAATAAAGTATACCTCTTATAGTAAATATTGTAGACAAAAACGATGCGGATCCAGCATTTCAGGACACATGCATAGGGTTGAGGTTGCGATTATCATGGTATAACACCCAAATCGTATAAAGTATGCAAACTATGCTGATACAATGTGATGAATACGTGACATGCAGCCATAGGACATCTATTATGATTATGTTTATAATAAATCTGCCTTTATCAATTCCCAAAATACACCCTTAGGCTAGCCCAATCTGTTTATTGACAATAGCATCAGCATCATGTTATCCAATGGAATATGCAAATTCAATTATGTAAATTTCTCCGTCTATCGTGCAGAGAATATTGAGAATGTTATACATTCGTATATCTCCATGAATGATTCCAATCCGAAGCAATATTTCTCATTGTCTTTGTTTTTCTTTATTTTTCGATTGCACCAAATACACGGTGTTAAGAAATATAAGTTAAAATATCCTTTGACTGAACATTATTGATCAATTGTCATTTTCATTTTGTACCCCTTTCACTGAGGAACGTTGTAGCTGTTGTATTCGAAATCTCTGGATAGAATTTGGCAAAAGTATCTCTCAACATTATGGCTCGCTCAACATTGTTTCCACCCCTCTTCATGGCAAAATATATAACCATGATGTATTATGTTGGTCATTATTGAATCATATATCTTTTGCAGCTATTTTTGTGTCGGCCGATGGATTGTAAAAAGTATTTTGACATATGATGTGTAATACACTTCACTGACTTTAAATTGAAGACATTTCTATTCTGAATGTAATTGTCGACATCCTCATTGAGGTAAACTGTTTCTCCTCGTTCTATATCTCCTCCTGCTCCCCAACCGATGGCGTGTTTCCTGATGTGTGTGTGTGTGTGTGTGTGTTTCTCGTATTTAGACGACTAGTCGTCTAGCTTTCCCTTCTATCACTACTATAAGCCCTCGATTTGAGTTACTCCTCGGTTCAGCTGGGAATTTACGCAAACATTCACGGAGTTGTAATATCCTTTCCGTCTAATTTTCAACGCGTCATCATCAACAATAGTTTTGATAAAATGATGTAAAAGGGTCTCGCGTAGTGTGCGTGCAGCAGAATGGCAATTACAATCCAATACATTGTACCTAAGCGGCTCTTTGTTCATTCCAAAGTAATCAAGGTCAAATTTCAAAAAGATCACAACGTATGAGTCTGTGAGAATACCCATAGTTGTCTTGAAATAAACCATCTGAACTATCAATCTCTCAAAAAATCTGACATCTTTTCTAATTGCAAAATATTCCCTCCTATGTCTGTTGTACTTTCTCCAATAGACGATGGTAATAAAGGTGAATTTTTAATTTTATTGTACAAAGATTTGAGTGTCCCATTGAACAATTATACCAGTCAAAACATGGAATTGTACTTTATTGACAGCACGGATTACATATCATTTCAGCATATAATCTAAATGATATTTCTAATAATGGGCAGACAGGTTCAACAAAATATTCCTTACATTCCAGTTCGTAGACTATCCCTATGCCCAATACATTGATAACAATCATTATCATATTTAAAGTCTGAAAGGTTCTTTCCAATTTATTCTTTGGTCCAGGGAGATAGGTAATCTGTGAAGTTTCATACCCACAATTTGGAAGTGCTAATATGAATCAAAATAGTTTCGGACTCAATTGTTGATTTTCATATTTTACCCAAAAGTGGCATTCCAGATAGTCCGTACTGGGTTTCCTTTTTGCAATGAAAGTTTTAAATTGGCTGTCATCAGCTTCAAATAACTCTTAGATAATCGTTTTATAGTTAGGCTTTAGTACACTCCATGTTGAGAAAGGCTTATGGTAGTAGTAAGTACCTGTAATCTCACAATCAATACACCTCTCGATATAATCGTGTCACATTTGGTCTGTGAGGTACTTTGATTTATTTATAAGAGTAATAGGCCAACAATAAACCTAATATAAGGATGTTTTTCTATTTAAATGACTGTCATGGTTAGTTATGCTTTCCAGAGATAAGAGACCTGAAGTTTATAATTTAAGCAATATTGACCTTGCTGGTTGTCTGAGGTATCAACTTATCGCAGCGAAATCAGGAACACTATAATTCAAGCGAAATTTATAGCGTGAGGATAAGTGATATTTATTTTGGGATATATATAGCTAATTATTAAACAGACATATGTAATGAAACTTGAGATCAATGTGGTATCTAGGAATCAATATACATAGAGAAGTATCTACTTCGAAGTAAATAATTCGGAGGGTTGGCCGAGTGGTCTAAGGCGGCAGACTTAAGATCTGCTGGACAGTTGTCCGCGCGAGTTCGAACCTCGCATCCTTCATTATTTTTTATGATTCTTGAAAATCATATAATTACAAACTATATACTAACATATTAAAATTCAATATTAATGCAAGTCTGCACTACCCAAAACCACCCAATCATTAACATCACCTTCACATAAGACAAGCTTCAATATTCCATTGTCCCACCCTAATCCGTTATCTGTTAAATTGTCTGAGTCACAATTATCGATATTTAAATAATCTTGAATTCTGGTTTTTATTGTTCTCCATAATGCATTGTCAATTGGATATAAATCGCAATATACTAGCGATAGATGGGGATCGAATTCTGAAACACTCCATTGGGCCGCTTGTTCCTGTGCTTCTCGTTGTAATCTGGGCATATCTATTTGTTCTATACGCCCATCTTGTGATTGTTTAGACTCCTTCTTAATTGTAATTCCATGGTTATCCGTAGTGTACAAATGTGGGTTTTTTTTTATGTTTTCTTTTTCAATATCAGCTGGCAATTGTACAAATAATTCTCTAATTATCGTGGCAAAAGAAACCAAATTTGGATCTCTGGCAACCTGGAAATATAACTTCTTCAAGTATTTTCTCTGGCTGTCCACTTTTCCTAATGTGACTAAATTTGAATGATTTTTTGGTAAGGATTCTATGCCAACCAAACTTGCAGATAAAATTCTATATACGTCATCTTTGGTTTTATCTGGGTGGTCTAGATCGACGACGATATTCGAAGAAATTGTTATATGTGGTTCGAATTTTGGTGGTTGACCGGGGAATAATGTGTTTAATGAACTCATTAAAGTTACTAGCTTATCATAGAGCGGCGTATTAGGTCTAGGACATAACCATAATGCAACACCTAATGCTTGCGAAAGCCTTTGTTAGTAGCTATAGTCACAAATTGAAACGATTGACAAATACACACATACCCATTTTATTATATAGTTTATTAGTTGACAATATCAGTTGATAAAATATCACGAAATTTATATTTATTTAGCTGTGTCGCATTTTATGTCACTAAATTCATTGGCGACAAACACCATCGCTGTATATACCCTGCATTTATGATAAGTACATTAAGTTATAATTCTATATCTACATGGAATACAGCATAGGTTAGAAAGCTTATATATTTACCTATATGTTTTCGAAATCCTAATATTTTGAAGCAATCACATCGACTCCATTGATAGCACTATCATCAACAAACCACAGAACTTCAACACCCGTGTTTAAGTCATTCACTAATTTGGATGGTAATTCACTTGATTTTTCACCAAAAATTTCTTGTAAAATAGGTGCTTTACCAGCGCCTTCTGCGACGAAGGCAATTGACGTAGCCCTTTCTAACACAGGAAAAGTGAATGTGATTCTTCTTGGTGGCGGCTTTGGTGAGTCACTGATGTACGAAATCAATTCACTTCTTTCTTTTAAAAGCTTATGGCCTGGGAATAATGAACAAGTGTGTCCATCAGGACCACATCCTAAAAGAATCAAATCGAACTTTGCATTTTCAGGTAACTTGGATTCATAGCATTTAGCAATTTGTTGATCTTTCGAAACGTCAGCTCCTTCCAAATGACCATCCTTACCACTTAACATGCTCTCATCTATGGTATTGACTTTAGGTTTTGTGTTGGATGGCAAATTTGACAAAACCATCTCATTGAACAACCCATAGTTGGAATCAGGATGGTCTAATGGCACCAACCTTTCGTCACTGAAATATACTTCCCACTTTTCCCATTGGATATTTGGTGCAATTTTTGAGTTATCAATCAAAGATTGCTTCAAGACTTTTCCCAAAGAACCACCAGATAACGCAATCTTGAATGTGGACGATGATTTTAACGATTCATCTTGAAGTTTCAAGATATGCTTTCCAACAGAGTTGGCAACATCATCATGTTGTGTATATGAATATACCTTTCCTGACATTGATACAATTGTTATAATTTGTACTAGGTTTAATGTGATCAGGGATGAATCTCTAACTATAGGCCATATAACAAATCTGGACATCGCACGACTAACTTAAATGTTAAATGTACGTAAATTTTATATTATACAAGTCTAAATTACATATATAGGATTACTGATCAAGGAAATGTGAATACTCAGCACTGTCTTTGATTTTGTTATTCAAGAACTTTTCTAATTTAGTGGCATTTTTATAGTAAGTAGTGGATTCGGCATTGTAAGAACGGCAGTTATTAAAAATCAATTTAGCATCATACAAAAATTGGTCAAACGAATCATACTTGTCATTCTCTAACTTCTGTTCCATTGTCGACAAATCCATTGGTTCCTTGATAACGTCGTAATAATCTCCAACTTCGTCTTTATTAACGGGTACCGAAAATGGCCACGCAGATGGATGGTTCGTTAATTCGGATAACAAAGTTACCATAAAATTATAATGAGGTCCACGTTTAGGTTTTTGTGCCAATTTGTCCATTTCTTCCAGCCAACCACTTTCTGCTAAGCCAGGTATATCTTTACCTGCGTTCAATTGTGCATCTTTATTAGATTTGAAAATTTGCAATCCCGGCCTCACTACGTGAGCCTTCGATCTCATCTTGATTTTCTTCTCTATAGCGGCCTTCTGTAATAATAAAATCTTTGCCAGGTCCAAATACCTCAATATTCGCGGTAGCATTGAACATTGCATTAACGTACCCCCTTCATAATCTTTGATATAACCCATCCAGACAGATTTATCCAATGTAATTTCTTTATTGAAGCCTTGTTTCTTGAAATACCCAATTGCATAGTTATCAGCATACGTGAGGAAGTATTTCACATTCGAGGTGGTTCTGCAGTAGTCTTTCAAATGATTCATCAAATGAGCACCATAACCTCTAACTTGTTCTGTTGATGAAATTGCACAAAATACAATTTCTGCAAATTCTCTGTTATCAAACGGACGGTAGGTTATTCCACCAACAACCGTAAGTGGTTTGCGTACTACCGCCATAGATAAATGTGATCTGTCATATACTAACCGGGATATATACTCACGAGGCATTTTGGGCAACTGCTTTTGAAATATATTCTTCAACCCCGTCAAAACCATTAAACTTTCCTTAGTGTTATCATTATTCACGACGCGGAATTCTATCTTGCCTTCCTTTTCTTCGATAACCGATGGTCTTTCTTTGAACGAATATGTCACTCCATCAAAGCTGAAAGTCGTGGTTCTTTTCTTTTCTTCTTCTGCCTCGTCATCATCGTCATTATCGTCGTCATCGTCGTCACCCCCTCCATTCTCTTTATTATCTTGTTCAGCGTCTTGGCCATTTCCTTCTTTCTCTTTTGCATTATCACTAGTGGTGTCTTCTCTCTTGACTCCATTCTCCACGTCTTCACCTTCAGTTTCGTCTTTTATCTTAGTCTTTTTATCTACTCGTCCATTTTCTCCGTTGTCGGATATCACTGAAGATGTTCTCTTCCTATCTACCATACCCCACCAAATATGTTCAATTAGATCGATTGATTATTTACTGTCAACAGCGTTTGATATTGATAAACTGGAAGATATTCGTAAACCGAAGCTTCGTCATAAGTTATATAAGTATCACGTGATTGGGATGACTTTAATTTTTTTTTATCTTAAACCCAAGAGATGAATGAAAATCGCCACAACTTGTTCTGTTATTTGAAACTAAATAAAAATAATAAAGATAATAATGTCTAATTATACCCAGTTAGATCATACACATGATCAACAACAGCCAGTGGCTACTGTGTTGTGTTGTAATTGTGGTGTTCCAATGGATGGATCATCAGGGTTAGTAATGTGTTATGACTGTATTAAATTAACAGTGGATATTACAGAAGGTATTCCGAGAGAAGCGAACGTCTGTTTTTGTAGAAATTGTGAAAGGTTTTTACAACCCCCACAACAATGGATTAGGGCAGAGTTGGAATCAAGGGAATTGTTAGCGTTGTGTTTGAGAAGGCTTAAAGGTTTGAATAAAGTAAGATTGATAGATGCATCATTCATTTGGACAGAACCACATTCACGTCGTATTAGAGTCAAATTGACGGTGCAAGGGGAAGCAATGTCTAACACTATTGTACAACAAACCTTTGAAGTGGAATATGTCGTTGTGGCTATGCAATGTCCAGATTGTGCCAAGTCATACACTACAAACACATGGAGAGCAACAGTGCAAATCAGACAAAAAGTTCCACATAAAAGAACATTTTTATACTTAGAGCAGTTAATTTTAAAGCATAATGCTCATATGGACACGGTGTCTATCAAAGAATCTAAAGATGGGTTGGATTTTTTTTACGGCCAGAAAAACCACGCTGTTAAAATGTTAGACTTCTTGTCAGCAGTAGCACCTATTAAGTCAAAGAAATCTGAAGAATTAGTCAGTACCGATATTCACTCTTCGTCATCTTCCTATAAATTTTCATTTTCTGTTGAAATCGTGCCGATCTGTCGTGATGATTTGGTTGTTTTACCTAAGAAATTGGCCAACTCATTAGGAAACATTTCGAGATTAGTATTGTGCTCAAAAATTTCAAATCTGATTCAATTTTTTGATCCATCCCTGTTACAAGCTGCAGATTTAACTGCTCCAGTATATTGGAGAAGTCCATTTCCATCTTTGTTGAATGCTACCGAATTAGTTGAATTCATAGTCTTAGATGTTGAGCCTACTGGAGATATGAGAGGTAAACATGTTTTAGCTGATGTGACAGTTAGTCGTGCCAGTGACTTTGGTTCGAATGATAACTCTTTTTATGTCAGATCTCACTTAGGTGCAATTCTACACCCAGGTGATTCTTGTTTGGGTTATTATATGGCCAACTCTAATCTCAATTCCGAATTATTTGATACACTTGATACTGATAATGTCTCTGATGTTATATTAGTGAAGAAACATTATACCAGAAAGTCACGTAAATCAAAGAACAGAAAGTGGAAATTAAAGAGAATGGCTAAGGAGCATAATGACATTGTTGCGAATGATGATTCGAGACAAGCAAAACAAGAGCAAGAACGTGCAGAAAGAGATTACGAATTGTTTTTACAAGAATTAGAAGAAGATGATGAATTAAGACAAACTATTAACTTATATAAAGCTGGTGATGAGCAGCATCCAAAACATTCTGAAACTGATATGGAAGAAGAAGATGATGATGAAGATGCCCCTCAAATTGGTATTGATGAATTGTTAGATGAATTAGATGATATGACTTTAGAAGACCACCCAATGGAAAGTTAATATTTTGTCCGACATATATTTCATATTTCTAAATAATTAATGTATACTGCATATAATAAATACCATTTATAGGAACCCTTTATCAGGAAGTTGTCTTTCTGATCAGAGCCTATTATAAAAACCCATAAGACATACACAAATTAATAATTGAATATAATTCGTCTTAAGTCTATTCGTCGAATTATTTAACAATATAAGGATGTCGAATGTGTCAGCGTTAGAGAAGAAGAACATAAAATTTACATCGATCCAGTCGTTTGTGGAGTCATCATTCTTCACCAAGTTATCAGAATTAAAATTAAATGACTTTAAATTAGACTCGACCCGAAGACAAATTTACGGATTTTCAACTCATCCGAAGAGACTAAATAAGTTTAACGATCTCCCTACGGTAAATTTTGATTATTGTAGTTTTGATAAGGTTCTGGAATCGAACGCAAATAATAGCAATATATCGTGGGATGGATATATATACAACGTCAACACTATAGAGGAGTTTAAAAATTTAGATAAACAAGCACTCTTGAAAAAATGGGGAACCGAAATATATGATGATATTACAAGTGGTGAAACAGAATTGACGTATAAAAGCTTTAATAAAGTATTCTTGTTAACATTTTGTGACCTAAAGAAATATAAATTTTATTACTGGTTTGCATTTCCAACATTAAATTCACCATGGAGTATAATTGATACTGGGTTTGATGTTGCCGTAAGGTTTGTACCGATCATTAAAGAATTCGTCGAATTTTCCAATTTTGTTCAATTCTTTCAAATAAATGAAGGGAAGATAATTGAAAGGGTCGATCAATTTTCAAAGAATGGTATTTTTGTATTTATTGATACAAGTTTGAACGAAGAAAGAGCCCCTTCTGTACAATTGAAAAATTATCTTTATTTATTAGCTAGAAATGATTTTGACGTAATCGACTTAATAATTTACAGGGTCAACAATGGATCTTTTTATTGGAAATTGCAACTTGATAAGAATAAGTTTGATATGAATTCGATTCCAAAAACTGTAGGATGGGAGAGGTTAAGTCAGGGAAGGCTTGGTCCTAAGCTTGCTGATTTGGGCTCTCTAATTGACCCACACGAATTGGCAAAACAAGCAGTGGATTTGAATTTAAAGTTGATGAAATGGAGAATAGCACCAAGTTTGGATCTTGAGATAGTCAAAAACCAACGTGTTTTACTATTAGGTGCTGGTACTTTAGGTAGTTATGTTGCAAGAGCACTAATGGGATGGGGAGTTAGAAATATTACGTTTGTTGACAATGGAAGGATTTCATATTCTAATCCAGTCAGACAACCATTATTCAACTTTAAAGATTGCTTTAGTGATGACGGACATGGTGAATGGAAAGCCTTAAGAGCAGCAGATTCATTGAAAGAAATATTCCCAGATATTCAATCAAGGGGTTACAATTTAGAAGTGCCTATGATTGGGCATCCAGCTAGTGACGAAATAAAGCAAAAGACTAGTTTTAACAAACTAAGTGAGTTATTTGATCAGCATGACGTGATATTCTTGTTAATGGATTCAAGAGAGTCAAGGTGGCTTCCTACAGTTTTAGGTCTCGCGAAGGAAAAAATTGTACTTAATGCTGCATTAGGTTTTGATAGCTACTTAGTAATGAGACATGGTAGTATATCTGGATCAACCAGCGACCACTCAAGAGTAGGCTGCTACTATTGTAATGATATTGTTGCACCCAATGATAGTTTATCGGATCGCACATTGGATCAAATGTGTACTGTAACTAGACCAGGGGTCGCGTTAATCGCCTCATCGTTAGCTGTAGAATTGTTTATTTCGATCTTGCAGCACCCAAGAAAACAGTATGCAGAGGCTACTACTTCTAATGGATCTATTTTAGGTGATGTTCCCCATCAGATTAGAGGCTTCTTACATAATTTCACTCAAACTAAACTACAAACTCCGAATTATAAACATTGTTCTGCATGTTCTACTTACGTGATAGATAAATTCAAAGAACTAGGATGGGAATTTGTCAGGAATTGTCTCAATGATGTTAAGTATCTTGAGGATATTTGCGGCTTGTCGAAAGTTCAACAAGAAGCTGACTTAGTATCTGAAGAACTCTTGAAGGATTTAGAATTAAATGATGATGACCATAATGAATGGTTGGACTAGATATTTCTGTATAATGTTTGATTGTTCGCTTTCACTAGACCACTTTATATATGTGCGCGCGTTAAATCAAATAAAAAAATGTTTGTTTATTTTTGTTTTAAGGCATATGGTCTACAGTGTAAGAATTTAAGGCAATTACAATGACTAGCTTCATATCATCGCAGATGGGCGATATTGATCCAGATATTGTTGTCCTATCGAATGAACCCAATATATTAAGCTCCTGTGTCAATCAAGCACCTAGAGGACGTAATAAGACGAGACCGTATCCATTAAGTGAATTAAACGATTTAAAAATACAACAGGGATTAATAATAAAAGACTTATTATTTTCATTAATTGGTTTTGAAGGTTGCTACATTAGATATAGTGAAAAGTATGATCCAAATGATATCATCTCCAAAATTAGAGGCCCTGATTTTAAAATAGCCAAACATTTAGACGTAAGTTTGAAGAGTATTACCAAGAAACTAGTAAAGTTTGGTAAGCATTATACGGGATTAAACGGTTTTTTGGAGTTATACGATCGACCTGAATTTGGTAAAGTTGTGCAAAGATTGTGTTTTGCGGTCAGTGAATTTATAATAAAGTACCAACAAGTAATTAGGGAGGTCGAGGATAATTTCAAATTTAATCCAACATTCAATTTAAGTATCTTTGAGACAATTTTAAATCAAGAACTTTCGGTTGAATTGTGTCATTTTTACGATATTATTATATCTGTTCACACTGAAACTATTGAAAGGAGCAAATACAAGCATCAGACTAGCGAGTCTTATTTTAATAACTTCATTAAAAGCATTCAAAACGATTTGAGAGAAACGGGATCAATAGATCTTGCTACTGATAACGTAAATTTTGAAATTTGTAAGGGTGGTTTACTCCTCAAAATTATCCAGGATAGAATTAATGCATACCAAGGTGATGTTGTATCTCTTAAATTTTTAACTACAATATTCGACATGGTTAGTGTCGATTATGTTTCAATGCTTAATCAATGGCTAATCAATGGTGAGATTGATGATTCTGCAGAGGAATTTATAATCAAGATGAACAAATTTCCTGATAATCCTGATGATCATATTCGCCGGAGTTTGGAGAAGTATTGGGATGAGCTATATGTCACAAGAACTGATGGAGTCATAGACCAATTTTCAAGCAAAGATATACAATTAAAAATACTTGCAACAGGTAAGTACCTTAATATATTCAAGAATTGTACGGGCTTATATGATTTTCAAAACCTAAATGAAATAATACAACCCATTGATAGGTTATACTCACTGGACTTAGAATTGAAGATCAATGAATGTTATAAAAGAGCAAATAAATTATTAATGAAATTAGTTTTTGAAGGATACCAATTCCCTAGTTTATTAAATGGCTTTCAAAAACTTTTTTTGCTCAAGGATTCATCCAAAATAGATATTTTCTTAGAAAAATCATTCAATGATTTGAGGAAAAATAAACATGCAATTTCAACCTCTAGACTTGTTAAACTCTATGATGATACATTGCAGCATAACAAGAATGACTTCCAGGTGAAGGATATTAATAAACGAAACGGTGTACAGGAGAATATAATAAAAGGGGTTTTGAGTCATTGTTTGCAATTTTCTGTTGACGCTACGAATTTTTATGACTTGACAGAAGAAATCTTGAGTGTTAAATCATTTGATGCAGAAGAAGCCTTTAAGAATGGACAAAACTCTAATCTATTCAAACAATTATTAAATAAAACTTCAGAGAGAAATCAATTGAATTCAGCTGGTTCAAATAATTCACCTAACAGCTATGATCCTGATCATTCAGATGAATATACAATTACAGGGGTTAATCTAGATATGGATTTGCCTTTTCCATTTAGTATAATTGTTGGTCAGAACTACGTTCTTGAATACCAATTGATTTTTAAATTGCAAATGATTGTGAAGTTTATAAATAAATTAATTGATAATACTTGGAAGGAAATTAATTACTCTACAGTATGGAAATATACCGGTTTTAATCGGCAAATCAAAAAGTGGATTTTACGATGTCGTATCTTAAATAATAGAATGAAAGATTTCATTAATAACCTACAATTTTATTTGAACTTCGATATTATTGAAACCAATTTTGATGTATTATGCCAAAATTTAAATGATATACAAAAAGCATTGAGGGAACAAAATCTTGGTTCAAACATAAACCCCCAAAATACCAACAATAATAGGATAATTGGATACAAAAATGGCTCGTTGGCTAATTATAATCATAATAGTCTCTTTGATGAAAAGATTTTAAACCACTATCAAAACTTCAACGACATTTCTAAAGATAATTTGATCAATGTGGACAATTTACTGAATAAGCTAGGTTCGTTCCTAAATAATATCTTACGGGATTCGTTTCTTACCAGCAAGGTGTTGATTGATGTGCTTAAGAATATGTTTGATCTGATAATACTGTATAATCATTATTTAAACAGATTAAAAAAGTCCTTAATAATGTCTAACGTGGATTTGTTTAATAAGTTTAGTGATGACTATCCCGAAAAGTTCCAAGGAAAGCTCATGGATGATGAGCTGATAGATAAAAGACTTAAAAACTTAGATGATATGCTAAATTCACATTTTGAAATATTTAATGATTCATTGACTGAATTTATAGTAACTTTAAAGTCATATGGAAACCTTGAAAATCAGCTGTTTCTTATTTTAATTGAAAAATTAGAGAATTGTTTTCCTGATCATTAAATCTTTATTTATTATTTAGATGACTATATAGATAATGTATATTCAACTAGCATCAGCGTCGGCATCAGCTTCACTTTGTTGCTCATTTAAAACATTAATAATTTCATTAGTCTTTTCATCACTGTAAACTTGGAAGCCATGCTCTGTTGTAACACTTGCCAATTGAGCATTTTTACAATCTAATTTTTCTTCCATAACTTGCTTTAAGATCTTCAATGTTAATAATTCTGCTTCCTTCAAGGTCAACGATTTATGATATTCATTTTGTAATTCAGCTTGGGCACCCTCAGACCCCGAGCCAATCGCCTTAGCATCGTATCTATAGAATGTACCAGATGGCTCTGCATGATATAATTGAGGACCTTTATCTTTATCAATTCCAGCTATTAATAACGCAACACCAAATGGTCTTGACATTAATCTCTTTTCACCACTAGCACCCTCACCAAACCTTAAAGCCAAATCGCAAACGGATTGAGTCAAACTCTCAACCTGAATTTCCTCGTCATAGTATAAATTATGAGTTAGCGATGAAACTCTAGCATGGTCGATCATGGATCTTGCATCTGCAGTTAAACCCGACATAGCACATCCAATATGTCTATCCACCTCAATGATCTTTTCAATCGACGAATGTTCCAACAATGAAGAAGTGACTCTTTTTTCAACTCCTAAGATCACCCCTTCAGAAGTCGAAATACCAATTGCAGTGGATCCCAACTTAATGGCCTCCAATGAATATTCAACTTGAAATAATCTTCCTTCTGGAGAGAACGTACTCACGCCACGATCATATTCACTTCTTGTTAAAAACATCCTATTCTACTATTTAAAATTTCCGTTTATCCTAAAGAAATGCTCTAATGCTAATGCCTTGTAAGTTTTGTAAACAGAAGGCTGTTGGTTGATTGATATTTGAGACTCAGTGGCAAGCTCGTTTTTTGTGTAACTTGGAAACATAAGCGATTTCAGAATGAACGATAAAAGGTAATAATTAGGGTAG
Organism: Debaryomyces coudertii; assembly: GCA_030564605.1. NCBI lineage: Eukaryota > Fungi > Ascomycota > Pichiomycetes > Serinales > Debaryomycetaceae > Debaryomyces > Debaryomyces coudertii. Next base: position 111,374 of record JAKTYF010000016.1, read on the forward strand.
CTGTAAGCCTTTGTCATTGGCAATTTGAAACTACATTTGCCAATAATATAATGTAATGTAATGATTTTTTATTAGATCTTGATTTTAAGAAAATTGATATAAAAATGTAGTAAGGGCGTTAAAAAGTTTAGGCCCTTGGAGCTAAAGAAACAATCTTTTCAGCAGCAGGGTCTAAGTCTTCGAACGCGTATAATTTCAAACCAGAGTTCTCAATTAACTCCTTAGCCTTGGCCATGTTAGTACCTTGTAATCTAACGACGACTGGGATATCTAACTTGAAGTTTTTGGTGGCAGCGATCAAACCTTCAGCGACGTAGTCACATCTAACAATACCACCGAAGATGTTAACGAAAATACCGTTAACCTTCTTGTCGGATAAGATCAATTCAAAGGCCTTTTCGATGGTTTCTGGGGTAGCAGTTCCACCACAATCTAAGAAATTGGCTGGAGCACCACCATATAACTTAATGATATCCATAGTGGCCATAGCTAAACCAGCACCGTTAACGATGTTTGCAATGTTGCCGTCTAACTTAATGAAGTTCAAACCGTAATCGGCAGCCATGACTTCTTCGGGGTCCTCTTGGGTGGTATCTCTCCAAGAGAAGATTTCTTTTTGACGGAAAGCCGCATTGTCATCGAAGTTTAATTTGGCATCCATCGCTAAAACCTTGTGGTCAGGGGTTTCAGATAATGGGTTGATTTCAACTTGGGTACAGTCTCTTTCCATAAAAACCTTGTACAAGTTTTGCACAGTCTTAGCGGCTTCTGGGATGGCTTCTTGGGAGTAACCTAAGACAGATGCAATGTCGGTTGCCAATTTGTCAGAAACACCTTCGTTTAATGGAACTGGAAAACTCTTGATGGCATTTGGGTCCTTGGCGGCAACACCTTCGATGTCCATACCACCTTGGGAAGAGGCAACAATCAATGGAGTTTGGGTACTTCTGTCCATCAAGATAGCTAAGTAAGCTTCGGTCTTGGCATCTCTTCTTTCAACAATATACACTGCAGTGACTTCCTTACCAGCTTCACCAGTTTGCTTGGTGATTAATTTGTGGTTCAACATCTTTTCGGCCATTTCCTTGGCTTCTTCTGGAGACGAAATCAACTTGACACCACCTTGGAATCCATTATCAAAGTGACCCTTACCACGACCACCCGTCAAGGCTTGTGCCTTGACCACTAACTCATTGGTACCTAACGCTTTAGCAGCTTCGTATGCCTTTTCTGGTGTAGTAGCAGCACTACCGTCTGGGACACCAACACCGTATGTCTTCAACAAAGCAGCTGAACGGAATTCGTGTAAGGATAAGAATCTTTTTTGATTGGCAACAGTCTGTCTTTGTTAGTATTCGTTCGTATCTAGCAAACATCGGTCTATCCGCCGATCTGCCAATTGGTACGCTTTGGGCCCACATTCGTCCGTCATCAGCCCAATTCGCTCCTCCTTCTCACTGTTTACTTACTTTTGAAGCACGGGCAATATTTCTAGATAACATCGTTAATTTACTATAGTAATTATATCAAAAAACAACATACACTTGTCAACAATTCTTATATTAATGGTTTGTATGAAACTTCGGACGTTCGTGCGCCGCCTGGAAACTTTCCTCGGGTGGACCATGTAACGATTATGTAAGTGTTTTATGACTATTCTTCTAGTTTTTACATGGATCAAAGGGTCATATAGCCCCAATGGATCTGCTCTGGTACCTACTTCTACAAATTCCCTATTGAAGTGGTTTATATACCATTATATCATGTTCTGGTTGATTGTGGACTATAATCGTGGAACCCTCACCCGAAAGAGGACTCGCATCCCGGACTCCTCCCTAAACGATGTGTCCGGGCATCGGAACTTTATGATGGAGAACTTCTTTCCAGATGTTGCGAGTGCAATTCTAGGATCTAAACGTCCTGTAGTATATAATTATACTGTTACTATAGTATTTCGATAATTGAAAGACTTGGTTTTCAGCTACAGCTTCTATTCTCGAGTGGACCGTTTGACATCGCGTATCGGTTAGAATGTTGCAGTACGAAGAGAGAGGGTGTACGAGTTGTATGCAGTATATGTACTAAATAAATATTTTTTTTTTTTTTCAATATCAATCTTTGCAATGAATGATTGGAGCTAGTGGTAAATATATATAGCATAACGAAGGTAGTATGGCAAGAGTTAATAAGACCAATCCAAGAGTTATTAAGCCATCGTACGACGAGGACTCTGAGTCGGAGGGTGAGCTCGCAAATGTATTGCAGAGGCGAGATGAGGCATCTGGTGACGAAGAAGATGATATGGCTAGTATCTCGTTTGGCGCATTGAATGCAGCACAGCGAAAGCTAGAGCAAAAATCGGGTAAGCAAAAAGGACGTACAGTACATAAGAAGACGTTGGAGAGCGACAGCGATAGTGGAAGTGATAGCGAGGTTGACTCCGATATGTCAGAAGAAGGGGACTTCTTTGAGACAGGTGGTGATCGTGAAAGGAATGGGCATGACAGGAGCAAGCCAGGTAATAGGAATAGAGAGAAGCCGAATCAGAAGAAGAACAAGCATGCCCCAGCCGTGGGGTCATCCAAGCGGCCTGTGTCGAAGGTTCGGGATATCAGCGGGTTGGAAAGCAAGACGATGTACCGAGACATAAGATTTGACTCAGCGTACGGGAAAGCGAATTTAGACGAGGTACGTAAAAATTATTCTTTTTTGGACGACTACAGACAACAAGAAGTTCAGGAAATGGAGCAGGTTCTCAAGAAAGACAAAAACTTATCGCAGTTCAATAGGCAAAAGCTTGAGTTGAAAGTCCAATCGTTGAAGTCGAGATTAGACACGTTGAACAACAGAGATTTGGAAAACAAAATATTGTCGGAGCACAAGAAGGAGCAATTGGCTAAATTCAAGAGTGGTAAGCAAGCCAATCCGTACTTCTTGAAGAAATCCGATAAACGGAAATTGATCCAGAAGGCGAAATTCGAGAATATGAAAGCATCCCAAAGAGAAAAGGTCATGGAACGTAAGAGAAAGAGAAGATTAGGTAAGGAGTTTAAGGAATTAGAATTCAATCGTCATTAGTATATATAGTTAATTAATTAACAGACAAACAAATACTATACGAGCTATATAACAAGGTAATTAACAAATACGGTAAAAGCAAAAGGCTTGTGGTATATTCATAGGGAATCTCTTCGGTATGCTTAAGTAGGTTTGGCGTTTTCCTTAGCCGCCCAGTCCTCGTATGAACCAATATAGTTACCTCTCTTCTTGTAACCGAACGTATTGGCCAATTCCTCTGCAGCAGTAGATCTAACACCGGCCAAACAATAAAAGACCAATTCCTTGTCTTTACTAGGTTTGTCAAAGCCAAAATTGTCATTGAATTCTTCTGGCGATAAGTCCAATGCACCCGGTGATGACTTGAATGGAATATTAATCGCATTAGGAATGTGGCCATCTTTATATTCGACCGGTTCTCTTACATCTATGATCATGGAATCTGGGTGAGCCGATGGGTCGTTCACAATTTCCTTCACATTCTCATATTTATATAACTTAGCCTCTGGCGATGAGCTCAACACGCTATAAAACTTTGATTGGCTCAAGAGTTGACTTGAGAATTGTTTTGGAATTTGATTCTTTGGTAATCTGAATGCAGTCGATAAATTAATAGTGTTTCTCGTTAACACGTTCCTGGCAATTGGGCCAGCTGATTGCTTCAAAGTTCTTAACGTAAACATTTCTTCTTGTAATTATTTGAATCAACTATTACTTATGGGTTGTTTTACGAAAAGTTAAGAAATCTTCCTTCTTTTCTGACTCAAACTTAAACTAGTCGTGTATATGAGAATTTTTTTACTCAAGCCAAGAGTATATAAATTTTGTATATTAAATCTAAATATGTGTTGAAACCCTATTTTAATCCTAAATAACTTCTAACATTAGTGAAAAATAAAAATGATAATAATAATAGTAATAATAATAAACAACGAAAATTAAAATGTAAAAATCTCGTAACATCATAAAGCGTTGAACTTCACAATTCATGAATCAAACTTAATCTCTAGAATAAACCTTCGATTTCACCATCATCATTAACCTCAACATTCATGAAACCACAGTGGGTAGGTAAACCTGGAATGGTTTGGATTTCAGCAGCCAAAGCGTATAAATAACCGGCACCAATGGAGGCCCTAACGTCTCTAATAGGAAATTTGAAACCAGTTGGTACACCCTTTAATGCAGCATCATGAGATAACGAATATTGAGTCTTTGCGATACAGATTGGTAAGTTACTGAATCCTTGTTTGGTGTAAGTGTCGATCTTCTTTTGGGCTTCAGGTAAAAATTCAACATCGCCAGCACCGTACATTTTCTTGGCAATAGCACCAATCTTCTCTTCGACAGAACTCTCGGCATCATATAAGAATTTAAATTGCTTATCCTTAGAATTACAAGCCTCAATGATACCTCTGCCTAAGTCAACAGCACCCTTACCACCTTCTTCCCAATGGTTGGAAACAATGGCGTCAACCGCACCAGCCTTTAATGCTTCATCCTTGATAATATGATGTTCGTTATCGGAATCAGAAGACATCTTGTTGATAGCAACAACAACTGGTAAACCGTACGATTTAGCATTCGAGATATGCTTAGCCAAGTTGGAGCAACCAGCCCTCAATAATTCAACATTCTCATGAGTGTATTCTGGAGCTAATGGAGCGCCAGCCTTAACTTCTGGTCCACCACCGTGAACTTTCAAGGCACGAACAGTTGCAACAATAACAATACAGTCTGGAACCAAACCAGATGAACGACACTTGATGTTGATGAATCTTTCACCACCCATTGTGAAGTCGAAACCTGCTTCAGTGACAACGTAACCTTCTTGTTCCATTGTTTCTTCTGGAGATAAAGATGATGAAGTACCTGCCAACTTTAATGCCATCTTATCGGCCAAAATTGAAGAAGCACCAATTGAAATGTTCGCAAAAGGGCCCGCATGAACGAAGACCGGGGTACCTTCCAAAGTTTGCATAATATTTGGCTTAATCGCATCCTTCAATAACGCTGTTAATGCACCTGCGCAACCAATGTCTTCACAGGTAATTGGAACACCTGCTTTTGATGATGCGATAACCATATTACCTAATCTTTCACGTAAATCTTGTAAGGAGTTGGCTAAAGCTAAGATTGCCATACATTCAGATGCGACAGAAATATCAAAACCAGTCTTCCTGGTCATACTCCTTTCAGTTGGCGCCTCACCGATAGTAACACCTCTTAAGAACCTATCATTACAATCAACAACTCTTCTCCAGGTGATTGTTTCAGGATCAATGTCTAATCTGACAAATTTGGAAATCTCTTCTTCAGTTAATTCATTTGGATCAGTTTTATTAATTCCTATTTTTTCTAATCTTCTTAACATACAAGTTGGGAATTCTCTGATACCTTTCTTTGTTGGTACTAATCTTTTATATAAAGGTCCATCCTTTTGAGTGTTTTCATGGAATATTCTTGTATCAATTGCTGCAGCTAATAGGTTATTGGCCATTGAAATAGCATGAATATCACCAGTAACATGCATGTTGAACTCGTCCATAGGGATAACTTGAGAATAACCACCACCGGCAGCACCTCCTTTAATACCGAAAGTTGGACCCATTGATGGTTGTCTAACGTTAGCAAAAACGTTCTTGTTTAAGTGTGCACCCAAAGCTTGCGCTAAACCAACAGTTGTGGTAGATTTACCTTCACCTAATGGGGTTGGCGTGATACCAGTAACCAAAACGTACTTACCATTCTTCTTGTTTTCTAAACGCTTCAAAATATCCAACGAAACCTTAGCCTTGTATGAACCGAATAATTCTAACTCATTCTCTAAAATACCAGCTTCATGTGCAACTTCATGGATCTTTTTGGGTTGCTGGGCTCGTGAAATTTCATAATCAGAAGGCACGGGCGTTTGTAAGTTCAACTTCAATGGGTTGGTGAATTTTGGAGTTTCATTATTGTTACTGTAATGCTTCTTAGCAGCAATGATGACGTTGTCTAACAAAGTTGCAACAGTCATTGGACCTACACCGCCTGGGACTGGAGTTAACTTAGAAGCTTTGGTGGAACAAGATTCGAAATCACAGTCACCAACCATTCTGGAACCAGATTTCTTAGATGCGTCCGGAATAAAGTTGGTACCGACATCAATAACAATGGCACCTTCCTTTAACCATTCACCTCTAACAAAGCCAGCCTTGCCTATAGCAGCAACGATAATGTCCGCTTGCGATAAGAAAGCTTCGACTTGGTTTTGCGGTGTCTTTGAGTGCAAAGTGGTGACAGTAGCATTAGCCTTAGTTAATAAATTGGAAATTGGCTTACCAACAATATCAGATCTACCTAAGACGACAGCATTAGCACCGGAAATTTGAACTTGTGATTGAGCTAACAATTCCATTATACCCTTTGGAGTGCATGGTAAGTAATGTGGGTTACCGCCCTTCTTACTTAACTCGCCGGCATTGAATGGGCCGAATCCATCAACGTCTTTGGTGGCCAAAACAGCACTGGTGACTGCAGCTTCATCTAAATGTTCTGGTATTGGTAATTGAACTAAAACACCATCGACAGATTGTGACTCATTCAATTTATGAATCTGATTTATTAATTCAAATTGGGTGATGGTTTCCGGTAAATTGATGATATTACATTCAACTCCTGCTTCTTCAGAAGCCTTTAATTTCATTCTAACATAAGTAGATGAATCAGCCCTGCCACCAACTTGAATGATAGTCAAGTTTGGCTTGAAATCCTTATGTTGGGATTGAATTTGCTTAATTTCTGCATGAATCTTCTTACGGATCTGTAAAGCAATGGCCTTACCATCAATTAATTGAGCAACCATTCTGATGAATTGAACTTTGATCGTGCTGAATGAAAAAAAAAAAAAATTGAAATCATGTTCACAATTTATTACGTCCTCTGGCCCATGACTCGCGAAAATAAAGTATCATCGTAATAATAGAGCGGCCGAGTCGATTCTCAACTGGTCAATTCCGATAACACTACATCTATCAAAATCATACTAGATCATATATAATGGTTATACTATTGTAATTGTTCTGACTGCTTTAGATATAGTGTTTGTGTGTTAAATAATTTATTGTAATCTAATTTAACCAAGTAAATTTCGCAATTCATTCATAGATTCTACGGTATCAACACTATGATTTCTAATCTTGAATTTGGAGTTGAGTCCCTGTAGAACATCTCCAGGACCCAAATTGATAATATCGGTAACACCGTTTCGTAATAAATACTCAATAGATTTTGTCCATTGAACTGGCTGCGAATTGGCCTTTACAGCGCTTGCAAATGGATCATCAGATACCTCACCTTTCGAGTTCGCAATTATGGGCTTCGTGGAGTTCTGGATAGGAGTAGCAAACTCCAATAATCTGGGTTCTATTTCTTGTAAGATCGAATTGTGGAACGGAACCTTGACAGGCAATTTGACCGATTTCAAAATCTTCTTCGATTCGCTATTTATTGATCCTATGACCTCTTCAATTCTCGATGATTTGCCTGACAAGACTAACTGTTGGTAAGAGTTCACATTGGCTAGCACGCCCTCGTTTTGACTTATTTGTAAGATTTCGCTAAATAAATTTGGCTTGAACATCAACGCAACCATGGAGTATTCTTGACCGGCAATTAACTCTTCCATCAACCGTCCCCTTTCCCGAACCAACCTTATAGCATCATGCAAGTCTAATACTCCACCAAGCAAAAGTGTTGTGTATTCACCTAGCGAATGTCCCAATAAAAACTTGACCTTATCATTATGAGGTAAATCGATCCCATATTCCTTGCGTAATATCTCGCATATTATGTATGTGGTTGCTAGTATTGCTGGTTGGGCATTCGAAGTATGCATGAGCCATTCCTTCCCAAACCCTGGGGTTCCGTTCAACAATTTTTCGCTAAATTTTTCATTTAAGGTGTCATCTATTATCTCCAAGCTCTCTTGGAAATGATGCTGAAATTTCGCATATGGGACCAATAGCCCATCTTTAATGATCCCCTGTCCCGGACACGTAATTGCATACGTAGATGTACATTTAGTAGATATGAAACGTTCTCCGATAATTCCCTTCCACAATCGACTATGCGTTGCTGATTTAAACATCTTTTTCTAATTAGTCCCCATCGTTTTTTCGTTTAGGACTGTAAAATTTCTGGTTAGTTTTCAAAGCACCTCACTAAGCATTCGCCAATGTCGCATAACGAAATTTTATTAGCGACTAACCTAACGAATTTCAAGATACAGTTTGTTTCCACCCTTCGCTATGTATCCTTTCACGTTCTAAGTGGGTTGAGAAAATCGTGCCATAAATTTGTACGCAAGTTGTATTTAATGTTAATTTTGCCAAACTATTAACCTAATATGTTAGATATCAGTAAGTAATTATCAATTTTATTAAACAACACACTAGTGTCCTTTTTTCATTTCAAGTAAACATGTATATACTTATATTATTGCATATACTGGGTACATAAAACTATATAATAGTGGGTGCAAAAAAAATTATACTGGAATAGTGATGTTAAGGACGTAAGCTAATGTTCTTCACAGCACTTAGAGAGCAATTTAGGCGGAACTGACACGAAATTTTGCGAATCGCCAATTGAAATTGAAAATCCCTCACTAATTCGCTAAGGGCGGAGTACGGTAAATTGGACGACATCCTGTGCGAGCCCCCGGTGTTATTTTTCAAAGTAGAATTAGAATTGTGAAAAGAATTATTAAAGACTAATATATTTAACGACTAATTAGATAGCGTATTAATACATTTGCTAGGAAAAAAAATGTCAGAACTCAAGAACGCTAAAGATTCGCTTGTTGCATCGCTCTTCGAACTTTCTAAAGCAGCACAGGATGCAGCATCCGCAACCGTCAATTTTTATAAGGCATCGTCAGGTGAAAACCTTAATGGAGAATCATTGAACAGTTTAACATCTACATTGAACAATATTGCTAGCGACACATCGGCAGCAGTTCCAGAAGTTGAAAAGGTTTCATCTCCAACAGGTACTGCTGTTGTTGCTGCTAACGATTCTAGTCCGGTCGTCACTACTGGTGGTGATGCCCAACCAGCAGAAAAGAAAAAAAGAAAGAAGGTTGAAAAGGACCCGAATGCACCAAAAAAACCATTAACCATCTACTTTGCGTATTCTTTCTACACCCGTGACCAGATCCGTAATGAGAGAAAGAAGCAAAGCTTACCTGCATTGACTGCGGCAGAATTGAACGAGATTATCAAGGAACGTTGGAGCTCGATCAGCCCAGAGGAGAAATCTAAATGGCAAAAGAAGTATCAAAACGAATTAGAACAGTATAATGTATTGAAGGATGCATATAAGGCAGGCAAGCCAGACGTTGGTCAAGTTGAACCAAAGCCAATTGAACAGGTTATCGTCCCTGCTAGCGAACCTGCCAAGAAAGTCAAGTCAGAGTCTAAGAAACGTAAATCAGAATCAAAGAAACTGGACGACGCTGATAAGACTGATAAGGCTGACAAGACAGACAAGGAGTCTAAGAAGTCTAAGAAATCTAAGAAGTCTGAAAAGTCTGAAAAGGCCTAAGATTGTAAAATATCTTCTCTTTTTCGCTTCTTGTGTGTATTTAATACTTTTTATAATTGTATTATTATTGTTTCCTAGTGTATTTATTATTTGTATATCAATATATTTATGTATTATGATGTTTTCTTGTATATTCTTGTAAATATGTCAAATCCTACTATACATATTAATGACCTTGCTTCTTTTGTTTAGTGATATGGGCTCTTAAAACCCTTTGCCTATCACGTAACGATAACTTCTGTTTTCCTTGGACAGACTTTTTATGAATCATCATAACGAAATTCTTCTTTCTTGCCTTTTCTTTATTAGTAGTAGAATGTGGGGCCTCTCTCTTGCCTCGTCTCGAACCAAACTTTTCACGATCGTCCTTACCTTCTCTTGCCTGGGCAATTCTTTCTTCACGTAATTGCTTGTATTTAACTTTACCAACCAAGGATGTGGAGTCAACTTCTTCTTCATTGTGCTTGATTCCCAATGCCTTTTCGACACCGGCTTGTACTTTCAATTCCTCTAATTTAGCAAAATCTGCAGGCGTCAAAATTCGACTAGACAACAATTCCGCCATTGCCTTTTCGGCATCTACTATTTCTTCTGTCTTTTCATCCCTATTCTCTGTGGTCTTTATCTTTTTGGTAGGTCGATCTTTTTCAGCTGCATCTTCTTCATCAGACGAAAGATCCAATTCAGAATCCTCTCCCTCGTCTGATTTTGCCTTCTCATCTTTGGCATTCTTTTCATCTTCAGAGTCACTGAAACTATACTCTTTATCAGACTCAACTGTAACCCATTCCCCTTCAATATCACTTGCTTCACATTGTTCAACTTCCCAATTTTCAACGTTGTTTTCGTCGTCTTCGCCCTTAGCGTGATCTCTCTTCCACTTGGCTAACAATTCAATACCAGGAATCGAGGTAACCGTGGAACCTTCAACTCCAAATTGGGGTGTTCTATTTTTATCGCCTCCTTGCAACTCCATACTGGCTGTCTTACCTCTATCTTTCTTTAATAACATTTGTGGTGCAACGTCCCTATACAAAGTAATCAAGGATCTCGCAGCCATCATAACTGCCTTGGCTTTAGATCCCTTATATTCCGTTAAATCTTGCAATAATGTAGGATCAATAGCTAATGGTGCTCTAGATAAGATTTCTCTAATAGTATTTATACCGGCTGATGCAACTTCTGTAGCAACGCCATCACTGACGAACTCATCAGCAATCTTACGAATAATAGTGGATATTGATTCTGGTGGTACCAAATCATGAGATGCTTGTGCTGCAGCTGCCATAATCTGAGTAACGTTTCTTTGTTTTGGTGTCAAGTACTTTAGGAAAAATGAATAAATTCCAAGAACAGTCAACTTATGTGTACCAATTAATCTTGAAATCAAGTTCATAAACATGATTTTTTGATCCAAATCAAATCTATTAGAATTCTTTCCGCTTAAATGCCTTTCAAATAGTTGCTCAGCAAATCCCTGTGGATCCCTTAACAAATGAATGGCTGAGAAGTTTAAATATGTTGCTGAATGCTTAGCACTATTTTTCTTCTTCATTGTTTTAACAGCCTGTTCTAATTTTTTGGTTTTCTTAAGGGATTTCTTCTGAATTTGCAATCTATGTTTTAACGCACCCATATCAAACTTTTCATCATCCGAACTGTCATCTTCGAAATTTTCCTCTCTTTCTTTATCTGCACCCAAAAAAAATTTAGTACCTGCAATAGCAACCTTGACATCTGGATGCAAAGCTGCTTGTGTCATAATTTCTACTGTTCTAGAATCATCCCAAATACCTCTTCTCCATAATTCTCTGGTTAACTTGGTGGCCCATAAACCTTGAGCGTCTCTTTGTTCTAGCAAATTAAATAATAATGCTTGAGTCGACCTGTTTAATTTCTGATTCTTGGAACTAGTATTTACTGATTTTAAGAGAGATATCAATGTGCTGTAAATTTGATGTCTTAAAGCTTTGATATGTTGACCACTGACGGAAGCCGCTGATGAATTACTGTATGCAGATAATAAAGGGAAAATAGTCTGAATTAAAGATTCTGCTCGAACAATGCCTTTATTTCTCAACATGGTTAAACACTGAATAATTTTCTCTCTTAATTCTGGCGATAAATCCCTGTGGTTATTCAACAAGAGATTTTTCAACTCATCTGGAAAGTCGCTTGTTTCCTTTGGATAACAGTCGCATACAGCTGACACAAACCCAATTAATTCCCCAAATTCTGACCCTTTACTAGCTCCCGATGGGTTCATTAAAAAGATATCTCTCAACGATTCATAATGAGAATACTGTTGTACAAATTCTTCATAATATGATTCTGGATCACGACGAACAACGTTTTGTAATAATATAATGTTAGTCGGTAAGATGGCAGCTCTTCTTCTTTTACCCATGTCTAAATATGCTAAATATTCCTTTAAAACCTAAATTTTATTATTTCTTTCTTTCTCCAGGATATTTCACTGTATTTCAACCTCATCCCATCGCACTCACAAAAAAAAAAAAGCGACAAAAAAAACTTAGTCTCGCGGGCTTAAAACCATATTGATAACAACTTATATTTATCTATTTTACTACACATTATATCCCAATTTTACCAGCCTTATTATCATCAAACAAATCGCCAAGTGTTGCGTAATTGATCTTCTTTGAGAATGACTTCTTTGAAAGCATTCTTTTCGCACTATCAGCCGCTGTTAAAGGCTCACCAGTGGCTTCATCGACACCAATGCCCGCCAACGCATCGTTAATACCCATCTCATTAACAAAGTCACCACCATCGATACCGTCGACACCGCCAATTGAATTTTTATTTTGACGGCGCTTCTTACGGCTTGCACCCGAAGTATTACCGGTTAAGTCATCTGTTTCTTGTTTCAAACGTTTCTTCTCCTGGGCTACTATAAAATCATGATTCAAACCAGTCCATAGTCTTTCTTTTAGTTTATACTCGTCTTCGGTCAACAAGAAATGATCTAACTCTGAGTCATCAAGATCATCAAAATCCTTAGGATCTGATGATATTTTCGATAATAAGTCTTGAGTTTTGGGTAAATTCTTTACTAAATTGCGAGGTTTGTCTAAATCAATATTTTCGTCGTCATCAGTAATTCTTTGTAATTCCGATGGTATCATATACATGGAATTTTGTAAACTCTTTCGTTGATTTTCGATGATCCTAGCCAATTGCTCCGATATTTCATTTTCCGATAAATCGCAATCTTTCAAGATTGTCTTTAAGAGTTTATCCTTTTTGGATTGTTGATTTTTAAGCCGGCTATCCTCTATTATATCTTGTAGATCTTGTTTCCTTATAGGTCCTGCCTCGATCATATCATCGCTATCACAATCGGGGGTGTTATTTTGACTCCTTGTCAATTCTTCAAACTTTTTTAATGTCGCCTCTTTATCTTTTAATTCTTTGGCCAATTTCAACTCCAATTCACGATTCCTGTCAAATGATGGTGGGTTGGAAACTTCAGTGCCAAGCGAGTCTCTGAATGATTCCACAGTCAATTCTCCCGACTTTGTCTTCTTGAATTCGTTCAATCTACGTTGCAAAGTTTCTTCCGCAACATGCGCAACTGCAACTATTTCCGCATGAGTCCTCCTGAAATTATTCATTCTCGCCGCTAATAAAACACATGCCCCGGCCACCCCTGCAGGACGTCGTCCTTCATGAATCCAGTCATTAGCCATTCTCTGTGCCAATTTAACTGCATCTTTAATAACCTTACTATTTTGGTCACGAAAGTTTAACTTTTCAGCAAAATGTTGTATGAAAAGAGAAGGGTCCGCCAACGGTAATGACGTTATATGCAATGTCTTGACCATCTTTAAAAACGTTGCACCCAAAGAATAAACTGAAATCTGCAACCGAGAACTAAAATCAATCAACATGTGATGAGTTTTCTCCTTTCTACATGCAACATATAGACATGCTGCAAGAACATTTTGTGACCTTCTACCCTGAACAAAATTATTGGTTAATGCCAATCTAAACCATGCACCCGCTGCATCCGCAATATAATCAGGTATCTTCAAAGCAGTTGCAATTCTTCTAATCTTCTTCTTTCCGTTGGCTAGTGTTTGTTCTCTACTCTCCATCGCATTCTGTCTACCGTTAAAAGTGGCTCTTGATTGATCTGCCCCAACCATAGCTCCTTGGACCATGGCTGCCCCAGATGAAGATTCTCCGAATTGCACTTCGCTGACAATCGGATTTTCCACTTGGACCGTTCCACATCTTGAACATGAAATATCTCCTGCTGCTGTATATCTATCCACTGTAAAATTCGTATGGCCACAATTTGGACAGGCATTTTTCTTCGGGTTCTTCATTTTTCCTATATTTATTCAGTAGACGATTTCTTTTATACAGGGTATCCTTCACTTCTATTGGATTATAAACAACTCTTTAGGTAGAATGATTTATTTTTTTTGTTAGTTTGGCTTGGTAAACACACGTGTTTTTTGCAGATGATTAAGACATTGCATACTTATTCGTTCTTCCTGGTCAGATAAGGATAAAGGGACAAAATGGTAGCCAATGTTAATGATGATAATACATTTAACCAATTAAATAGCTTCAGGCTACAAAAATCAACTGATAAGTCTGTAACTCGAAATGACCAATCAGAATATGAAGACCAACCAGAGGTTATTCTATCAGAACAACTGGAACTATTCGGGAAGCTACCATATAGTTTGATAATGAAAGTTTCGGCATCAGAGCCTAGAGATGTATTACAACTGGAGCGAACGTGCTTATCATTTATCCGATTTGCGGCATCTTTGTTTTTCACCGCCTTGGGAATCGTAATCAACTTTAAATTAGATTCTTCAGGGCACAGTGGAAAGAAGAAAAAAGAACGACCCTTCAATACCTCTAAATACTCCACAGTAGTTTCATTCATTTTGTTTCTTTTGTCCCTTTCTGTCTTGGTCATAAGTGGAATTAATTATTTTATTACTGTTAAGAGATATGCTAAACATAAAATCGAGACGTACAATTTTAATAACATAGCTACAGTTATATGTATGACATGCATAATACTAACGTTAATGGCTATCAGTATATCATTAATTATTGACGGATATTTAGAAGACTCCTAGTCTATATATATACATATATATATATATATATATATGTGTGTGTGTTTCATTATTTACTTTGAGGATTATTTATCATGCTTCTTCTTCCTTTTCGATTCATGCATTGAGCTAGCTCCATCGGTTGCTTGACGTTTGCTTTTATTAATCTTCCGCTTTTCCCCGAAATTCTCTCTATCCATATCCATCAATGATTCCCTCTTTGCAACACTAGTTTTAGTTAGAGAGTCTTTGATAACCTTACTATCATTAATGTCTTCTATCAATTCCATTTTCTTATTGATTCTCTCCTCGATTGCCAAAATTCTGTCAACGTCTTTTTCTGCAACTATAGATATAGCATCACCTTTTCTTCCTGCTCTTGCAGTTCTACCCACTCTGTGGATGAAATCGTCCGCATCCGCAGGTATATCGTAATTAACAACTAATTCAACAGATGGAATATCCAAACCCCTCGAAGCTACATCTGTTGCGATTAATATCTTTGCTGCACCTGCTTTAAATCTATGTAATGAGTTCGTTCTTTCTGTTTGTGGCATTTCTGAGTGCAATGACGCTACTCTAAATTCTAACTTTCTCAATGTTCTTCTCAATAATTCTGCCGTAGATGTTCTATTAGTAAATATTATGCTCAAAGATTCACTATACTCTGGTAAATTCAAAATACTGTGCAAATATGCTTCTTTAACATATGATGGAACAAAAACGTATTTCACCAGTAACGTAGACGGAATTGCTACCTTATCGACGGTTTCAGCTTCATGAATAAATACAGGTAATTTACCCTCTAGAACTGGTTTGTCTTTCAACGCACGAACAGCATCAGTAACGGTCGCGGTAAATAGTAATGTCTGTCTTTTCTCTGAAGGAGGAAGGATATTAAAGCATCTTTCCAAATCACCTCCAAAACTGTTGCTTAATAGTCTATCTGCTTCATCAAGAATCAAATATTTAACCCTTCTCAAACCACAAACAGTATCCTCACCACTATTCAAAATATGATCCGCTAATCTTCCAGGGGTGGCTATTACAAAATGCGGCCTCTTCTGTAACTCTAATGCTTGTTTAACTATATCTTCACCACCTACAATGACGCTCACTTTGATATTCATGGATGATCCTAGGGCAGCAAATTGTTCAGCTATTTGCAAAGCTAGCTCTCTAGTTGGGGTCAATACAAGTCCGTATATTCCTGAAGGATCCTCCGACCACTTAGTAAGCATCGGAGCAGCAAATGCAATTGTTTTACCGCTACCTGTTTTAGCTCCTCCAATACAATCATGGCCTTTGAGAACTTTTGGAATACATGCGGACTGAATAGACGTTGGCGTATGAATTTTCATCGCACTTAAAGCCTCTGACAACCATCTCGCTACACCAAGTTCTTCGAACGACATTCTTCCAATAGTTTATAAGTTATGTAGGATATTATGACTATCATTTTGACTAGGTTCCATCGAGCGGCTTTTAGTTTAAAAAAAAAAACTATGTGATCACGTGAATAATGAGTACTTATTAGAGATACTGAATAAATAACAGCATACTATAAGCTTTTTATTTAATGCATAAATGTTGAGTTTTAAAAATGCTTGTGTATCTTTAAGCTTTCGAAGATACTATAGTAAGGCCGTGTCTTATCACAATAAACAAAATTTAGACTCTAATATAAATGATCAATGGTTAAATTGCTTGGAAGGTTCTACGGAAGATGACTTGCCAGAACCAGATTGTGTTATCAGCAAGGTAAATGAGACAGAATCAGATGAATCTAAAATTAATTATTTGGATAAAATAAAATATAAGCTTTTGGGAGATGACAAAAATGGCTTCTCTGATATTCAAATGACATTGAAAGATTACTTTATGGGCAACGAACACCATACCCATAGCGTATTTCAAGGATTCTCAAAGTATAAACAAGCTCGAAAAAGCGAACAAAGAACTTTCATAGATCTTAAATTAATCAGAGTAAGAAGTGGTAGAGGAGGGAATGGATCAGCCTCATTTTTCAGGGATGCATTTAGACCGATGGGACCTCCAGATGGTGGAGATGGTGGTTATGGAGGTAATATATATGTAAATGCGGTTAATAATATATCGTCATTGCATAAAGTCAAGAGGTCTTATGAAGCAAGAGATGGAACACAAGGGATGGGAAAGCAATTAGACGGAAAGAATGGAGAAGATGTTATTATCGAAGTTCCAGTGGGTACAACTATTAGGTGGGTTCCAGATCCTCTTGAACTCAAAAAATTTTTGAAAGAGACTCAACAAAACTTAGATCAAATTAATTTAAATATTAAAGGAATAGGACCGAAGAATGAAAATATTCAGTTTTTTAGAGAAGGCTTTAAGTCAGGTGAAGGATGGATTTTCAAAGAGAAGGAAGAAGATTATTTTCTCGAGAGGAAATTTTTCAACGATTTAAATGAAAAAGTTAAAGAATATGATACAGAAATAAAAAATGAAGAATTGTATGAAGATAACTTCCCTATGATGGGCATTGATTTTAATAAGCCTACAAATAAACCAGTATTGTTAATCAAAGGAGGAAAAGGTGGTATGGGGAACATGCACTTTTTAACCAAAGATATCAGAAATCCAAAATTCTGTAAAAAAGGAAGAGAAGGGTTGACAAAATTTTTCTTGTTAGAATTAAAATTAATTGCTGACTTGGGTTTGGTAGGGTTACCAAATGCTGGTAAGTCGACTTTATTGAGGGCAATTTCAAAAGCTAGACCAAGAGTTGGGCATTGGGAATTTACTACCTTGCAACCAACAATTGGAACAATCTTTACTTCAATTGACAGGGACCCATTTACAGTTGCAGATATCCCTGGGATAATTAAAGGAGCATCCGAGAATAAAGGTATGGGGCTTGATTTCTTGAGGCATATTGAAAGATCAGGAGGTTTAGTATTTGTAGTATCATTAGAATCCGAAGATCCGATTAAAGATTTAACTATGCTAATTGATGAAGTAGGACCTAAAAGAATGTCTAATAAAAAAATATTGATAGTTGCTACAAAAGCCGATTTAGAACGAAAAATTGACAAATACAATAGTTTGAGAGTATTTGCAGAGGGTCTGGGATGGAAAATTGTACCAATTTGTGCAATCCGTGGTGAAAATATCGAAAAATGTATCAAAATGATGAGCGAAACTTCTCAAAGGTAATCATGTAAATAAACTGTTTTGCTTTCATTATACCAAGTTTTGGAATGTAGTTATTCTTTGTATATACGAACGTGAATTTAAATTCGTCTTGATAATTTATCAATGGGTGCGAAATCGTGTCACGAAATATTAGACTAAAAGGTATTTGATGTTATTGAAAGTTAAACCTTAAAACAAATCAAATCAATAGATAAAAAAATATACTTTCAATGAGACCCGTTTATTCTGCTTGCCTTTATTTTTGGTATATCAAATTTATCACATTTTATATAAGTCTGAAATTTCAAAAGACCAATTTTGGTTAATTATTGTATGTAAATCGAAAAATCGTTAATTAATAGAATTTAAAATTTAAAATTTAAAATTCAAAAACAGAGATAATGAGCAAGTATTTTGTATGGTTGAAATACTGATAAATGAAATGTAACTATACTTATACTTATGTTCGTACGATATACGATATATATATTATTTTGCTAATTCAAAAAAAATGTCTACTCTATGCTTACACGAAGAGATTATCTTGTTTGTTTGGTTACACACGATCGAAGATCTATACAAAACATATATATACAAGACAATTTGAAATATTTCAAGCTTTATTTACAGAAATTTACAAAAATTATTGAAGAACCGATGCCTTCATTTCAACTTTTCCAATTGGGACAGCAGCCAATTCGCCATCAGTATATGAGGCTCTAAAAAATGAGTAATTTAATACGACGTCATCGATATTTCTCATTTGTGGGTCTTTAGCAAAATCCGGATCTATGAAAAAGAAAACGGGCATATCTACTTCTTCACCTGCACTCAACCTTTGTTCCTCAAAACAAAAACATTGGATTTTGTTGAAATACGGTGCAACTACTTCTGGCGTCACAGAGTAAGTAGCCATACCAATGATGTCCTCTTTAGATGTATTTTTTGCTTTGTAGAAAGCCAATGCAGTTTCACCTGGCACAACGTAGACTTCTCTTTGTTGAGGTGTAAATTTCCAAGGTAAAATCCCTGATGCCTGACATGTGAATTGAATTCTGATTCTCTTATTAGTATCAACAGGAATAAGCTTATCTGGTGTGAATTTACTAGAATCAGTCATTGGTGTACCACCCCAACCTGTTCTTTGACAAATAGCCCTATAAAGCGGGACTGCCGCAAATCCTGCTGCTAGAAAAAGAACAATAACTGATGCTGTATAATATGCAGCTGTTCTGTTTTTAAAACGGGATCTGTCATGTCTATCATTAGCAGCTTCTTGAAGTTTTAGACGATAAAACTCTTTCTGATGATTATTAAGTTTCTGTTTTGTTTTTGGACTTGTATGAAATCGTTTAATATTCAGCAAAAAATGGTCATTTTTATATGTTATTGGTGATCTTATCGACAACCCAATTCTACCTGCTTTAAACATTTTCAAGCTACTAATGCTTCAAAGTACCCTACCTAGTTAAGGAAATGAACCGGACTAAATGATCAGCGCCCACAAAAAAATCGATCCACCTGACCTTTTCTAACTTTTACGGGTTAGTCCTACACAGGATTTATTTGTATGAGAATAATATTAAAAATCTATAAGAAATGCTAATTAGATACAAAAGATTGTAATCTTTCAAGTGAATATTGATCATTCATCGTCATCAACTGATTGAATTCAGATGCCTGTAATGTTGCTCTTAGTCTATTAATCACCTCAACTAAGTAACTTTTTATGTTTACCTTGTAAACAGGATCACTTCTATTAAGTAAATCCAGATATCTTATCTTTTCTCCATGTGGTTTGATATTAGGGTCCAGATAGCAATAATCATCAATGTCTTCATACGAAAAATCTTGATTATAGACCATGCAATTACCATCAATTGTTTCGTTAATCTCTTCTAAGAATAGTAAAGCTCGCTTTGTAATATCCGCAAATTTGAGCGTGAGGGTTTCATTCTTTTTTGGAATGGCATCAAAAGTTAACGAGAGCAATGCCAACAAATTAATCTTTTTGTTACGAGGATTTCCGTTACGACCGTAGTACTCTAACCAAGTATCTAATAACCTCGAAGAATCAATGGATAAATGATCTAAAATTTGCAAAAACGTCTCACCTGACCTATACGCCAACCTAGAGAAGACCAAGAATATCTTATTTGCTGAAACAATAGATTGATTTGGATCTAATGCATAATTAATCATTGCATTGAAGAGTCCACTGGAAATTAGAATATTCACAAACGATTCATCCCGAATTTCTTGCAAGAATAGAATGTCCATAAGAGACACGAATATTGAGAACGAATCATCTCTCATGTTAGAAACATACCCTGATAGAATTCTGAAGAGATCTAGACCCAATTCACCTTTAAATAAGTATGGTGAAATTAATGCGTAACTCCTAGTAATGGATAATATAACAGGAAGGATCTCAGTTGAATTTAGCAATCCATGTTGTATTAATTCAGACAATTTCAATATTTCATCATTGTTGACATAAGAATTCGGACAGTACTGTAAAAGAGACAACCACAAATCATAGCCATCTTCCGATAACAACGAATAAAGGTCTGAATTCTTTGAACAGCAGTTGCGAATCAATGGTATAGCGATGGAATACGCTTCAAATGAATTGTCATTTAACGAAATTACCAAATTCTTTAAAATCCTCAATAATGAATTTTTCAATATTGATTCATTTTCATTTTCTGTGGAATCCCAATAATCTGGGATGATTGATAAGATACGGACTAAGGTATTATGATCTATCAAAGGATTGAACCTAGATATTAATATAGCCAATGTATTTAAAACATACAATTTTGACTCGGTGAAATTCATTTCTGTAAGGGCGTTAATTGAAAATCCAACAAATTCTTGCAAAAATGGCTGGAAATCAAGCTTATTGAAATCCCAGTCATCAATAACAATCCTGAGGGTTTGGATTGCTGTTAGTTTTACAACTTTATCATTAATCTTATTATCTGGTTGCAAAAAGATTGCGAGTAGCTTATAAATTGAAACTCGACTTTCTGCTGAGCATTTAATTAATGCCCATTCACTTATAATTAAACAAATTCTTCTTTTCAAAACCTTACAATCGGTCAGGTCATTTCTTAATCCTTCTGGGATGAGAATGTCCAGCAATAACTTATCGAAGTCAACATTATCCGCAATAGAGCTAGCTGATAATTGGAAAGTACACAATATGGAATCTTTTATCAAAATATCATTTGTTGAGTCATTATTCATTAATCCATTGGATAATTTGTTCAAAATAAACCCTGATAAATCATCTTTGAAATACTTTATTAAATCCTGATAAAAATTCTCTGCACATGGTCTAATTTGATACTCCCAACTTGAGGACAATTCTTCATTGCACCATTCTTCAGGCTCTAAAAGCCAACTCTCCAAATCTGAAGGCTTTAGTCTGAGATACCAATTTATAATTAAGTCGCACAAATGTTGGACGACATTAGTAGTAAAAAATTGTTGAGAGAGTTTGTTGATAGCATTATGAACTTCTTCTTTGTCATTTCTTTGCTTTAAAGTTATAGCACCTTTCTTGTAAATATATGTGATCATTTTCTTCAAAATGGTAAATCCTTTTAATGCGAGCGTTTCCCAAAACTCATTTTCTTCGTTACTATTATAAATATCTTGCGCTTTCAGCTCCAATAATGATAAAAACGTTGACATTATATTCTGGGAACAAGGTAATAATATAAAACTTGTCGGATTATTGTTGATCAAATTAACGTATAATTTACTATAACATTTACCGTATCTTTCTAATAAGTCTGATGAGTATTTTTCATGTTCCATGATTAAGCCTTGCAAATGTTCAACACTGATTTTCAAAAACTCCACAATGTCTTGATTTTTATGAGGTTGTTCGAAGCCCTCAGGGATAAGCCTTCTTAAATTCTTTAAGCAAAGATAACAGATTTCCATTAAACCTAAATTTAATGTACTTGTAAATTCTTGGAAGAATTTTGAATACAATTTGATTAACATGGGAACAATTATAGGTGACTTACTCTGCATGGCATGTCTTGCCCTTCCAATTCTAACCATAGATACGGTTTTGATTATTTGATTCAATATGATGAGTAAATTATTTGTCGATATAAGATCGTTTTTCTGGAAGACAAATTCTTCTAAGTTCTTAGTTATGTCATCAAATAATGACGGCCATTCACCTGGGAAATCGAATCTTACGATACGTGCAGTTGAGTGTGCGTTCTGGATAGTTAGTTGATTGTTCTTCTCATGGAGAACGTAAAAAAGTCTCGCCTTAATTCGAGTCTTCTCTTCTTTGCTAATTGCATTCGATCGAGATGACCTCCAATACTTCTCAACACCGTTCTTAAAACATATAATAGCTAACCATCTTATTTGTAATGGTAGCTCAGTCTTCAAGTAGATATCTTGAAGCAAAAAATGATAGCCTGGATGGCATTCCCACGATTTCAATTGAGTTTCCGCATCTTGTTGGTATGAATTTCTTTCCGACTCATTAGCTAAGGTTAATACCCTTAGTAAGTTATCAAAATTTAATTCCATGTCGACCAATAGTACAATCTTGCCTGACCTGTATGATTTGAAATGAATGATATTTTAGTTGCCCCATTGATAATGGTTCAAACACTACTAATGTATCAAAATTGTACGTTTGCAGTCTACTTTAATTTAGATATATAGAATGTAAATTAAACTATTTCAACTAGTTCCATCTTCTCTTCTCATCACCTTCATCCCATGAGTGCTCTTCATACCCAAGTTCTTCTTTTACTCTAGATACGACACCTGAGTCACCCATATTCTTCCCAAGATTGTCACTGATTTTGATGGAAGGGTATCCATTAGCTTCTTTCAATTTAATGACAATATTAAGCGGCTCAGATTTTGAGGATAGATCCGACGTAGATGAGAAATCATTTGTGAAGAACGTTCCAATTCCAAAAGATGCAATCAAGCCCAAATTGTTAACTTTTTCTTTAAACTTTAGACACTTCTCAACGTTTAAGGAATCGCTGAAGCATATGATTTTAGTAAAATCTGCGTATCCTAGTTTCTTGTAGTGATTTGCCAATTTCTCAGCGTATAGTTCCGGATCTCCGGAATCTTGTCTCACGCCAGTATAATAATCAGTGTAAGGCTTGGTAAAGACTTTCAAATAAGAATCAGTACCGAATGTATCTGTTAATGCCAACCCAACGTTTTCAGGACCGAATGTATCTAACCAATAATCCATGGCAAGTTTATTAGCATTTCTATAATCTTGTGTAATTGAAGCAATACCCATGAACCATTCATGAGCGACAGTTCCGATGGGCTTTAAATCGTACTTTTTGGCTAATAGAACATTTGATGTCCCTAAAAAATACTTGGAGTTTGAACTTTTTCTGGCGAAATTTGCTAGCGCCCTCACCACAAGATCTTGCGTACGGAATGATCTTCTCCTTCTTGTACCAAACTCACTGAACGTACATTCATTTTTAAATAAACGTGCACATTTTTCTTCTGCAGACTCGGATTGGCCATCGTAGGTCCATTCAGTATCCACAAATTTAAAATAAGCCTCAGATATTAATGCTAACAATGGAATTTCATACAATATAGTTTCATCCCATGTACCAGTTGTTTCGATTTCAAACTCTTCAAAATTACTCTCATCATTAAAGTATTTAATTTGTTTGTCTGGAAAGAACTGAAATGTTTCCAAATATTTTAAGTATACCTCTGGCATTTGTGGTAGTGCTTTACGTAAATATTCTATTTCTTCGGGACTAACCCTTAATCCACCCAATTTGGAAATTTGGCACTTAAGCCAATCTATTCCTTTCTTGTTCAATACCTTTGATGGAGTACGGTTTGTGTATTTATAAGCAACTGGAATATTCCTGAAATGTTTGACCACTGCTGCATGCATGGTCAACTTATACAAGTCTGTGTCTAAAATAGAACTAATGATGGGAATGTCGGTTGTCATTTTCACAGCTCTGTTAAAAGTCTATTTCTCAATTTACTTTATATTTATTTTAGAAATGATCAGACTTCCATATATTATCGTTTTTATAAATTGGAAATAATATTGCATTTCGCGATAGCTTATTTTTTCGATTGCGCTGAGACCGTTTATGTTCAACATAGATCGTATAATTCACATTCAACTTACAGTCTTTACAATATGGAAATTCTCCCTAAAGATATCAATATAGCTTATGCTTGTTAATCTTAATATTAACCTCTGATGATTAGGGTCTTCCATATTACATCATGTCAACAGTACAGTCGTTTTGAAAACTAAGAACACTAGTTTGTAATATTGTGGATTTCTATTAAGCATTTTCAATAGCAAAATAATCCAAATGCAGTTGGAATATTACTTTTTCATTGTTCAGTACGTAGAAATAGCACATGGAATATTCATACTTGCATGTTCATTTTTGCAACCATTCCGCCTTAAATGACAAACGACCAAGAATAATTTCATCATCCAAAAGCTCATTCAAGTAATTAAAAGATTCATGCTGTTTTATTAACAGCTGTATCATATGTCCCATTATTCGGAAAGGTATTGAATAAAAAATTCAAAAAAGATAATGACTCCGACGAGGTTCGAACTCGTGCATCTTTACGATAGTAGAACTTGAGTCTACCGCCTTAACCACTCGGCCACAGAGCCTTGTTATCTTGAAAGACTCATCTTTGACCGAGTTACTATACGTACGACCTAATATGAACTAGCATCTATTGACTTTTAGTACATGATATCGAAGCTGAGGATAAAAATGATCTCATTTATGACTAGAGATTAGCGCGCGATTAGAGAATACCATTGAATTAAACCTCAATTTGGTGGGAACATTTCCCTAGTATTTGCTCTGCATTCTTGTATTCAAACATTGGTCTATAAACTACACCAGAGGTGATTACAAGTACACTGTATTATTGCTTCATATATCTGGTGTAGACATTATGATTCTTCTTCGTCCAGGCTGCATAATGAAATGAAATTACAGATTATGGATCACATTAACCCAAGCTTAATGCCATTTTCTATTTAATTTGGGTTATAACAATTAGGTTGTTTTGCGTCTCCTTAATAACTACTGAACCATCATCTGGAATAATCGAAAGGTATGTAACATTTTCGATCTTCAATACGTCTATTCAAGATATATAAATCTTACTGATTTCATTTATCTTCCATATCCAATGAAGGTATTCGCATATACAAATGATTGCAAAACCAATATAGTAAATATTAGACTGCCTTGTACATCATGCGTAAATATCAGCATTTATTTGTCTTACGGTTAAAACTAAATTCGTGTACCAACCATAAAAATATTTGGCTTCGAAAATTTTTCACCTGAATTCAGAATAGTACTGAACAAAAAAAGTTTTTCAACTCTTGATTATATTCTATCTGTTCCTTACATTAGAACAAAATTGACTGAAAATGGCTTTCGACCAAGTTTTAAAGAGCTCTGCTTACCACTCCCGTTTCCAAACTCCTTTCCGTAGAAGACAAGAAGGTAAGACTGATTACTACCAAAGAAAGAGATTAGTCACTCAACACAAGGCTAAGTACAACACCCCAAAGTACAGATTAGTTGTTAGATTCACTAACAGAGACATCGTTGCCCAAATTGTTTCTTCTCAAATCACCGGTGATATTGTTTTCACTGCTGCTTACGCTCACGAATTACCAAGATATGGTATCAGCCACGGTTTAACTAACTGGTCTGCTGCTTACGCTGTTGGTTTATTAGTTGCCAGAAGAGCTTTACAAAAATTAGGCTTAGACGAAACCTACAAGGGTGTCGAAGAAGTCGAAGGTGAATTCGAACTCACTGAAGCTGTTGAAGATGGCCCAAGACCATTCAAGGCTTTCTTAGATATTGGTTTACAAAGAACCACCACTGGTGCCAGAGTTTTCGGTGTCTTAAAGGGTGCTTCTGATGGTGGTTTATACGTTCCACACTCACCAAACAGATTCCCAGGTTGGGATATTGAAGGTGAAGAATTAGATTCTGAATTATTAAGAAAATATATCATGGGTGGTCACGTCGCTGAATACATGGAAGAATTAATGGATGATGATGAAGAAAAATTCAGAACTTTGTTCAAGTCATACATTGCTGACGAAATTGAAGCTGAAGATGTTGAAGAATTATACATGAACGCTCAT
Organism: Debaryomyces coudertii; assembly: GCA_030564605.1. Classification (NCBI taxonomy): domain Eukaryota; kingdom Fungi; phylum Ascomycota; class Pichiomycetes; order Serinales; family Debaryomycetaceae; genus Debaryomyces; species Debaryomyces coudertii. The sequence continues at coordinate 137,507 of JAKTYF010000016.1, forward strand.
GAAAAGATTAGAGAAGACCCATCTTTCAAGCCAACCGAAAAGAAATTCACCAAGGAACAATATGCTGCTGAGTCTAAGAAGTACAAGCAAACTAAGTTATCTAAGGCTGAAAGAGACCAAAAGATCGCTGACAGAATTGTTTCTTTCAAGGCTTCCCAATAAGTTAATTTTGATTTCTAGTGTATATCATTTTATAGGATTAATCTTATGAATAATATTTCTAATAATATTTGTAGAATATAGTTTCTATAACGTCAATTGCTACTATATGTGATTTTATTTACTCTTGTTTGTTGGTCCTAACTCTTTGTGCGTCATTCAAAAGTTTATCATAAACCTCATCAACCACAGCATTAACTCTTTGGTCCTTGCATTGACAATCGTTATTTGGTTGCTCTTTGCAATATCCGCCGCAACATGGTTTTTCCATAGAACTAGTTGATTTGTTGTTGTCATCCTTCTGCTGACTACCACCAACCAGTGGTTGCATTTGTTGCATTGATGGTTGTAATTTTTTATCAGAATTGATGGATCTCAGATTTTCAATTGGAACTTGGCCAGTTACGTCTTCTAATTTATAAATTTTATCAATGCTTATCCTATTATCGTTGATGTTGTCAATCAAATCAGTAATGGATTCGATACCTTTGGCTGCAATAATAGCATCCCTTAATTCAGAACCAGATGGTAAAACATTTAGGGTTGGAGCCTCACGTTTGTTTTGTTGCGTATCTAAGTTATCTTTAGGATTGTTTAATTTTGTTAGGTCATTCTCACTATTATTTCTTTGTTCAATAAAAACACCCCACCTATGCAATTCACCTTCTTCTTTCTCTAATTCTTTAGCATGAAGCGAAGTTTGTGAAATGGACCTCATTAAAACTGGTCTGCCTGTTAAATTGTCAATTGGTACATGCGTACCATCAGATGATGAATCAATAACAACTTGATGAGGCTGAAAATTTTGTTCAATTGAAGGGAAATAGCTTTGCGTATTAAGATGTTCTACATTCTGTGGGGACAAGATTGGGCCAGCCGTAATCAACTCTTTAGAATTTTCATGCAAAGTATCACGGCCTTGTGAATCAATTTTCAAATTGTTGTTAGTTGCAGCCGTAGGATTAACATTTTTAGATCTTGCAGTTTCATCAGAATTCTTTGTTCCTTGTGAATTATTATGATCTTCATTATTTATTTTAATTACTGGGGGTGGACTGGCTTGAACTGAGCGACTATTACCTGACTTATACGCCTTACTACGTTCTTCAAACATATGAACGACTTTCTCTAATGATGCATCAAGCAAACATAATCTCAACAAAGTCTCCTTGTCCTCGAGAGACAATGTTCCTTCGTTTCTCTTTTGAAATAAATTATCAATATTTTGATGGAGATCTGTTCTCACAGCGCGTGTCCTTTCAATTAAAGCATTAGTAATGATTTTTTGAATTTTCAAATCTGCTTTCGGAGTATCCGAATTTTTATCATTTTCAATTAATAACTTCTCTGCTGTTTCCATTAATAATGATCCGTCAAACATCAACTCCTCTTCGCTCGCATTATCTGCATTAGCAAAGCTTGAATTCATTGTTTTATCCATATTTCTCATCAAATAGAATGCAATTCTTTGAGATAATGCATCAGGAATTAAATCATAATCTAAATCTAAAGTAAATATAGATTTTGATAGCTTGACCGCAGTATATAAAGTGGCTGCGGATCCATGATTAATATTTCTGTTTCCCAAGAAAGATACATGCACTAATCCTTCAATTTTTGGTAATATATCAGCAATGGCACCAATAGATAGACTGGACAACTCGTTTAAATCAAAATGGATTCTTTTAAGAGTTGGGAATTGTGGTAAGTATTTATTTAACCTTGATATCATTCCTGGAAACAAATCAGGCAAGGAACTCAAATCTAAAAACCTTAATGTTTTAACATAACTCAATGATCTAATCAATTCTGTTGCTTGATCCACGTCAGTTAATTTAGTTGAATTCAATGAAAAAAAGATCAATTTCAGATTTCCCTTATAAAATGCATTAATAAAAGGTATTAACTGTCCTTTACTTAAATCATTAAATGCAATATCCACGCCAACACATTTCGAATTTTCATCAGTAATCCAATTGGCAACAATATTCGCCTTAAACTGGTTTAATTCGATTGAAGCTATACCTAGTCTATAAGTCGATAATTTTACTGCATTCTCAATTAATTCTTTAAAGGTTTCATCTGATAATTTGCAACCATTTATCACTAATTCTTCAATACCTCCTCTCAAAGTTAATGATCGAATAAAAAGATCCCAATTCATTGAAGACCTGATACATGATTTTTTGGTATCCGATTTAATTCTCTGTTGTGAAATATCCAACTTTTTAATAGTTTGGTTTCTTGAAAGAAATTTGCAAAGAAATTTCCAACCAACCTCATCGATGGCCACATTTCTTAATGACAATTTTTCTATGTACTTATTATTGACTAATGATGACAAAAAATGTTTCAACATTTCTGTCGTCATCGTAACATTGTCAAATATGACTGTGTTTATTGGTGTAATAGCAATGAAATCACTAAACGATAGAACGTCTATTAATGTTGGTTTTGGATTTAATAATTTCAAAACTGGCAAAGGTTTGGCCTTATTTTTTAATTGTTTTAATGTCGCTGGTATTGGTAAAATTTCTCTCAAATGACAACATCTAGTATAGATGGTTTCCAATGATAAGTTTTCGATTAAATTTTTCTCTTCGAGGTCAGTTCGACCATGTGCATCCTGGTCTGATGTTTTCAGATCATCGAAATGATTTTCATGTACATGTAATGGCTTATCAATTTCTATATTCTCCATATCGTGTGCTAAAGCTTTATCCACTTCTTCTTCTTCCTCGTCCTCTTTTTGTCTTAAATTTTTTCTATGTTTAAACAGACCAACTTCATGAGCAATTCTTCTTGCAGACAAATGGGCTTCATTAGCATGTTTTTCAGCTTCTATTAGAGCTCTTTTCTGTGCTTCAATAGCGCGGTTTAACTCTTTTTCAGAGTATTTACCCTCTGGCTGTGAATTCGTTTTATTTCCATTACTATCACTTAGCGAAATACCCTGTGACAATCTAGGCGGTGGTGCTACAATGTCCTCAGGTATTAAGACGTTTCCTTTCTTTGGGCGTCTTGAAGGGATTTGTTGTTGAGGGTCAAAAGCCAATTTGTCAACAGCAAAAGTAATTCTTCTTAATCTAATATCGTTCAATTCATCTAAGGGGTCACCCAATCTGTTTCGATTTTTATTCAACACAACTCTGTTATCTGGCGGCTTACTCGAATTAGATGGAGGTTTAAAAGTTGGGATTGAGTTCTTTCGCTTAGAGTTTGCTGGTATACCAGGAGGCGGTTTATCCACCAACGCCGCAAGGTCCTGTTGGAGATGGTAATGACTGTTGTGAGACACACCCAATAAGTTTGGATTCATCTTCGATGTAGTCGGCGACGAATTACCTGACGATTGACTCGACACCGACCCAGCAGAACTGGACTTGAATTTGGCTGATATAGAGCTGAGAAGTGACCTTGATTTTCCAGACGCAGAGTTCGTTCTGGAAACATTCGGCGAATTATCCAGCGAATCCAGATGGGTCGCACTCACAGAAGGTGCCGTACTCGAACCCGAAGAATGGGATACGACTGGCGATATTGCCACACTACTTCTTCTCTTTGGGACTTGCGTTAACGAAGCGTCGTACTTGTCTAGATTGGTACTCCCAGTAGACGAAGATCTCGATCTTCCTCCCAATTTAAACAAGTCCAATCTCTTCTTTTCTTGCTGTGGTGGCGGCGTTGGCGGTGGTGCTGCTGGCGCTGTCGATTGCTTATACTCTGCAGCCTTTGGATCCGGAGTCTTCGCCGCCGATTTCTCATGTAACTTTTCACCTGCAGAACTGCCTGCAGAATTATCTGTGGGCTTCATTACTGACAAGCCAGCGGACAGGCCCGCTGGCTTCCCACCTGTATTATCGCCTGGGTTCTTCTCCAGCCCAAGTGAATTCTCCTGCTTCCCCCCTGCACCCCCCTCGTCAGACGAACACCCCTTTTTCTCTTTATCCACCGACACTGACCCGTTATTCATCTTTTTTGTCAATTTTTTCGACTTGCCTCGAAATAACCAATCCACATCCCCGTTCGATACCCCGGTGTCGTACTCGTTTGCAGATTGATCTGTCATCTTATGTCTCCACTGTGACAATATCTATGTGTATACCGCCCTCAAATGTCTCGCTTGAATCCTCCGCTTCAATTCGCTTATTTCTCTGTGGTTCTTCGTTGTCCGGCTTCTCTGTCTCGAATCTGCCGCTGGCAATAGCTTTATCTGATTCTTTGTGAAATCCTCGTGGATAGCAATCTAGATATACTCGGTTTCTGTTCGCTAGGCCATAAACTAACGATGGTTCGCTTTACCAAAATATCCACCGTCTTCACTGATGTTTCTTTTGTCTACACTTACTTCCACTCACCGTAATGCTGTTATCATCAAACTCGGACTTTGTGTAACATATTCAGACACCCTATAATAACCAACGTCCTGCACAGTACCAATTACGGAGACTTTTGCCCAGACTCCATTTATGTCCTGACACATGTCGCGCAACGAGAGCAAGAATGTCGTAAGCCGCATGTCGTAAGCCGCATGGATGTATCCGTCTTGGGCGTTAACTCCGAGAGGTCGGTTTTGATAGTTTATCTTCGGTGCTCTTGAGAGGTCCGTTACATAAGGCCGTATCCTGTATGACCCATTACATAACCACTGACCTTTGATTACATAATATCCGATGAATTATTAATTCGATTCATATATAAAGGCTTTCAGTGTCTGTAGTAATAATCATTAACATTATTTGGTATCTTTATTGTACATCAAGAATATTTAATAATTAATAACTATGATTAGCAGATCATTTTTAAGATTAGCGAGCCCAGCTAGAAGGGCTATACCAGCAGTTAATAGAGTCAACATGATGCCATCCATGGGCATTCCTACCAAGAGATTCTATCACGAAAAGGTGCTCGACCATTACTCCAACCCAAGAAACGTTGGTACGTTGGATAAGTTGGAGGAAGATGTTGGTACAGGATTGGTGGGCGCACCAGCATGTGGTGATGTTATGAGATTACAAATCCAGGTTGACGATGACACCGGGGTGATTAAAGACGTGAAGTTCAAGACATTTGGTTGTGGATCAGCCATTGCGTCGTCGTCATATCTTACAGAGTTGGTCAAGGGTAAGACCATAGAGGAGGCGGTGATGATCAAGAACACAGCTATTGCGAAAGAATTGTCGTTGCCACCGGTGAAGTTGCATTGTTCCATGTTGGCTGAGGATGCTATTAAGAGTGCGGTGAAGGACTATAGATCAAAGAGAACCGTGAAGGAACCAACATTGGGTCCAGAGGCTGCACAAACCGAAACCATCACCACATAATAGTATCATTTATTAGGAGCTGTATATTAAAGAAATTTTTATGATGCGTTGAATATACGCTTATTTAAGAATATATGCTTATTTAAGAGAAAGTGACAGATGTAGATAACGTGGTAGAATGTAGCGTATTGACTGCTAGAGGATATTGGTGGTGGGTACGTTCAGTGTGAGGATTGAAGTCGATGAGCTTTCACAGGCTTCGAAATATCGGTGCTATAATTGGCGCGATGTATATTCTGGCGGTAACAAGGCCGCTGTCGTACCAGACAACGCAGTGGCTATTTAGTAGAGTAGCGTTTAAAGATGTAGAGTGCGATTGCTTATGCATGGACATGGCACAGCAAATTGAGTCATGAGTGGATGCGATCGGTGTTCCAGCAATGTGAATTACATAACGGAAAGCCGAGATGTGTCCGTGATTATATGCGATGTTGCAATTGTGTATTGATATTAAACTGCTAAATAATTCACGTATTTCGTGAACAGTTTACCAATAAAGCCTTCTACCAATGGCATGTTCTTAAATCTCATTAAACTGACGCACCCCAAAACGCTGAGTGTACCGATTACCCCATATCCTATCTTTTTGTAATTAAGACTATACTTATGGTTTAATTTCAAAAATCCACTGACAAAATGATAAGACCCAACTAAGACCAATCCCATCAACCCTATGTAATTTATAACATTTCCAGCTTGTTCCATACGAGACATATTCAAATAGTAGGTAATAAACTCCAAGTTGATTAAGCTCGAATCTCCGTCGATAATACGCGGAATATACCTGAACTTCGTGAAGTGGTATCCTATCAATGGAAGTAACAAGTACCCCGAGAACAGTGATGGAGTCAATCCAGGTATAAGTCTGGATATCATGGATTTTCTATATCCCAAGCCAATTAAACCTGTGATGCCACCTAGTCCGATGTCACCTCTTTCTTCATTCTTAATAACTGGCTCATAGACGGATTTAGAATAATGCCTCTCATCATTCCTCATGTATTTTTTGATTATTCGAATGCCTATCCCTGAACAGACATGACAAACACTTGATCCAATAATTACAAGATTCTCAAAATGTGGAACAGATTGATAAACAGCTCTACTCATCTCAAAAACTTCCTGATTAAACAGGATAGGTATACCCAAGCCTGGAACCACAACCACCGAGGTCAAATGCAATCCTAGAAAACTCGAAAACGTATAAGCTGAATATTTTTGCATCTTGAGTAAATAGTAAAGCAATTTCCGTAGTATGGGGCTACGCTTGTGGTGATTAAAATTTGGCACTCCTTTTTCCCGTGCAATCACATTCAAGTCTTCTAATGTGATAGGTTCGGGTGTTATCTCTCTAAGTTCAATTGGTGTTTCCATTTCTTATTTTTCCCATATATATCTAACTTCTTACTCGGTGTACTCATAATAGGAGCATAATTTATTAGCTCAGTAGAAGTACTGTATGTAACGCGCATCATAAACTATTGCCTTTAACGAAGCGTCTATCTGACACGATTAAGTAGAATAGGGTCAATCGGAATGTCATCAGCAACGTTTACACAAACAAGATCACAAGCATTGAGTCTAGAGAAACAAACAGATACGTTATTATCACGATATTCGGGATATCAAAATTTATCTAATACAAACTCAAGCGACGAAGAAAATGAACTAAGCGATTCTATATTTGAAACCTTACAGAAGAGGGAAAATGTAGTAAATACATTGAACAGAATATCCATAACAGACACAAATTTATCAACATCCAAATTACAACAATTGCAGAGACATAAAGAAATATTGAATGAACATAAACGATCATACGCCAAAATCAAGGGCGTTATAAACGAAGAAAGGAATAGAAATAACTTGTTGCTTTCGGTAAGGTCTGATATTAATGCTCATAAGGAAAGATCGACAACTAACTCAAACAATCCTGATTTGAATGCAAATGATTATATTTTAGAGGAGAGTGTTAGAGTAGACACAGCGAATTCATTCGCAGATCGTTTATTGCAACAAGCATACAATACAAGAGATGAACTCTATAGTCAAAGGGCACATTTGAGTAATGCACAACTGAGAATGATGGGGGCTGTTCAGCTGATACCGGGTATAAATGTGCTTATTTCCAGAATTAATACACGGAGGAAAAGAGATACATTGATATTGGCTACAGTAATTGCAGTTTGTATTTTGATCTTGTTCTTTTTCTAACTTGGAATTACATGTGTATATGGCTACTAGACTAAGTGAAATCTGTTGACTAACACATTTTGTATAATAGTCGTTTTGAGAGGTGTAACACGTGGTGGATACTCCAGGAATTTGGAAAAGAATATACGAATTGAAATACTTCGAGTCGAGTAGTAGGTCATTCCAACTTGATAGTAATAAAGTTAGATTATTGTTATCTAACTATATAAAAATATATGCTTGTTATCGCTCGTATTAATTTTCTGAATAAATGCGGTATGCAGTTTTTGCAAATGTGTAAATGCATCTGTTATCTAGTTTTATATGGATACTATAAAGATCAATATAGATATTATAATATACAAATAAGAATGGCGGACAGATCAGAGGAACTATCAAACAGGATAACTGAAATTAAATTAAGGCGGATTCAAGAATTCAATTCAAGATTACAGGAAGCGTTATTGCGTGACAGAATACCTGCTTCTAATGCATCCTTGTTGTATGTATTTATATCTCTTGTTACATCGAAAGGGATAACTAACTAAAAGAATAACAAATTACACCCAGGATACACCTGATTATATAATTCCAAGTCTTTGGAAATTACCACCTGAGCAGAATAAATTTAGACGGTATGAAAGTTTTAAAAAGCTGAGAAGAAATACGAATTCTGACACTTCAAACTGCTGTACAATAGTTTAGTATTTTCGTATATATAATTACTTAATAATTTGGGACTTTCACTTTAATTCATTGGGAGTGACATTACGAATGCCATCCTTGTCTTAATATAAATCATGATTATATTCAACCTCCTAGCTGTGGAGACTCTTCTTTTTCATTAACTTTGATACTTCTCAAATGATCGATACTCTCATTTCCTAGAGTTTTATCGTCCTCCTTTTCATCGTTACCGCATCCACAATCATAGTCTTCTAAAATCGTGGTACAATCATACTCAGGTTTTTCTAATCTGTCGTTAACTTTATTATGCATATGACATCCCCATAAAGCCGCCGTTTTCCTCGACTTGATCTGAGGAGGATATTTAGATAATAACTCTTGGAAATGTCTTGCACAGTCACCACAAGGATACACTTGGGCGAATAGATGAATATATTGACTTAATGTAGTTTGTTCTTGTTTGCTTGGATTTTCCGGATATCTTGCTAATATTGTATGAAACAATCTCCAAGCTGCATTACCAAGTTGTGCTTTTAAAGTTTCATTAGCCATTTTGGGCATAAACGGGGTTTCTGTAAATTGACCCCTGCCAGCTTCAGGAATAAATTCGTCTTCTTCCAGTTGTTCAATTTTTTGTTTGGTCTGTTTGGCTGGTCTCTTAATTACTTCTGGGTTATCTATTTCATTATTACTTGAATCTTGAGCTTGTAAGTTATCTTGTGGGTTCTTTATGTTGTATGAATAATCATTATTTTTGCTCAAATTAATTGGGGGTGATTTGCCGAGTGATCCTTCTGACGAAGAAGAAGACATATAATAAATTATGCATATAACACATAATAGCGTAAAAGCTGAAACAAGCGGCTTTCTAGTGTACTTCATTGTTACTCCGTAGATATGGCTGAAGAATAAAAGCAAAATATTAAATTTAAAAATCATGGTATTATCGCGTACAAAAAAATTACTGTTTTTGGCCATGTAAATTCTATTGGCATAAATAACTAATATATTTGTTAAGACAAACACGAATATGAAAAATTATTGGGTCTTCTTAGAAGCTGTGGCAGCCCCTAAAACACCAGGCAATGGCTCATTGCCGATATTGTATAATAAATTTATACTACCGATAAATAATACCACCAAAGTTACAGTTGTCCATAACAACAAGTTAGCTTCTGATGAAACATCCTTCTTACTGCAATCAAAGCCAGACCAGTTTGTAGTTTTAGACTTACCTTTGTTACGAGTAGCAGAACATACACAGGACCAACATCCTGATTTTACTTGTGAGCATTTTCCGCGAGCATTACAACTGGACGTACCAACCTTACAGGCTTCTTCAGATGTAAAGCATACTCCGTTATTGGACGCTCTCTTATCGACGTGATTAGCCTTGAAAATATCATCTAATTCTTGACTTCTCTTTTGTAAATGGCAGTCTAAATGCTTGTTGTTTTTGTCAACTGGTAATGCAATTACTGAGATATCATAATTAGCTGATAAGGCAATCAAATAATCCGATAAAACCTTCACTGAAAACGTATAGGTTTGTGAGTCGTATCCAATCTTTTTACCAAGGGAAAACAAAGAGTTCAAGTTAATGAACATTGAATCACCAGAGTTTGGTGCCACTGAATTTAAATGTACTAATTGCGATAATTCATTTATAAATAACTTGTCATTGATCAACTTCAAAGTTAACGCATCTTGCTCGACTTTGTTAGTCAAAATCACTTGATTATCCATCTTGTTCGTTTTTGTAAAGGAAGCCCAAATGCCCGTTAGTTTTTCATTAAAATAGTCAAAATGTTCAACTAATGAATTATCTTGCAATTTGTTAGATACTAAACTAATTTCATTCGTTAATGAAACTGATTTATAATTACTAACGCTTGCAATTTGCTTTGGAAATTTAGACAAAATAGTATGGATCAAATCGTTGAACCCATAAGATCCCTTAATATTGAATGATGGTTTAATGGTCTGGAAAACTTCGTTTGGTTTGGAAACGCCATTAATTAACACAACTAACTTTGCATTATTCTTAGATGCTTTATTTGATTCAGTTAACACATTTTGCGTATCGATAAATTCGATGAGTTCATCTTTATTGTCACCTATTTTATAATAATTAGAAATATCAAATTTGTCCGATAAGTAAAGCAAGGCATCTTTGTTGGTCACAACAGGGGTTTTATCGGATTCGTGAGAATTCAATTGATAAACTGCTGCATTATTCTTCGCTGCCCATACTGATGAAGCAAGTAAAGGTAACGTCAAACAATTAGAAATTTTCATTGCTCTGTTAATTGAAGACTAATTGGTTCTCCTCGTTTGTTCGTTTATTGATTAAGTTTTGACCAAGCAAATTTATGCGCGGCCCACTACTAACTATTGCAAAATAAATCTTTAGATATACAAGAATACATTTATACGCATTTATGTACCTAGGGTGCGATGAATCAGAATGTTTCATCTAGAGTTATAGTTGGGCTTGGTAAAACATTTGATGTAGTTGTTGGTTCCATATTTGCCGAAAGTGTATTTACTTTTAATTCCGGCTTAAATAGCGTTTTGGTCAAAGATTTTGATCTTTTAAGGTCTCCACTAGTATGCGAACCTTCCTTCAACTCTTGGATTTGGTCCTCATCATTATAATCTTTTAAATGGATTCCCATCTTAGTTAAATCTTCGTAAACATTAAATTGTTGCGGCTCCGGCTCCGAATAATTTTGTGTACCATCGGCTTTAGAAGAATCATTATGAAGCTGCTTAAAGTTGACTAGGCTATTGGTGATTGATAACGAGTCATGGTTACCTCCAATCAATGAATCAAGTGATTTAGATTTAGTAATTAAATTTTCTTGTAGTGATACTTTAATGTGTTGCGGCAAAAGCGTTCCATTAATCAAGTATTTGTGGAGCAACCCAGCCAGTTCTTCATTCTTCATAATTATGATAATACGATTTAAAAATGGCAAGTTCGACCACTGTTCAATCATATTCAAATAATAGTCTTTGTCGAATGTCACATTGGGTGGTTTTGGCAAATTTAGAATATTCAATTTGATTTGATCGACGAGTGACATTTTGCTGGTCATTTCTCTATGGTCACTAACAAAGTCATCTTTGTCCAAATTAGATACTATTATAGTAGTTTTCTCTGATCCATCCAGAAGATCAGCTTGTATTGACGAGAACGGAGTCATTTCTGTATAGTTAAGATATAACCTATAAAAAGACTCAAGGGATATACATATAGCTTTCCTAGAGAAGGCATTAGTCACATGCGGAATGGCAATATTATGTGCAGTATATTAATACTTCCGAGAGAGGTGCAACATCATGAGCTATTCAGCGAGTTATTGTTACATGTTAAAATATAAGTCATGATGGAGATTGCAATTAGGATTGAATAAGTCCTTACAATACAAACATTTGTTGTTCGTCAGGTATTCATAGTATGAAAGTAACTTGTAGCACGAACCACAAAGAATGACATTTTCATTCACTAAATCCAGCGTCTCCCATCTTATAATATCATGGCCCTCTAACTCCAAATGACACTTGTAACAAGGAAAATATGTACCACAACACTTGAACTTTATTGCTATAATATCTAACGTTGAGTGGTAGTGGAAACATCTGGTGTGAGCATCAACCGATTGTCCTTTCATCTGAATCACTTTATCACTATTGTTAACCTTCATCACAACCATTTCTAAAAAGGTTAACGTATAGCATAACGCATCATTTCATACACATGTGTTTTGTGTTTGAGACATATATATATATTATTCGTAAAATTTGGAAAATCGTGCTATTTTATGATTCACAATCATGCTTATGTAACAATTGAGCACAATCTTAAACCATGGTCAAGATATACGAAGACTTAAGATCAGAAATAATTATTATTATAGGCTTTTGTAAGGTTGGACTACGATGTATTGAATTACCGAGCTTATGCTTTATTATTGGATAAGTTGAATTATCATACCCCGTTTTATGTAAATAGATGGCTGAATAACTAATACAGGTCTAATGTATGGATTACTTGTTCAATATTTACTATCTACCTAGGAATTTATATCTCTATTATCCTGAATCTATATTAGGAAAGGATAATAATTTGGAGTTATGACGTATACCAATTCAATTGGGACAGGCTTTAAACAAAAGAAAAAGAAAATATGGATATCGAGACAATAACGGGTATTTTGGGAGAATTCTACGATAGCAATTAGCGATAAATTTTGCAATCGTTCCACCCTTAGTGGACCACGAAATAAATTCGAACAATAGTGAATATATCATTAAGTAATGCTCATAGACTTCAACTAATTGAATAATTCACTTATGAAGTCTATAAGGTCGTTATAAAAGAACCATAGTCACCAATAACGAATCAATATAATGCCCAACGTATATTTAACTTCTTTTCATATTAACTTTTACACATTCTCCGTGTTTCTTATAGAAATTGAATCCAAGCTTCTGTCGTATATAAACATTACCTACGACATTATATATATTAATTTAACACGAAGGTCTCATATAAGGTGTAGTTTATTCACTCCTACAGAATTTATATATGTAGAGAAGAAATTTTTTCGCCTTCTTATCGAGTGTGCAACATTTAATTATACGTGGTTGTTAACTTGTATATATCCTTGTGGTGTAATTTATTTATACGATCATAGGTAGATGTCGCATCCTATGTTTCTGATGCAGCACTTTTTGCTTTGTACGCTGCGAAAACAAATCGCGATTTGTTTGTTTACATTCCAAATACCACAAACCATCAGCTACAACAAACATAAAATTACTAACATTGTTTGGTTATACTAACTTTAAATTCATAATTAGTATACTTTTCATACTGGTAACTTTTTTTGGTTAATATTAATACACTATACTGGGTTTGACTGAGATTGTTCGCTTGCACATTTATCACCAATCAACCAAACGTTCCTTTTTGTTAGAACAAAACTCTTGATTCAAGAAGCAATTTATCAATTGACAGACTAACCAGTTTCCAACTTTGTTTATACTCGTATAGACATATTACAATCGCTACAAATATATTGAAGTTAGTCTAATTAAGATATTGCTAGTTGTTTTCAATTTGTACCACTAACAACAACAACAACAACAACAAGATTATTATCCATTAGCATAAAAATTAACCGATATCAATAATTACTATACGACTCTTATCATTCGCTTAACATGAAATCGTTTAAACATCAAGCCAAGCCATTTGATGAAAACTCTCGGATCAAATCTAAAAGTAACACCAATGGAAAATTAATCTCCAAAAATTCAAATAATACCAATGCTAATAGCATCACGTCAAGTATTGACAAACGAGAAGCTCTTGGTGACTTAACTCAGCTTAATGAGAATAGGAAAATTGATCTAAGTTTGAAGAATTCTCTTCAAAAGATTCACATTTACAAACAAAAACACCAAAAGAGACCCCAGGAAGGGTTAGATAGAAAACCTGAGCTTGACATAAAATATCAAGAAAGTGAGCATTATGATAATAGTCAGAACTCTGATGAGGTGCTTAAATTTCATTTTGATCGTTTAGGAGGTAGTTCTGATGTATCCAATCTCGAAGATATTGGATTTGAATTTGCTAACGAAAATAGAATCGTAGAACAATTTGATGAAGACAACGAAGACGACTTTGAGGAAGAAGTGGCTGAAGAAGAAGAACAAGAAGAGGAAGATGAGGACTATAGTAAGCCAATGGAACCGAAATGGAACAAAGCTATATTCAACGAATTACAATATGTAATGAAGAAATTCTCTAGAAATACGTTGGATGAGAATGATGAAGATACATTTGATGTTACTATGGTAGCTGAATACTCACCAGAGATTTTTAACTACATGCATGAACTTGAGTATAGGTTGGTTCCAGATCCTAATTATATGACCAACCAAGACGAATTAAAATGGGAGATGAGAAGTGTCTTGATTGATTGGGTCGTTCAAGTTCATAATAGATTCAATCTTTTACCAGAAACATTGTTCTTAACGGTAAATTACATTGATAGATTTTTAAGCAAGCGTAAAGTTTCATTATCAAGATTTCAACTAGTTGGAGCAGTTGCATTATTTATTGCTGCAAAGTATGAAGAAATTAATTGTCCGACCGTTCAAGAAGTTGCATACATGGCAGATAATGCGTACACAGTAGATGAATTTTTAAAGGCAGAAAGATTTATGATTGATGTTTTGGAGTTTGATATGGGTTGGCCTGGTCCAATGTCGTTTTTAAGAAGAACTAGTAAAGCCGATGACTATGACTATGAAACAAGAACTTTGGCTAAATACTTCTTGGAAATAACAATAATGGACTCAAGGTTCGTCGCCTCACAACCGAGTTGGTTGGCAGCCGGTGCTCATTACTTATCCAGAAAATTACTCAACAGAGGAAATTGGACAGAAGCTCATGTGTTTTATTCAGGTTATACTGAATCGCAATTAAGACCATTAGCAGAGATTTTATTGCAAAATTGTCGCAATGCTGAGTCCAATCATAAAGCTATATTTGAAAAGTACCAAGAACGTCGTTACAGAAGGTCTTCAGCCTTTGTTCAAGAATACTTTGAAGCACTTGAACAGTTGTAATTTTGATTAATTAATAAAATATCTTACTTTACATAAACATTCTGGTAATTCCAATCATTATATTTTTCATCGATACATATATTATCAGCGTCATGCTTAATTGTTTTATAATTCTAATCATATATCTAATATAAATCGTGCTTTAGGTTTAAAATTCAAATTGTATTGTTATTATTCACTTACATATGGTTAAAAATCAAACATTCAATCAAATTGGTCCAGTATAATGCTGATATTTGGTTGTATGCTTTACCCGGGATTTTTATGCATCATGAAGTAATATAGTTTTCAATTCAGTCATTACTACCTCTAATGTAGTAGTTAATCACGAAATTACGTGCATTAACCAATGAATATTTTCATTTCGCTAGGATTTCACTCAAAGGGATATACTGGATGCCATGTCATTAACCTTACGAACGTAATAAATCAAAAGAAAACCCAGCTAATCAATCATCATGTCTTCAAGAATGCTTACTTCAACATTACGTCAATCCACCCGCAACTTGGGTAGGAAATTTGTGGCACACAATTTAAAGGTCGCTCCACAATTTGTTAGGTCATCACCTCTTTTAATTAGCAAGTTCAGCTATTCAACAACCCCAGACAAGCAATTGAAAGAAGTCTTGAAACAAGAATTAAAACTTTCGAATTCTATCCCAAATGAGTTAGATCCTGTCTACCAAGACTTCGCAAATAAGGCTGGTTACAAAATCATTGAAACTGAAGGTAACTCAAACATTCAATTAGTAAAAGAAGATGAAGGTGGTGAAACTATTAGAATTTTCTTTGATATCGATGAAGTTACTGACATCCCAGTAAACGAACCAACTGCTGAAGAGATGGACATGGAAGAAGAGGTTGAATCGTTAGATTCTTTGCTATGTAACGTCAGAGTTTTAATTGAAAAACCAAACAATAACGACGGTTTATTATTGAACTTATTCTTACAAGCTTCTGAATCCTCATTCTTGATTGACTTTGTCAACTATCAAAAAGAAGTTTCCTCCCTCTTGAACGATCAAATTTTATCCAAGAATGAATTTGTTGACAAATTCAAGTACCAAGGCCCAAGATTCTCTGATTTGGATGAATCTGTTCAAACCGGATTCGAAAGTTACTTACAATCTAAGGGAATTGACGATGAATTAGCAGAATTCATTATTTCCTTTAGTGAATTTAAGGAAGAGACGGAATACAGAAACTGGTTAGGTGATCTCACTAAGTTCTTTAATTGATTAAGAAAGAGAAAAGATTTCTTCATTAGATCAAACAATCCATATCAACTGTGATATCTTTTATATGTGTTTTACTTGTTAATAGTTTTCAATTTGTCTATAGTTTTATGTTTAAAATACGTTTTTAACTGCAAATCTTCTTATGTGACTGCTTCTCGTGATCTACGCATGGTTGGTAATTTTTGACCACAAAAAGTATAGTAGTCATCTGCCATT
Organism: Debaryomyces coudertii; assembly: GCA_030564605.1. Classification (NCBI taxonomy): domain Eukaryota; kingdom Fungi; phylum Ascomycota; class Pichiomycetes; order Serinales; family Debaryomycetaceae; genus Debaryomyces; species Debaryomyces coudertii. The sequence continues at coordinate 153,969 of JAKTYF010000016.1, forward strand.
TTTGTCCGTGTCAATTTTGTTGAAGCTGGAAAATTATCAACGATCACCAAAACTAAAGAAAAATTTAATTAGCGATACATAGTATACTTAGTAGTAAAGAAATATAAGAAATTAAAGATGTCTACTGAAGCTTCTGTCTCATACGCCGCCTTAATCTTGGCTGATGCTGAAATTGAAATTACCTCTGACAAATTATTAGCTGTCACCAAGGCTGCTGGTGCCTCTGTTGAAAACGTCTGGGCCGATATCTACGCTAAGGCTTTAGAAGGTAAGGACTTAAAGGAATTATTATTCTCCTTCGCTGCTGCTGCTCCTGCTGCTGCTTCTGCTGGCGGTGCTGCAGCTGCTGCTTCCGGTGATGCTCCAGCCGCTGCTGAAGAAGCTGCTGCTGAAGAAGCTGAAGAATCCGATGAAGATATGGGTATGGGTTTATTCGATTAGATTTAGTCAATTAGCAAACATTGAAGAACTATTACAAAATTATTACTTCAAATTAAGAAGAGAGAATAGGATATTTATTCCCAATAATCATAAATTTCCATTTTTGCATGATTTTATTTAATGAATGCATGGTTTTTTTTATCTTGTCTTATAAATAATACGGTTGTATCATATTGTATGTTTAGATGATGTAGTTATTGTTTAATCGTTTAATACTGTTGTTTGAAAAGATTCGTGAGAAACGTCTGTTAAGTCTAAATTTGTCGCCCTTCAAGACTAGTAAGATACCAGACTTTTTTCATCACTCGAAATTCTATTCTTTTTAGGAAGTCAAGGCAACATTCTAAGCCTTATTTCAGAACAAATCAAATTCATTTCTCTGTTGTTTAAATCTATCAACTCCAGTAGGTCCAGTAGGCTTTTACTGTTCTTCCGTAACTATTAGACCCGAACCGTATCAATTACTAGACATCCCGTTCTATTCGAACCTTCGATGATGTAATGATCTATTCGGAACCATCGAATCTTCAATGCACCAATATGCACAGATTGGTTTCACTAGTCTCCTTACACAGATAATGCTTGCTAATTGCCTACTTTTTCTATTAACTATAGTTTTACAATGCATTATTTAAGATAATAGTTGAATAAAACAAGTGTTGGTTCATGGGCAAATCAAATATGCTGACATACACTCTGATCAGTGTGTTTCTCATCAAACAGAGGACTACCTAAATTATAATAAATGTGGTGTGGTACCGCTGAAGAACTAATGATTATATCGTTGTATGCGCTTAATAAGCAAGCACATTAATAGCAGTGAACCTACATAATTCGGTTGTATCGCAAATGAGAAATTCTGATGCGAATTACGACTGCGGGCATAAAATGCATCGGAACGAAAAATTTGGTTATTTCCTTTAGCTCCGAGCCGCTCCAAAAATTTGTAATCCAATTGAAAAAGTAGAAAACGCTATTTCCGCTTAAGAGCCGATGACTAATATCGAATATTTCTATATAAATAACTGATTGTTCCCGTTCGGTTCGAACTTCTCAGCAGGAGATAGTTAAGTAATTTTAGTATCTACTATAATACGATAATGCGGACAGCTTTAGAGAATAATATGTCATTTGCGCAAACGTACATATTTGCCTCGACAGTAAGAAACAAATTGACTAAAGAAGCATCGAATCCAAATTCTAGCCTTAGAGTATTGGTAACGCAAGCTAATATGTTAGATAACATTATGGATCACCTTGCCGAAGAAACGGATAAACGCGCCAACCATGGGGCGGCATCGCTTGATGGCAATCTTAAACATGTTAGCTTCCAGTTACCTGAGAGAAAGAAAGAAGAAATTCCTACTAATATCACTGAGTATGAAGTGGGGCCTGAATCGGATTCAGATTCAGGCTCGGATTCTTATTCTGATGACGACGATGACTCAGATGGCGAATCGGACTATTACTACTCAGATTCTGATGAAGAGGAAGAAACACAAGCACCGGTACGGATAGCGAAGGTTCAATCTTACAAACAATTGCCATCAATGGACCTTTCAAAATACCCTATAGATGAAGAAATCATGCATGTTGAAGATAGTGAAATCCCTGAGCTTTCTAGAAGCTTATCTTTGACAGATGATGAAAATTCGTCTTTAACAGACGAAGAAGATCTTGAACGGCCTAATTATACATATGTTCCTGCTAATCGTTCCGCATCGCACAATAATTCGAAAACAGAAGATGAAAACAGAAATAGAAATGATTTGTTGATAACGAATTCGTCAGACCATTATGCTGGCCACAATGACAGCCCAAGCACATTCGCTATAGAGAGCATTTTTTAATGGTAAATTTATATTTCTTATGATGACACGATTACGATTATGATTACGACAACGATGTCAACGACTTTTACTTAATTACATATTTTTATCATTATATTTATTAGAATAGAGATGTTAAAAATGATCAGGCTGTAGACTTGCAAAATTCGTGTTTCCTAGGTTCCGGCTTAAGCACAACATACTTAGCAGTTTCTGCAGAGTATTGATTCAATCGTTATTGTGTCAACATAGATTTGAATCTAATTGTCTTCTCCATACGAATATCACCTAAGACCCCTATTAAAATTATCGGCGTAACATCGGCCGCAACTTTCCTGAATTGTTCAATCAGTGCTCTCAATAGACAATTATACGACGTAGAATAGTTATATCCGCGCACTAGTAAGTTTACGGCAGATCGGTTCAAGATATAAAGCCGAACCGTTACCAGCAATTTTTGTAATGTGTAAGTAGTGGTCTCCATATTTTCTCCTCGTTGTTAACGGCTTCAGTATTCTATTCAAGAATTTCTACCTATCTTAAAATCTTATGAGGTTTCATTATTCCATATTACATAAATAAAGTTGTTTTTTCTTAATATAGTAACTCGAATTAACATGCTATACAACAGAAATGTATAACAATAGTCATTAATATATACTTTCAAGTTACAAATTAATTTATCTAATTCCTTGTATACAGCATCTCTAACTTATGTAGCTAGTTTTGTAAATGTAAGCTCAATTCTAAAATAATACAACAAGTCTGCCTCCTTAGCTTAGTGGTAGAGCGTTGCACTTGTAATGCAAAGGTCGCTAGTTCAATTCTGGCAGGAGGCATTTTTTTTGAAAAAGCTTTTTTACTATACTTCTCGCGAGTAGCTTTTCCCTAGCTGACTACACGAAAGCATTTTCATACTTCATTATGTGCAGTATTACACATCGAACAAAAAACAACCACAAATCATTTCGTAAACATACACTTATAAATGATCAATTAAGAATGTCAGGTATATTAAAATGGATGGTTCCTTTGACCATCTTTAGTTACATAGTTTATGTTATCAATTTCATCTGTCCACAACAGCTGTCTGCTATTGATAATTTGACCTGTGAAAGCTATGCGTATATTAAACCTTCGGTTGACCCATATATCAATATCGTGACCACTAAACTGGGACAGATTATTACTAAACTTCTCCTTGATCCATATTTCTCTCATATGAAAGAGAGATCAAGTGAATTATGTATGACCTTGAAACCATGGACGACTCAATTCAGAGAAAAAGTTCCTGGAATGACTAACAAAATCAATGCCGTCGAGACATCGTTAAATAATTTTATAGAATCAACCACGTTTTACTTAAAGATCAGGATTATACCAAAGTTAAACGTATGGTTTAATGGGTTGATGGTTCATTTCCAACTTGGTCTTACGAAGTCATGGGAGTGGTTGAAATTGAAGACGCAAATAATTTGGGTTGAATTGAGTTATAGACTTCATGATTTATTTTCAAATCAAGTTAAACCATATATGAAGATCTACTTGTACAAGGTGCAAAATAACTCGTCGTATTTAATTTTGAAGCATTACTTCCATAAATATAAGTTGGATGTAGCAGTTGATTGGATCTCCTGTTGCTATAGGAATTTAATGGATGTTAATAATTTTCAAGAAAAGAGTGAGTTTTTGAGAAACGAATTCAAAAACTTGATGCATTTTAAGTCGGGTATGATACCGCACGGAAATGAGGCTGAGGTATCAGAAGTTGTCAAGGATATACTTGAAGAGATTACAAGTCCAACGGTTATATTCACGACCAGTTCATTTGTTTCTGAGGATTCTACAGCATCATCTCTTACTTTCAATTTCACGACTTCTGTTATGGCTGATTCTTCAAGCGAAGAATCAGATAGTGATAGCGAAGAGCCAATTACTATTCTGATGACTACTACTAGAACTGTGACTTTAGAAACTGGAACTAAAGACCCAAATTATGTTGACAATTCCTTCATCCATAAGATTGAAGAAGAAATCAATTATTGGGAAACTAAAGTTAATAGGACATTAAATTCAGCATTCAAGAATTTGTCCAAAGATATGTCCGTGATAATAAATTCTAACATTGATGCAATCAAGCCAACCTTATCAGATAAGTTCACGAAAATACAACAGACTAACTATAAGCATTATCAAGAGTTAAATTTAATGATAAATGCAATTGATAAGGACTCTGCACAAATTCAAGAGGAGAAAAGAATAATCGAAAACAATGGTGATTCCAACAGCAAATATGTTTCAAGACAAGACATGAGAGATAAAATCAGCGAATCCTTGACTTATTGTGAATCTGAATTAAACGCTATTAGGGAATCTATTCAAAAGGATCATCAACACATCTTAAAAGAATATTTCAAAGAAATTCAAGACACTATTGACGTGTTGGAATCATTTGCCGAATTAACAATTCAAGAGTTCTCGAATAGATTACACTCTTTAATAACGATACTAGAGAATGAACATGACTTCGAGGAAGAAATAACTTGGAAATTCTGGAAAAGATTTCATAAAATAAAACAAGACATTTTCAATGCAAGAGATTTGGTTTTTAACGAAGCAAACAACTATCAAGAAGACTTTTCAATCAATATCATTCCAGTTGGATTAGAATCTTGGAACACTTATTTGAAAAACATATATTTCCACACTAACTTTTTAACCAATGATAATGAGGAATATTTGAAATTGGTTAGGGCTAAAGCTAACGTGGCCTTTCAATTAAGAGAAGGTTTAATAGACAAATTGAAAGAGCCTATAAAATCAGACGATGGTGGTCAATCAGAATCAGAAACCATCGAAGTCAATGAAGAGCAACAAGCGGAAACACTCAAGCAAGAAAGTCCGATTGATATTAAGGAATCAGAAGGTTCTACTCTGGATTACGAATCCGGTGCAGATAGTATCGCAGAATCTGAATCGGAAGATCTAGATTGATTAAGTATTTCATACAAGATAATGTTATCATATGTATGTATGTATATAATATTATAAGTGCATTCTTTAACCTATTCTACTTGTAAGTCAGTTACAGTTCTTGGAGTATGAGGTTGATATGTGTTCATGCAGATCAAACCATGTATCTTTAATCCTTAGTCTCTGTCCCATAACCAAGTAAATTTCTCTATACGTTAATGATTGCTATTTTCTATATCGATTACTTTTATTAACTATTTATATATTGTAAAGCTGCAGCTTCCTCACATTGTATGAGGTTTGATTCTATATATAAAGACAACTACTCGAATTCGCCTACATTCAAAATCACACTCATCTTTATGCGTATATTACTATATATACAAAGTAAATAACTTAAGTCTCAAATTTTACAGGTTTTAGGCCAATTTTGGAGCAATTTGGTCAGCATAGAATGCTTGAACTCTAGCCCATTGTTGTGTCAAGTGTTGGGCGACGTGGTATTCAACAACTTCAAAAAATTCGAAAAACTTGATTACTAACGGATAAATACTTTGATAGTAAGAAGCTTTTACAACTTCTAATTTAGCATCAACTGAGTATTGTTTGAACAAGTCGTGAGAACGAACGTGTTGATCAAAATATTTGCCAACAGTTTCAATATATGGATTGACAAAATGGACACCCTTGTTCAATCCATCACATAACATGCTGTGATGGTGAGATAATGGGTGGAAAACTGACTCGATTCCATGTTCTAATGGCGATTCATCCAACTTACTACATTTGTAAGTTAATAAATATAATGCATAGATAACCAAGAAACTTGAGATATAGCACTTAAGACGACCAGCAAATGACATTTTAATGAATATTATTGATAAATTATTATTTTAGTATATCTTAAAAATATTGTTAAAAAGAATAATCGAAATTAATTACGTAGCAATCCTGGAAGTTCGTTGACATTAACTGAAGGATAGCATTTTTTAAAAATCTCATTAATTGTTTTCATGTGCGTACAATTTGTTATTGAATTTCCCTATTAGGAAATATCATTAATATATTGCAAAATCTTGGTTCGCTTTGAATTTATGTGAAAGCATTAGAATAAAATTAAAGCTATTCTTTGGAACACTAGTTAATAGAAATGACTGAAATAGGTAACGAGAATACTTATAGTCCTACAAGGATCAATAAAAGAAAATCATATTCAATATTGAATCCTGTGAGTCAAAGAACTCTCGATATCACTACAAACAAGAATGATAGAATAATATCTGAATCTACTGGGTTAGTAAAGTTTTCACTCTCACCACATAAGGCGGAATCAGAAAAAGTCAAGACCACACCGCCAGAACTGAGAGGGAAATCAGGGTTACCAGTGTATGTGCCAATCAACGAAACAGTTATTGAGCAGAACGAATTTTCACAAGAAGATTTGATGATCCAGTTTGCTTCTAAGCAGAGACAACTCATTGAATTAGAAAAACAAGTAGAGACTACCAAATTTGAGCTAGCCGAAATATCTTCCAAGATTGCGAAGGATATCGAACAGCCTAAAGAATATTCAAGTATGGGTAGCTTTAATAATTTTAATAACTTGAATAATTTAAAAAAAAAAGCATCAAACATCTTCCAAATTAACCAGGGAGTGCCTCAGAATAGAAGTGAAGGAGCATTAAAGTCACCAGATGCCAAAATGAAGGGTCCTAGTACATTTCCGTCATTAGGTCCAGCTAAATCAATAAACAACTTTACTAATTATTTCACTAAAGTGCAAGATCAAATAAGCCAAACCCAACTAAATACCCCGGTACTTAAAAATTTTGTAAAAGATGTCAAAAATAAGATTGAAATTAATGACAACGATAAACTCAAAACATTCTTGGTAGCGCAACAGAATGAATTCGATGAATTTACCACAAAGACATCAAAATTTGTCAATGGATTATTTAATAACACATCAACTAACGCCGATATGGACAAAGAAGATATGGCCAATAGTTCTTTTAATTTCGAAGCCATAGAAGATGCAGATAAAGAAGGTGTCTTAGACTCTGATGTTTCACTAAGTCAAGATGATACGACATTCGGGGATGAACAAGGCATAGTAGATATAGACGACTACAACAGTAGTTTTGAAGAGGAAGTAATAAATAAATAGATTATCGAAACGAATTGCATTTACATACTCATACTCTATTCATAATTTACGTCTAAATAAATTTATTAATATTAATTGTCTTCGTCTAACCAACCTTTCGCTCTATCGACTGCTTTTTCCCACCTCTTCCAATATCTTCTTCTATCTGCATCAGGCAATTTCGCTTTGAAATTATTCTTTTCTTCGTCCCGTCCACTGATCTTTTCATAAATATCATCAAAATCTTTCCAAATTCTTTCTTCTTCGTCCTCAAATGACAAGCCTGCTGCGATTGCTGCACCTAATGCGGTACATTCAGATATGGTTGCTCTCTTAACTGTGACACATGGCCCTAATACGTCCGCCTGAATCTGCAACACATCGTCAGCCTTTGACATACCTCCATCTACAGATAATGTAGATAATGGTTTCTTCTCATTTTGCTTATTTAAGGCTTCCTCTAAGAAATCCTCACTAGCCCCTGCATCATTAGCCATTGCCCTTAAAATGGCTCTGACCTGATAACAGACACCTTCTAATGCAGCTCTTGCGATATGAGAAGAAGATGTGTATTGCGTCATACCAAAGATAGTACCTCTGGCTCCGCCATCCCAGTATGGAGCATACAACCCCGAGAATGCTGGAATAAACACAACCCCACCAGAATTATCAACCTGAGATGCTAATGGTCCCACATCTTTAGCATGCTCGATTAATTTCAAGTTATCTCTCAACCATTGAATAATCGAACCCGCAACTGCAATTGAACCTTCTAATGCGTAATGAGGATTGGCGTCTTCCGCTTTTAAGTTAGGGAACCAAAAACCTATTGTCGTTAATGTACCATGCTCAGAAATTAACTTACGATTACCCGTATTATATAATAAGAAACAACCGGTACCATAGGTACACTTAGCTGAACCAGGTTTAAATGCTAATTGACCTACTAACGAAGCCGACTGATCACCAAGACACCCACAGATTGGAACACCTGTAATCGTTTTTAAGATTTCATAAGCTTCTGGAGTAATCTTGTTGTGGAATCCTAAGTTCGACAAGTTTGGAGCCGCAAAGGATCCGTAAAATTCAGAACTCGAAACAATTTTAGGTAAAGAAACCCTTGTTGGATCAATACCCCAAAAATCTAATAAATCATCATCATAATCCTTTGTTTCTAAATCCATAAAATAAGTTCTGGATGCATTAGTGACGTCTGATACAAAGGATTTTTGCTTCGTTAAATGGTAAATTAACCACGTATCGACTGTACCAAACATCAAGTTACCGTCACCTTTCTCGTATTCATCCTTTATTGCATCATCGTTATCTATCAACCAACGCAACTTAGCTGCAGAAAAGTATGTAGATAATGGCAAACCAGTCTTTTGCTTCAATTCTTCCTTTCTCTCTTCGTCAATTGTTTTTTCCAAATGTTGAACAATCTCGGATGTTCTGGTATCAGTCCATGTAATACCATTACTGAAAGGCTTACCTGTCTTCCTCGACCACACAATTGTGGTTTCTCTCATATTGGCAATACCAATAGCTTTAACCTTATATTTAACCTTTAATTCAGGGTTTTGGTTTATTTTTCTCAAGGTAATTAAACAAGCCACTAAACACTGAACAGCATTAGCCAAAATATGAACAGGCATACATTCCACCCATCCTGGCTGTGGAAATCTCAAAGTTGGCCCGACACTAGCAGCATTGTTTTCAATCTCAATATCGTCCGTAATGGAAATAGCAATACCTTCCGCCGTGAAAATAGGCGCATTATGTCTCATAAGAGACGATCTTCTTCTAAACTGCTCTTTGTTTTCTGATTCCGCGGGTGCCTCGGAGGCGGTGGTGGAATATTCGATTTGATGTTTGGCCACTTCGATACCTTCTTGACTAAATAATATAGCCCTCGCTGAAGTTGTACCTATATCAATAGTGGCAACCAAAGGCTGCGTCGGAGCGTTACTTTGACGACGTGGCATGTTTATTTCTCCTAATACGAAATAATCTTCAATGAATTTATTTATATGTTGGACAATCTGAACTTTAAATTTTCCAGGCGATTCGCAATAAAGATATGGGGAAACTTACCGTTCTGAATACCGAGCTGAAATTTACTATAACAAATTTCGCCAATTTGTGATTATAACTTGTCTATTTCTCTATTATGAAGAGAAGATCTAATCGCTATATAAGAATTAACAAAACTTATATATTTTTCATTACGTAGTGAAAATAATTTCGAATACATTGCTATTGGCTATGAACTGGTAAGGATCTCCAAGTGGGGGCTATGTGCGGGTAATTTTGGTGCTAGAATTAAAAAATTGAAAGATTGCAGCAGCAAAATACAATTACCCGCATATCAGACATATGCGGGTTATCTTAATACCACGGTTAAACTGACTTGCTTCCTTGAAATAGGATCCCTCGATGCACTAATAGATACGATGAGATTGCTATACACTCATGGCGAACACATACATTGACGTCATTTTGCGAAAACGTTCCTATTGGAAGCACGTAGAATCAAACGCAGCATTGTAGTCGACAAAAGATTGCTATAGGCGAATAATTCGGAATTGCGTTCACAAATCTGGTTTTCGAGAAAAGAGTGCGGTCCGCACCGAATTGTGCGAAGTATGCCTAAGCGGTTCTAAATCCGCAGACTTGTGCGGCGTCTATTAATCGATCAGTTAGCTTGCATACGCTCTAAACACATACTATAAGATAAACCGTATGCATAAAATATAGATAAGCCATATAGAGAAGCCGACTAGATGCCAAAGTAACATCGTGTTGTTCGTATAAGTTTATTTTTCAATTGAAGGAATGTGTATGTCTAAGCGTATTACTTGGGGGAAAGATGTATCAGTCTTTCTTGAAACGTACCAGAATTTTTTTCCACACTATTATCACGGACGGAAATGGAAATCACAAAGACTATAACACCAAAGACTAAATAATAAAAAGGTCTGTAACTTGGATATTGCAGAACAAATATTAATAGTACGCACAGATGTATTGTGATAAATGGAATAGGAAACAGGAAAATGTGGCACTATGCCGGAGGTAACGAAAATAGGTCTTTAATTGCAAATTATTCAAAGGTGTTTGAATATAAATAAGAGCAAAAGCATTTGAGAGTGGTACCATGTGAAAAACATTACCAATAACTTTACTTGTAACTATTTAAGAACATTTTAAAAACATTTTAAAACCAATTTAAAAACATGCTATACTTGAAAGTTGTATTGCTGGTTTTATTTATCATCACATTCGCTGAGTCTTTGGTACTTAAAAGACAGATGATTCACACATCCAATCGTGAATATGTTAAAAGAAGTAGTAATACACCGATTAGGTTTGGAAAGAGACAAAATAATTGTAAATCCAAGAGTTTATCCAAGGTTGTTTCTTCAACATCTTCGGATTGGACTGACCAATTCACACAAAACCCAAGCCATGAGACAACTACGTAACAGTCTGCGTGATTGATTGCTAATAGTCTTTATAAAACATACCTATGTATATATTTACGTAAGTGATACGTTTCATTTCGAATAAATACTTATATATTTGCATCAGTGGGTAATCTATATTTTATCTTTATCTTTATAATGCTTATCTTTGACAAACTCTAAACCTTCTCCCTCATAACTAGTTAAACCGCTGACTTCAACAAGCCCCTCGTCATCGATAATTCCTCCATTCTCAATAACCCATCTAGTTCCTAATTTGAGATATGCTTCTCTACAAGTGGTTGGAGTGTCATTTTTAGCTCCATCAGCATTCTTCAATGGTGAAAATTCATCAGATCTCTCAACTTCTAAACAACCGAATTTAGATAGTTCAACGGATGGGAAAACATCAAAAATGAATTGCTCTAACTTAATACCGTTAGGCTCAGCTGGCTTCACAAATTCACCTTGCTCGTTCAAGAATGGAATTTTTTTTTTCGCAATATGGAATGGTAAATATTCTTGAGATGAAGTCCACTTTGGAATCATTCTCTTCAACAAATCAACTGAATAATAATGATTAACAATATTAGCGGCTCTTAAAAATAATTTCAGTGGATCATTTTCTTCAGTCTTGTTAGCTAATTCTGACGAAATTTCAGAATATTCAATAACGCAGGGTTTCTTCTTGTCTTCATCGAGAACAATCAAACCAACACTTTCGTTAGCATCTCTCTTTCTAACAACTTTTGTAGCCAATTCAAAGTTCCTTTCAATTACAAAACCCAAGAAAGTTGGGTCGGAAACCTTGACAAGCGAATTATCAACGCAATACATATGGATATGTTTAATACCTTTTTTCTCAAAATCATCTAAAATGCCATTTGTCGCAATAGCTTTATAGAGACCACCATTACCATCTGGAGATTCACAATATTCGTTCTTTGAATTTAGCAAAATCTTAGATCCATTTAAATTGAAACATGGCAATGTGCCTTGATTAAAGAACACTATTTGTTTCTTATTCAACCCAAACCAATTATTTTGTTCGAAGAACTTTTCTGTTGGTGATCTAGTTGGACCACTGGTCATTATGTACCAATATAAAGTAGGGTTCGAACTGGGAAAGCGGGATTTAGCTAAGCTTTGGACTTTCAAAATCTTTTCTGCTTGAATTTGATATAATGAATTTTCAGACGGTAATTTAACATTATAACAACCTTTTGGATCTGATGATCCTAATCTTGTTCCTTGACCACCAGCCATCAACAAAACACCAACTTCATTATCAGCAATAGCCTTTAATCCTAGAGTTGACCACGTATCCTTGATATTTTTATCGATATCCAAAGTTGATGCACAGCACCCCGAAGGTAATTGAGTAAAATTCTTAGATGACACGTTGGCAGATGAAAATTTGATTGCATCTTGAACAGTCGATATTAATGCTGAAGGGTCCTTAAGTTTAGATAGTTGATTTATAAAGGATGATCGTTCATCATTGTTTAAGGTCTCATAATATAAGAACAATTGTTCTTGATCTGCCTCTCTAAATGATTCTATGATTGATTCAGACATTTTAATTTAAAACAACTCTTTTTAATATTTTGCCAATTTGATAACAAGGCAGCTACGTTCGCTTTATGTAGTTGAAATTAGGATTCTTACGTGCAACGCCTTAGTTTTAAAGTTGAAATCGTATAATCATTAACTAGTTTGTAGCAGTACTAAAATTCGCAAATCTATTTTTACTTTTGCCAATAAATATGAATTAGGTAATATTTTTAATATGAGCAAAACACTGGCGAGCCCAAAATAATTATGCAAAATAACTACATTATCATATGATTATTTATACATAAATTTTATCTACTTATTAGTTTATATAAATAAGTAACACAACATATATAATATTAAAAAATGTGTGGATAGGGTCAGACAAATAAAGCAAATACAGTACCAATAGCCGTAGTTAAAACAAAAGTACCACAAACTAAAGCATTAGCATTGGAAGATTTACTCGAAGAACTAGAACCAGAACCAGAACCAGAATTGGAGCTGGAGTCTGTTGATGAAGATGACGAAGAGGTGGACGAAGAACCAGACTTCGATGAAGACTTCTTCTCCTTCTTTGGTGCGGAACATTTAGGACTCTTACCACCCTTGACAACCTTCTTAAGCTTCTTCTTGAATGAAGAACAATCAAATTCATCGGAATCAGTCTTGAAAGTAAAAGTACCATCAACCTTCTTCAACTTAGGTAAGGTGAAATTAGCAATGTCACCTTCGATATTAACAGCACCCTTAACAGTTGACAAATGAGAAAACGAGTCTTCCATATCTTCTAATTCAGTATTGTTGTACATCCTGAATTCTCCACCAATAGATTTTAATTTCTCTACAGAGAGTTCAGTTAAATCATCGTTGGCGAAAATTTGTAAAGATCCACCAACTTCCTTCAACTTTTTAAATTCAATAGATTCGAAAGTGTTGTATGCAAGGTTGAAAGTACCGTTAACTTTGGTCAAGTTGCTAGCTGAGAATTCAGCAACGTCTTGAATAGTCAAGTTTGAAGCCCAGATCAATTGGTCTAATTTGACTTCACATTCATCACTGTTAAAACTGAAAACCAAACTATCCTTAACAGATTCTAACGATGATAAGTCGATATATGAGATATTCTTGTTATTATCCACATCTAAAGAACCTATAGTATTATAGTTAATTAACCCATCCAATGAAGATAAAGCAGTATCTGAGATTTTTATAGAACCAGCTTCAGAAATACCTTTGTTTAAATTCAAAATAGCAAATGATGGTAAAGAAACTAAGGATAACTTTTCCACCTTGGATAAAGACGTTAAATCAAGCGAATGTAATTGAGTGTAAGCTTCAATACTTAAAGAACCACTGATTTTTTCTAACTTATTAAAGTTTAAGTCAGTAACAGACGAAGAGTTTTTTAACTTTAAGTCACCCTTAAGTTCTTTAATGTTACTGAAGTCAAGACTAGTAATTTCATCACCCTTGATTTCGATTTTCCCATCTAAAGTTGGACAGGAGTTCAACTCTGAAGCAGCACTAGCTGCTGTAATAGTCGTGGAAAATGAACATTTGTCCTTGGCTTGAACACCAGAAAAACTGAGGCAAGTAGCCAAAGTAAATAATACTGTTTTAAATTGCATTGTAAAGTTCAAACACCAGAAGTCTCAAACGAATGTATTAGCTTGGTGCACTTCAATAAAAAAACAATATATTAGAATTTAGTTGAAAAGAAAAATTACCAAGAAAAAATATCGAATTTTTGACACTCCGGGATTCTTGGAATAATTTATAAAAAAAATTGTTCGATAAATAAAACCTGATTACTGTACACAAAGGAAAGCCTGAAAATATATGTACGAATCACCACAGGTTCTTAGTACTCGCCAAACCTTATTATACACGTGAAAATTTTTACCGATCAAAATAGGGCCTAAAAGCAGAGCTCAAACTGTCCGACAAGGTACACACATTGAGGAACAATAAAAGGTACGTGGAGTGTATATGTTGGCTCGACAATGTGCCGGTTTAATATGTTTATTTATTTATTTAGTGTTGTTGGTGCACACTCGCGTAACTAAAATTCCTTTTAAACTGAAAAATTTAGAGGACCGCGTTTCGCCAATTTCCCGAATCTTCCAATGATAGAACAAGTACACCGTAAATTGTGGAATACCGATCCCTGAAGTCCATTGACTAGCCACGGTATAACTACCATAAACTTCTAGGCTTTAGTATTATTTCTACGAAAAGGTTATATACAAGCATATAGCAAGCATACGAAATAGAATTCTACTTCGAAGCAGAATAATAGAATGAATAACAAGATGGCGCAGTTTTAGAACTGTTCTACAACAATTCTACTAAATATTGAGGCTTCACTAACTTCAATTAAGTAATGCATTTATGAGCACTTGTTCCGCGAATTTAAAGAGGCAGTGATGCGGTGTTTGTTGATATCAACTGATAGTGCCACACGATTAAAAAAGACACTGAAATTCATACGATTTAATGTAAGGTTTTAACAAAATATTCTGTACTGATCAACATTACCTAAAACAGATATGTTAAAGCATTGTGTTAGACCCATCGTTTATTGACAAAGATAATTTGAAGGAAATTTTTTTGGAATCAAGTTATTGAGTCGCACAAGGGTTGAATGGGTACTAACATACTATTTAGTATATAAATATATCGTACTTTGGGTTGAGGCGAGCTAACGAATAATATTTGACCTTGTAGTATATTAGTATTATTGAAGCCCATATGTAGAGTTTTGCAATAATACACGTGATTTTTGTTAGAAATATTATACGTAAACAATTTTTACCTTGCAGTCAAATACCAAAGGAAGCAGACAAAACTGAGATCGTATGCCATATATCAATAATTTTTTATCCTCTGCCTATGATGCAATTGGATTGTATTGTATATGTTTCTGGTCAAAATGCCGATTATCTTCGAATTATTAAGAGAAAAAGTATTCAAACTAATAAATATGCAGTCAAAATGCAAAACCCGTCCTCTTAATATTACCCCAGTTCTGGTTAGCTCTATGGTTGTATTCTTTATGTTCCGCAAGAAACAATATCTAATTCGTCACAAAACATTTAGAGAACTTTTATGATTTATTACATTGGCACTTTTCTCAAATTTATGATATCTCAAAGTAGAAAAACATGAACATATTTATTTCATTCAAGTGATAGCAGCCATTAACTTCATTATATGGCTTAGTTAATGTTGAAAGAAAAATCCATAGAAGCCTTCTCGTTTATTGGTTATTTGCAACAATTAGTGGTATTTTCTTATATATACTGCATATAAAGAAAAGGAAGATATTACTATATTTGAATCAAATGTAAATAAACAACTTATATTCGAATGTAGAAAATCAAAACAAAAACTAGAATTGTTTGTATCAGTATCGCAATCAACTAGATACTTAATCAATATCTTAAGTTTATCGGTGCTATTTCTTCAAATTGAAGAATTATTTGAAGTAGTGGAATATGACTTCTTCAAGAGAGAACGATATTTTCAAACATGAGAATGGTATGTATTTTATATGACAAAACCAATTTAATTTGGCCAGGCTTCATGACTGTGATGACTTAAGTTTTCAATGAGGAATAAGCTTATTAACCTCATAACAGAATCCGTTGACTTATTATTACAGGAAATGAATCAAAATCCGAATTCGTTAGACGCGTCAGAAGCAAGTAATGGCAGGGAATCTATTTCGCTGAACAATTCTCCAACTAAACCATTAAGTTTCCCTAAATCAAACTTAGACAACACTAATTCGACTCCCAACCTAGATTTAACTAATAAAGAGTTTAACTCTAGTTCTGATACATGCATAAGTGAGTCGGAACAACCAAGAATAACCAATGACGATAAAAGTAATAACAATTCCTTCGAACGCAATTTTAGCTTTGATGATTCTGATCAGATTGATAAGACCATTCAAAGAAAAATTAAATTGGAGGATGAAGAATTTTCGTTTATAACCCAAACTCCAATGACTTCTACTATAGATTTGAATAATCCCCATAAAGAAGAACAAGAAACTCTAAGCTATAATAATTCATCACCAAATAAATCGATCATGAAAAAAAATGATTCTTTATCTCCGTCAAAGAAAAGCGTCGTGTTTATCAACTCAACTCCTGAAATACACCATTATCCAGCTAATAAATTGAATATAACCAATACTTCAAGTGAAGGAAGTGTTGATCAATTACCACATGAATGGAACGAGCTTCCAAAGACATCTTTGTCTCAATCTTCAGATGATGGCAACCAAACTCCACCAGCACCACCACTTCATACGACTGATACATTTACTTCACTTTTACGTGATGATAAGGACAGGGAAGACGTTGACATAGATACATTGAATGAATTAAAATTACAACATCAAAATTTTAGTAATTTATCATTGAATGAAAAGCTCGATGTCTTCCTATCTAATAAACATGTAAAAACAGAAGGACTAGATGATCATTTACATCATTTAGATAATGCTGTTAAAAATAAGACAGGATCTAATATTCATGATTTGTCATTAAATTTGAAAAAACATGAACTTGCTGAAGTAGAGATTCCATTATGTTCATTGATGAAATCGTCTGAAGTTCATATAAAATCGGCCGGCTCTTCTCAATCGTCCTTACAATCATTGGTCGAAAGTAATCGATACTTGGAATCGAATGATCACCAATTCATGTCTAATAAAGGAATTGAACTTAATGATGGTATAAAAGGATTTTCCAATCACATAGTCGAGTCATTAATTCCTGGAATTAATGATATCGAGGACGAAGAAACTGTGTTAATGATGAAGACTCCATCAAAGAACCGTATAAGTGAATTAAAATTGTCGGAAAAAAATGACTCGGAGGATGATGAGTTTCATGATTCTTTTGACACAAATACTGAACAGTCAATTATGAATTTACTTAAGAGTGTCTCAAATTCTGATTTAGATAAAATACCTACACAGCTTCAAGCAGGAGATGTACCGATCAAACAAGAAGAAAATAGTAATATATTTGTTAAGGATGAGACAATAGAACCTACTAGAGACAAGAATGGAGCCCCATCGGATGATGAACAACAAAATATGGTGAAACCTGAACTTGCGAATAATGATGGAATTAGAAAACAATCAGATATTAATTATCATGAGTATGAAGCTAATTCAAAAATTGAGTCTGTTTCAGATTATGGTCGAACACATAAGGACATAAGGTTAATTAAACCAGAATTAAATTTTCAAGAAGATGAAGCAAACGGTTCGAATGAAGCAAAGAATGAAAATAATCAGACTTCGGTAGATGATATATCCGAAATAACAGACAACGCGAACAAATTTTCTATAAGAGATCATGTTGATAGTGATTGGAAGTTTGAGGATAGCAACGATGGAGATAGAGAAGATAACGATGACTATACAAATAATGAGTTGACAACAATTAACGATAATCTGGGTGAAAAGATGAGTAATTACATCAAGCCCAACTCGCATAGTTTGGGACGTCAAAGTATGTTGGATATTAATCTATCTCCTAATGTTTCCGTTAATTCATTGGAGTTTAAAGATGCGTCAGATAATTTTATTGGTAAAACATTGGCTCCTCGTCATGTTGATGAAGCCATTGACGCTACCCATCCCCCAATATCATTGAAAAGTTCAGCTGAAGAAATCAATGAATCAAATAAATCCAATGATGATTCTAATGAAAATGTTTTGGCCAATTCTTCAAACATAGCTCCCCCCGGAGAGATTACGTTACCACTAGTTGAAACAAATAATTATTCATCATTTGACGAACTTACAAAAAATCTAGAGAAGTCAAATAACTCATATGAAGAATCATTATCCGCCGAGAATGATGCGGATAATAAGCCTCTCAACTTTATTTCTATCTGGCATTCTCAAGAAAGACAAAAGAAACCATACAACACACAATCTAATAGCCATACTACATCAATTAATTATGAAACCAACAAAACTTCGGAAGCTGAATCAAATAGTAAAAAATTCAAATTTCCACCCTTTTTAAAACCTAAAAATTTCAAAGAAGTCAATATTATGTCAAGAAGAGTTGTCAGCCCAGGATTTGAAGATCTTCATGTTTCAGGGTTTTTACCAGAATTATCGGAAGATTCAGGATTCGGAAACCAATTCCGAAGTTTCAGAACTGGTTACAATATATCTAATATGAGCAATAATTCGCAATTAGCGGATGGTAATAGTCAAAACTCGACCAATTTGAATACGAGGAATGTTTTATCTAATCTTGATAATAATACTAACGTAATTGAGCCACCAAAACCAAAATATAGCATTCGGAAGACATTGAATCCGGATATGAACATAAACAAATCACTGAACCCAGAAGCAGATTCAAGTCGGACATTGAAACCAAAAGTGAATGCTGATAGAACTTTGAAATCGGGTTATACACCAGAGACACAGTTCAAGCCATCCAGGTTTAAAGTTCCATCCTTTGAAATTAAGAGAACTAATTCAACTTTGTCTCCAAGAAATCAATATAATGAGATCTTCGAGGACGTCGTTAAGCAACCGCCCACTATTAAAAGTCATGGTATGAAGACATTACCAAGTATGGATCGTGATGATGTGAAGCGGATATTGGCAACCAAAAGGGTTATAAGTCAAGATGAGTATTCAAGAGTTAAATTAGTAGGCAATAGTAAAAAGAATTCTATTGTTAATGAACCGAATGATAAATATGACGATATTCAACAACATGCATCCATTTGTAATGTTTCTGTTGAATCAAGCCCAAAAATTGACTCAGAAGTTTTACCTCATTTGGCTAATGAGTTGTTGAGAGTCCCATCTGCATTATTATCCAAGGATCAACTTTTCAATGAATTTGAATTTCATCCAAAGTGTTCTGATGTCATGTTTCATAACAATTCTCAATCTCCTTCTAGAACCAACTCTGTTATTCATAACAAGGAAATTGCCAATAATACTCCCATTGCGAATTATGATGCTTTAGATCTTCCGTCAAGTAATTTGGATATTAGAGAAGGTATCGAAAAACCGAATGAGCAGATAGAAGTTGAAAAGGTTGCATGTCCCGAAAATGCTGTTTCACCAAAGAAGACCTTTAATTTAACGCCAAACAGTGTATCACCAAAAAAGAAGAACTGCCCTATTAAGATTAATTCACCAATTAAATTAGCTAAGGGAAATCCTGACATCGCTAAGAAACCATTACCCTCATTATCGAAACCATCTCAGACAGAAAGCACACATAAATCATCAATTACTGGAGATGTTTTAGTAAATAATAAATTAAGAGATTCCCCAACAAAGAATGAATTGCAAGCTCCTCAAGCACATGGTTATAAGCCCAGCACAGTTTCTGTTCCATCGTTCTACTCTAATGATACAACAAATAAATCTTCAAATGAGTTAACCAAAAATTACCATGCTGGATGGCAACTGAAACAACAAGTCAATACTCCAATCACGGAAACCAAGGACAAAATTTCCCAATTACACGAAAGAGGAAGATTATTTTTGAAAGTTATTGGATTAAAAAATATTGATTTACCAGATATCAATGAACATCACGCAGATTTTTCTATTACGCTAGATAATGGTGTTCATTGTATCAAGACTTCCAACTATAAGATGGATTCGCATAATACCTTAATCAATAAGGAGTTTGAATTAACTGTTGGCGATTCTTTAGAATTTATTTTAACTATGAAAGCCAGCTATGAAAAATCAAGAGGCAAATTAGTTGAGGTTAAGGAAAGAAAGATCGTGAAATCGAAGAATAGGTTAAGTCGACTTTTCGGTTCTAAGGATATTATCACAACAACTAAGTTTGTACCTCAAGAATTAAAAGATAACTGGACTAATAAGATTGCTCAAGATGGATCATTTGCTAGATGTTATGTTGATTTGGATCAATATGAAGGTAAAATTACAGGTGAAGCTTGTAACTTCAACATAACCTGTTTCAATGAGTGGGAAACAATTGCTGGTAAAGATAATGGATCTAAGACTAGATGCCAGCCTTATAGAATTGGTCAACTTGAGGTCAAAATGTTGTTCGTTCCAAGAACTGATAATCAGGAAGTTTTACCCACCAGTATGAAATTTGCTCACGAATGCATCGAAGATTTACGCCAAGAATTCACTTCGACGTATGAAGGTTATTTGCATCAAGAAGGTGGGGATTGTGAAATATGGAAAAAGAGATTCTTCAAATTACAAGGTACATCATTGGTAGCTCATAGCGAATTCTCGCATAAAACCAGGGCGAAAATTAACCTTTCAAAGATTGTAGATGTAATATATGTGGACGAAGAGGATATTAATAAATCATCTGCAAACTATAGAAACTTTAGTGATGTTATCTTAGT
The DNA here is from genome assembly GCA_030564605.1 of Debaryomyces coudertii. Lineage (NCBI taxonomy): Eukaryota > Fungi > Ascomycota > Pichiomycetes > Serinales > Debaryomycetaceae > Debaryomyces > Debaryomyces coudertii. The sequence goes on from JAKTYF010000016.1 coordinate 174,785, forward strand.
ACCCCATTCATTTAAAATCAGATTCGCTAATGACGAAATGATTGACTTTGGGGCATCAAACAGATCCGAAAAACTTAGATGGATTGCAATCTTAGAAAAGATTGTTAACCGTAATAAATTCCGCCGTCAACCTTGGGTTAAATTAATGTTACAAGAAGCAAGTACCAAAGATCGTCAAAATGAAAGTTCTCGTACTAAAAAGATTTTTTAATTGTGTTTTTTATTTCGAATTACCTTTCAATTTTTTAGTATAATCTAAAATTCCAGTTCAAAAATATTTAGTGTAGTTTTTTATTGTTAGAAGTGGCCCTTTAATTAGTATAAAACTAATTATTGTTCGTTGATTGGAATACGTCAATCGTAATTTAATGTAACTTATTCATCTTTTAGCACTACATCTGTATTTCATTGTTATGAGATTATCTTCATCAGAACACACATTCATTTTTTTATTCGTATCATTAAATTTTATACTACTTGACAATGCAAACAGTTTTATCTTATTGACTTTGATAATGACACAAAACAACACTTTCTACACGTGACCAAAATGATGTTTTTCAAATACAACAGAATGAAGTTTAATTATTATTAATCCTTGTAGAATTATACTTGAACAAGAATCCAATGTCTGGAAATCATTCCGATGACGAAGATGCATATCTTTATGGATCTGATGATGATAATGACCAACCAGTCTTTAAGAAGCAGAAGGTAACGGAACAAGAAGAAGACTCTCAAGAAAAACTATCCAAATCAACTGCAGTAAGCAAAAGTGAGGTAGAAAAAAAGGATGATATCGAGAATGGAAGCAACGACGATAAAGATACTGATTCAGACGAGGATTCAGATTCAGATGACGATATAGAATTTGTTATAGGTGAAAGTGCGCCCAAAAGTGGCCAAACTATAACTACTTCAGGACCTCAAAATGATACAATCGACGCTGTTACAGATATGGATGTCGGTGACGATAAAAATGCTACAACAACTATTGTTTCCAATCAGGCAGGTAAGGTATCAAGTATTGACATAAATGCTGTTGCGCAATTGGATGGTAAGTCACTCACACAAGTAGATTTAGAGAAGCTTAAAGATAAACCTTGGAGATTTCCAGGGGCAGATATATCAGATTATTTTAACTATGGTTTTGACGAATTTACATGGACAGCCTACTGCTGCAAACAAGATAAGTTGAGAGGCGAGTTTAACCCCCAAAAATTGATGGCACAATTAATGAGTGGTGGTGCTGGGCAATCACCTATGTCGTCTAATAATAAAGGTGCAAGCAATACACCTACTAATAAACCATCTAATATGCTGCCACCAATGGGTATGCCACCAATGGGTATGATGCCACCAGGGATGCCAATGATGCCAGGAATGCCAAACATGCCAAATATGCCGGGAATGCCAGGAATGCCAGGAATGCCAGGAATGCCTAATATGCCTAATATGCCTAACATGCCTAACATGCCTAACATGTCTAACATGCCTAACATGCCTAACATGCCAAACATGCCAAGTTTCATGAACAATAATGGTAGGCCTGGCCAAGTACCGAATTTTCCTATTCCACCACCACCACCGCCTCAAAATAGGCGATAGGGTCTACAATACATATAAATAAATGTATATCACGAACGGCAATAAATAACTATTAAAAATCTCAACTGTATTAAACTATATATACGATATCATGAGTTAAATATGCCATTAAAACGAACATCATAAATGAAAGAAGCGAAATTAAAATTATTCATCGTCACTCTCTTCATCAGCCTCTTGAAGCCATTTAAGAAATGGCTTGGCAGCTTTACGAACTTTCTTCGAAATCTCCTTTGGCACATATTTTTTAGAAACCTTGGAACCCCAGGAAGTAATAACTTCTTCACTAATCAAATCTTTATCGTAAACAGTGACTAAAATTTTTGAAACTAATGGAATTAAGGCTTGGTTTTCTAATCCTAAATATCTCTCTAAACCACCCAAGAATCCCTTTTCAAAATCAGCATGATGGTCAATTAATTTTGCTAATAAACCTAAATGTTCTTCAATCTGTTCAATTATGTCATTATCGAATAAAGTTTGAGCCAATACTTGAACAGTCTCAGGATTTTCAAGAATGTCCAATTCAACGATCTTCTTATAAATATCAATATCACTAGGTAAATCATCTTTTGAGTTCTTCGATTCGTCCAACAACCATTCTCCTAATTGATTAAATTTCTCTTGGTTTTCATTCAAACTTAAACCTTCCAATTCTCTAGCTCTGGCTTCAATTGCTTCCTTGGACATATCAACTGCCCAATCATCATCCGCAATTTCAATAGTTTCATTTGCTAAAGCAGCAGCTTCAGCATTAATTTTTTTAGTTAAGACATCATCATCGTCATTTTGATCACCAGTAGATTTTTTTTCAGAAGCTTGTCCCGAAGCAATATCAGAAATTGATTTACCACCACCAACAACATTTGCTGTGGCAGTGGCTGATTTCTTGCCACTTTTACCACCTTTGCCACTTCCTGCTGGTGGGTTCTTCAAGATATATGAGTATAACTTATGTCTTGGATCAATTACTGAAATGTGACCACATGCCTTACAATCTCTTTGAAGGCTATCCTTTACTTTAATTTGAATTTCAGTTTCTGGATTTTTACAGCTAGCACATAAGACAAACTTATTAATGAAACCATCCAATGAATCTTGTAATTCGTTTGCATCATGACTACCATTAATTAAGCTACGCTCTGTGTTGGTCTGAGCACCGAGTTCGTAACCGAAATATTTAATAACATAGGCTGGTGACCTACCTAAAGCTCTAGCAACTTCAGCAACATTGACAATAACAGTTTTGATACCATTACCTCTACCTTCAACCTTTGATTGAATCAAAGGCATCTTATAACGATAGAACGGATCAGTGTTATCACGACAAATATTTACAAACGACATCTTGATGGATATTCGGATATTGTATTAATATATGAATGAACTTCTATAAATGAAATAAGTTTATCGTTAGAATGCAATCCTAATGTTTTAAGATTACTGTTGAAATTTTTTTGATGAATCGTAACATTTCTGTTCATTTTAAACCACGTGATCTAAGTTCGAAATATGAAAAATTTGGAGTGCATATGGTTTAAGGTATCCAGTGGTTGATTTATAGAATACAATGTAGCATGATATATTGCTCAATATCTATGTATTATTCTATATCTAGAAATATTCCTTACTAGCGTATACAGTGACATTAATAATGAAATCGATTATTTACATACAAGACAAGGAAACGCATGAGCCTTTGATAACACTATACACCTATTGGCATGAGAAAGATAGCCCTTCATCTTACCACAGCTGATTAGATTCGCCAAGATGCATTCAACTGAATCCAAACTATACATGCGATTATGAGATTCATTATACGATTGACTTGTTGAGTATTCTAATGCTAATTGCACAGCACTTAATGGAACGATATGTGATTTGGCGTCTGCATTTAAGGAGTTAATAAGCGAAACAGTCTTTTTCACAAGTTTCAAATAGCATAAGGATTTCATGAGTTCGAATAAAAGATAGAGATGCTTCTTCAATAGAATCAATTGGAATTTCGTTAACGCTTGGTTGAACTTTTGCAAATTACCATTCTGTACCGCATCAAAGAGATTGTCCTTATACATGTATTTCAACCTCGGAAATTTTTCCCAGACTACATTTGATGGAGATAATCTCTTGTTATATAGCTTTAGCGGCAATAAAATAATCAATATTTTCTCTGTTTGCTTTTCTACGCACTTTGGGTCTGTATAACAAGACAAAATCTCCATAGCCTTGACTAATTTCTCCTCACTTGCAGAAAAGTCCGCGTCATCGAGCGAAAGTAACGCACTATAGTACAAGTATGTAATCGCATATCTTTTGGAGGAAGTGGTACCACTTAATTTGGGTAAGTTAAACCTAGTTCCCTTCAAAGCTTTCTCGACTGACTTCGCCAATTCTAGCTTACCCAACTTGAAGTAAATCTTAATAAGGTTCCCCAAGAAAAAGTATATATCCAGCCTTTTAGACTGCGACAAATCAAGGTTTTTATCGTTCAACGATAACTTGAACAGCCCATTTATAGTCGCTGCTAGACACTCTAACGACGACGAGGAATTACCATACTCGTTATTCCCCAAATTGGAAAGCTCTATCTCCTCTTCTTCAGGAAAGTTTTTCAGTCTCACTTGATACACGCTTATTAATTCAGTGCATGCATTGATCAACGACTTATTGATCCAATTGGTTTGTGTTTCAGCTGCTCTGTTCAAATTATTCACCATCTCATTCAAGTCGAAAAACGATGCATTGATATTATTTTCAATATACACCGATTTCATTAGCTTCAAATAACTCTTCACAACATTACGGAATTTCTCTGGTAGAGGATGTAGATCGAAATCATTCGGTTCTGGGAAATGCGCTCTGACTGTTCCTTCGTTAAACCCTGGATTAATAGTTATGCAACCTCTAAGTTTTTGCGAGTCCTCGAGATTCACCAGCAAGCAAACCTTTTGGATGTAGTCAGACAATGGTGTATTCATAATCGACCTATTTCTTCATCATACACCATGTTAATTTAAACTACATATTACCATTTGTTGTTCCTTTGAAATATCACCATACTGCATATTATCTGATAGAACACAAAACCCCAATGTCTTCCCATTACCCTCTCTAGTTAATCCATAGACACTAGATTGACGGATCAAGGACAGTAAATGCTACCTCTAGATATACTGGCATGTAGATACCATAGTTGGTGATCAAATAAGTTTAGGTAAGGTATTTCCCAGCATTGCATTTAAAATAGGAGTAGCTCACGTCTTTTTATTACTCGTGTTGCTTATGTAAGCCAATGAAAAGTTCGCTAAAATCACTAACAAGTCTACTAATTACTTAACAAATTTTAAATAAGTTTATCAAGACTGAACCTTATTAGTAATAATCTATGGAATCTTAAGAATCATTAAGTAAATAATAAAGAGATATACATTCAAATCAAGAATCGCAAATAACCATAGCAAACTTGAGGATGAATAGTAATTTTAATAACAGTACTAATCCTTCACCTCCACCACCTTCAATATGTCTTACACCATCAAATACCCATAAAAATACCAACAAACCAAGAAGTAGGGCGGGCACCTTGCCATCGTCGTTTTTGACCGCAAGTTCCGGAGGTGGTCCTGTAAGTAATACAGGATCATTGTTGGAGGAAAGCAGTCCATTGACCAACTCGACAAGTTCGTTGGCGAATAGCTACAATTCAGATTCGTTGTGTTTACCTACGATGGACTCAATTTCGCTTGGGGTTTCTTCATCACCAAATGCACATGCCGTGGACATTCCAAGTGGAGGAACCAGCAGTTCAAGAAGGATGAGATCGGGATCATTGTTTTCTACGAATTCAATCTGGAACGATGATGCATTATCACTTCATTCACCGTCACAGGCTGGTAAGAATATGCTAGACAACGGTATCCAATCATTTGAACTTAACAATAATGCTAAGAATAATAATAATACTACTACTAATAATAACAGCAACATGAATGAAAACAACAATACGAACAATAATAATAGCTTGATAAGCCCCGTACTTAATGCTCAAAACTCTTCGATATCGAATCATCATCATAATCATAGTGATGATCTGTCCAATACTCCTACTTCTACTAATGATAATGTGAATATGAATAACAGTCAAAGATACAGATCATACACAACCACTGCCGCTATTCCCAATGTGAACTCGTCCTCATTGTCATTATCGAATAACACATATTCGATTGAACCGATGAACTCAGGTATGATAAGTAGCTCGCCCTTCGCGACTTCTAATAAAACTAATGATATAAATGCATTATTGGACAATTTAATGGTCAACATGAATAATAACCCTAATTCGAATAATACAAGACATAGATCTCAGACTTATTCTGGAACTACTCCTGTCTTAGCCGATTCTAATATTCGACTGCAATTACCACAACAACAGCAACAAGAACAATTGTTAGCTCAAAATTTATTTCAGCAAAACCCACAGCCAAATCGCTTATTAGGCGAAAAACCTTTATTACAGGACGATTTTGTTTTATCTCAATTAATGGTTACGACTAGCTTTGAGAACCCTAAATTGGGACCCACCAAAAACATTCTATTTGATAATTTGCCACAGTTTATTGATTCGAAAAAATTATGGTCCATCTTAAATAATTCTTTAGGGAATAATAGATCGCTTGGGAATATAAAAAGTGTGAGGATTTCATCAGCGAACACTTCGAAATTGGCGATGATAGAGTGTACGTCGGTTGATTTGGCAATGACCTTGAAGGCTAATTTTAGTCACTTGGAATTGGTGCCCGGGGTTATCATATACGTGGCATTTGCAAGGTTTGTTGAAACTTCAAATGGTACTTCAAATAGTACGGAATCTTCATACGTAAACGGAAACTCTGCTGCACGATTACAGCCACCATCGCAGAAGAATGGTGGTGTGCGCTCAGTTTTTGAAGCATCAAAGCCATCTCCTACGGATTTGTTATCTATTCAAGATAACTTGATGTCAGCTATAAATAAATTGTCAATAGCAAGTGAAGAAATCGATTTAAACAAAATCATCTCGATAATAAATAAATCAATTTCTTATCCAAATGAAAATTATCAAGATAATTTTGGCCCGTTACCTGATCCAATTCCATTGCGTCAATTTGATTCGCCTAAGTTGAGAGAATTACGGAAAATCTTGGAAAATAGTGAACACTCACCATCGCTGAATTCTACTGCGAATAACGCTTCAGATTCAGAGGATAATGAGCTTTCAAATAAAGTCATGAATCAATTAGAATTGGAAGAATTATGCTTGGCTATGTTGGATGAGTTACCAGAATTATGTTACGATTATCTCGGTAATACTATAATCCAAAAAATATTTACAGTTGTCGAATCACCTGTTATCAAGTTGATGATGGTTAAGGAAATCACTCCCTTTTTAACTCAATTAAGTATTCATAAGAATGGCACCTGGGCAATTCAAAAGATTATTAACTTATGTCAGGAAGACTACCAACAAAAGTATTTAATTGGCGCAAGCTTGAAACCGTATGCGGTAAAGTTATTTAATGATCAATTTGGTAATTATGTTTTGCAAGGTTGTCTTAAATTTTCTTCACCATTCAATGATTTCATGTTTGAGGCAATGTTAGATAATTTCCTTGAAATTAGTTTTGGTAGGTTCGGTGCAAGATGCATTAGAACTATTTTAGAAACAGCAAACGAAAGTAACGTGATTTCAAATGAACAGGTGATACTAGTTGCTGGATTAATCGTTGAGTTTGCCAATGAGTTGGTTGTTAATAATAATGGATCTTTGTTAATTACTTGGTTTTTGGATACATTTAATGGATGTGGTGTCAGTGAAGACAATAGGTTTGAACTATTGACAGAGAAATTTTTGCCCAACTTGGAGAAATTGTGTACCCATAAACTAGCGAATTTAACAATTCTTAAAATTTTAAATAATAGATCTGATCTAGATCTGAAGCAACGTATCATGAATTCTATTTTTGGCAAATTTGAAGAATATGAAGATGATTCAAATAGAACACCGTCAAAATTATTAGAAGCCATTTTAAATGAAAGTCAAGAATATTCAGCAGGACCATTGTTTGTTTATAAGATATTGTCGAATCCTTTATTACTAACAGTCAATGATGATAATGACTCTAATAGGAATGGTAGATATCAGCAATTCATTGTACTGCAAATTAGAAGAATTCTTTTAGAACTTAACATTATTAATTTCCAATCCTATAAAAAGTTGATGGATGAAGTTGGATTGTCTACAACAAGATTGAATAGATCTACGTCAATAGGTAACAGAAGGAATAAAAGAAGTGGTCGTACTAGCTCTAACGCGAATAAAATTTCACAATCAGCCCAAGTATCTCAACAACATTTAATTAATCCAATGGGCTATATGATGGGACAGACCGTATCATCTCAGAATACATCGATGCCACAACATTATGGAATACCACCCCAATTGCATCAGCAACAACATCAGCAACATCATCAGCAACAACATCAGCAACAACATCAGCAACAACATCAGCAACATCAGCAACATCAGCAACATCAGCAACAAGGATATCCTATGATGATGCCACCACAGACAATGATGCCCATGTTAAATCAACATCAAGCACATTTAGGTCAACAAAATTCATTGGAACTGCAATCATTAAGTCAACAACAACATGACAGGGCAGTCATGCAACAGTTGGAACAATTATCTTTAAGCTCCGCGGCTTTAGGATACAATTCTAATCCAGGTACGCCTGGTGTAAGCACTGCACAAAGAAATCTGTTTTTTTAACCTATGGCTCATATATCCATAGAAATGTGGGTTACGACAACTCAATAACAAATCCATTATCATCCAAGAATAAAATCTATCAATTATAAAATTATTAATCAAAAATTATTTAAGGCTTTATTTTATATTTCAGTATCTGGTTATTTATTCATATATTTACGACTCGTATCTTGTATACATAATATTTAATATATTAATTTTCGGTATCAAACATTTTTATGACTTATTAACCTTTTTATTTACTTAAACTATAAGAAGGTTATTACGATTGATAATAACCAAAATCCTGCATATTAATATCATTAATCTTAATGGCGATAAAACGATTCACAATCACATAGAATAAAGTGATCATATAACATCATTGGATTAATACCGATACGAGGATATAACTAAAATAACAGTTTGTTCTTTAGGCTAGACTCTAATTACAATAGAATCGAGGCAATCTTAATTGTGGTTATTGTTATTTAGAGGTACGAGAGTTTTGTATTTATTGGTGTGTGATTTGCTTTCAACTTACCGCCAGAATTTCAATTAGTTATAGAGTAGATTATAACAGTTGTGGACATATACTATTTTGACTATATTTAATACTGTTAGTTTGTTGCAATTATAATTACTATTAGTTTGTTTCATAGAGCGGCTCATCACATTTATACTAAGGTCTCTCCCATGAAAATGCGTCCTTCAAATAACATCATAGAGGATGATGATACATCACACACAACTAGCAAAAATAATAGACCATTACCATCATTTTCACAAATGTTAGCTAGGAGTAAGAATAATGCCAACTATTTCAATAGCAATAAAGATAGTAATAATAGCAGTGTTAATCAAGAATTTGAATTTCAAATGGATAACGACTCTAGCAGTGATTACAGGGAGTTACGAAATTCAATTATTCAACGGCGTCTATCTTCCACTTCAATTCATAGAAACGAGATCCAAAAGTTAAATTACAAGAACTCCCTTTTATTGAACTTGCCTACAGAAATCTTATTGCAGATTTTCCATCATCTTGACAGAAAGGAATTGTATTCATTGTTAACTGTGTGCCATGAGTTTGCGGATTTGATAATTGAAATTCTTTGGTTCAGACCTAATATGCAAAATGATAGTTCTTTCAAAAAGATTAAATCAATTATGGAAATACCAAAAGAAAAAACTCATTGGGACTATCGATTTTTTATTAAAAGATTGAACTTATCATTTATGACAAAATTAGTCGATGATAATCTATTGAATTTGTTTGTTGGATGTCCTAAATTGGAAAGACTTACTTTAGTTAACTGTACAAAATTAACGTATAACCCAATAACAGCAGTTTTACAAAACTGTGAAAAATTACAATCCATAGATTTGACTGGTGTAACAGATATTCATGATGATATAATATTATCCTTGGCTAATAATTGTCCACGCTTACAAGGTTTGTATGCGCCAGGCTGCGGAAGCGTTTCTGAAGAGGCAATTCTAAAACTATTAAGATCATGTCCTATGCTTAAAAGGGTTAAATTTAATGGCAGTCCAAATATCACGGATAGAAGTATAGAAGCGATGCATGAAAATTGTAAATCTTTAGTTGAAATTGATTTGCATAATTGTCCTAATGTTAGTGATAAATACTTGAAATTAATTTTTCTTAATTTATCCCAATTACGTGAATTCAGAATAAGTAATGCTGCAGGTATCACAGATAGATTATTTGAATTGCTACCTAACGAATATTACCTTGAAAAATTAAGAATCGTTGATATAACAGGTTGTAATGCCATAACTGATAAGTTGATAGAAAAACTAGTTATGTGTGCTCCAAGACTAAGGAATGTTGTATTGTCAAAGTGTATGCAAATAACAGACGCATCCTTGAGAGCCTTATCTCAATTAGGTAGAAGTTTGCATTATATTCATTTAGGACATTGTGGTTTAATTACTGACTTCGGTGTCGCATCATTGGTAAGATCTTGTCATCGAATCCAATACATTGACTTGGCATGTTGTTCTCAATTAACTGATTGGACGTTAGTTGAATTAGCTAATTTACCGAAGTTAAGGCGAATAGGTTTAGTCAAATGCAGTTTAATATCAGATAGTGGTATACTTGAATTAGTAAGACGTCGTGGTGAACAAGACTGTCTAGAGAGAGTTCATTTATCGTATTGCACAAATCTAACTATAGGTCCAATTTATTTATTATTGAAGAATTGTCCAAAATTGACACATTTATCATTGACTGGTATTTCGGCATTTTTAAGAAGAGAAATTACACAGTATTGTCGTGATCCACCCCCGGACTTTAATGAACAACAGAAAAATTCATTCTGTGTCTTCTCTGGTCATGGAGTTAGTCAATTAAGAAACCACCTCAATCAAATAATGGAAGACCGATCTTATTTAATTGATCATGGTGATATGCATGCATTATTTCATGAAAGACGAAGAAGATTTATGAATGGTGGAGCTGATATGGATGATGAAGAAATGAATCTTTGGGCGAGACAACGTGGTATTGGTGTATTACAAGGTGGAGAAATAGCAAACCCTGAGATGGCTGAAATTAATAGAGAAATATTCAGAGAATTAAATGAAGGTAATATGGGCCCTGAGGAAATGAGAGAACACTTCCAAAGATTGATTAGAAACCATCACCAGCAACGTTTGCTACAACGTCAAATGCTTGAACAGGATATTCAACTACAACCAGAGCAACGAAATCAAGATCCCCAAAATGCGCCTCAAATAATACAACCAGCAGTTTTCCCTAATGGTGATCAGCTTATACCATTTGTTGATGGAGAAGGGGAAGATGAAGATGATGTAGAAATGCAACCTGTTGATTTATTTCCTAGGGATAGAAATCCCCCGGCATGAAAACTTTAAAATATTGTATATTTGGCTATCATCTGGCTTTTATGAACTATTCAAGCAACTTCTCTCTGCATCGATTTTTCTACGTAAGAATATTGGTCTTTTCTAATGAATCACATATTGATAAATATATAATTTTCATTTTTAAGTGATACGATAGGTTACATAATGGATTGAAATCTCATGTATTTTTAATTTGTTCTGCGAGGAACTAATAATTCTGGAATACCAAGCTGGCTGTAAATTCCTATTAAGTTTAATTGATGGTTTTGTAATATATTTCTAATCCTTGTCAGAACGGCCATATTTTCATAACTCCTTAATTTATAATGTAGATATGCAACCGTTTCATCAATTTTCTTATTACTCGAACGAGAAAGATTATGAATATATAATAATTTTTGACTTACCTTAGGTTTAGTTTTTGCGATTGGTTTTGAACCATCAAATACGTCCTTTCTCTTTTGATCAAGTGTAACGTCGGTGTCAAGAAAAGGCTTTTTATATATATGGGTATTCAAATTCTGATTCGAATTTCCAATACTGAAGTCCCTATCAGCGACTTGATATGGAGTTGGATATGTGAACATGAGTGTTTTCTTTTGTGGTTGAAGTATATTATTTTCATCACATGCACCAACTAAGCGCAAACTCATTGAATTGATGTCACCTAATTCTGCGGAATGCCTTGCTTTAGAATTACTATATGTGTTTGAACAAGCTAATACGTTATTATCTCGTTGGGAAGGTATGATAGAAGAATATTCGGTAAGAAATTTGTTTGCTAAGTTTCCCCTTTGATGGCTCGAGTTGGATTCGAATTTGAAAATTACCTTAGGATCAATAATATTTTCTTTTCCGTAAGTGCTATTTATAGGTAAATCTCGCTCGCTGTAATGGGATAAAATGTTTGGTGCAATTGTCGAACTGACCTCATGATTGTTGGATGAAATATCTCTGAGGGGATCTTCTAAGACACGATTCCCATTATCTAATATTGAGGACGTTAGCGAAGATTCCAACTTCTCTGAGAAGTCTTTCAACTTTATATTTTCAGTGGCCTTCTTTAAACTGGATTCCGGAAAACCTTCACGTACATGAGATAAAATGAGGTTTGCCGAAGTTTCATGATTGTAAATGCCATCATGGTATAAGCTTTGTGTATTTCCTGAAGCATATGAAGCCTCGAGTCCGCTATATTCCTTTTTGCAGTCGTCATGTATTCTCCATTGTTCATCCATTATCATCCTAGCTTTGGATACTTCGTCTATAATCACCTTTGACGATAACTCTTCTTCTAAGAGTGCCGTATTCCTTCGCCTTTTGTTGAAATTAAACGACAGTTCCAGTTTCCGTTTCGAATACTTGTGACCGTTCCCGAGCGCTATCGCCAGCTTGTCCTGAAACCCTTCAAATAAACATGTATCCCCATCCCCAAGGTCCAGAATAATTCTTTGGTCGCCGTGTCTACTCTGACCAACCGTAAATCCCCCGTGTCCACGTTCTTTCTTTCGATGCAACACCCCTGGCTGCGAATTTCTTCCATCCGAATCCGCTGTCTTACAACTAGTCAATTCTCCCAATAAATCCTCTTCTTCGTTTCTAAACCCCATTTCTTCGCTATCACTTGTCTCCCCATTACCTACATAGCATTAGTATTTGAAGCTTCCTGTTTCCACTAAATTCACATTTAGCCGCCCATTCACAAAGTAATCATACACATCGACTCTTCATCAGGGTCTGATTTAATAAACCTCATAAAAGAAATATTATCATTATCTCCATCATTCATTGTATCTAATCTATCATTATCATGTTCTATCAACGCTTGAATTATTTTAAATTCTTAACGCTATATATATATATATATTACTAAAACAATATATATTTTGATCTAGTTCACAAAACGTGTTAGGGTTTTAATCCTAGGAAAACGCGGTGATCACGAGATAAAATAGTTGAAGGAATTTTTCTGCCATTTTTCATCGGTTCAAAGTCTATGTGAAAATTTTCAGTTAATTTTTTATTAAGCACGGTACACGCCCAATATAATTAGGATGGTTGGTCTCATTCTATCATGTTAGACATGAAATATTCACAGCTATTTTCTTCTATTGCTAATATAGTCAATTACCATAAACAATTATAGTTAATAATGTATGTTTGACTAAATAATATAGAACCTACCATTATGATGAATATCTTGACGAAGTTATGTATTCTAGTTATAGTACCTTTGTTGAGTACCTACGTAATAAAGGAAAAGTTTCCCTATGAAAAACGAAAAAATATAGAAGTACATGTGACGGAAGCATAATAAAAAGGAATACAGGTGGAAAAATGAGGCGGTATGGATACGTAAGAGTATAATACATGTTAGAACATGTGGTCAAATTCAATATTTATGTTTGGCTAAATGAAAATTTTCAGAGGAAACAAGATGATCAGATATTCATTGTAATGAGACTTGGTTACAATAATCGATGCACATAGCGATCGAGAGCGAGTTGGATCAATATACTAACATATTTATAGGACTAAGAGAACAAAGAAGGTTGGTATTACCGGTAAATTCGGTGTCAGATACGGTTCTTCGTTGAGAAGACAAACGAAGAAGTTGGAAGTCCAGCAACACGCTAGGTACGATTGTTCATTCTGTGGTAAGAGAACTGTCCAAAGAGGTGCTGCTGGTATCTGGACTTGTAAATCTTGTCGTAAGACTGTTGCTGGTGGTGCATACACTGTTTCTACTGCCGCTGCTGCTACCGTTAGATCTACTATTCGTCGTTTAAGAGACATGGCTGAGGCTTAAGTTTACTTCTTTATTATTCAAACATAAGAATTGTTTAATTTAGAAAAATAAATAACATTTTGTAATTTTAAGTTCCGGTTTATAGTGATGTGTCTTTTATATCTCATGCTTGTAAATTACACTCTCGCGATGATATTGTTTATAAACAAAAAATAAAAGGTTTACGATAAATATGCTTTTATGTAGACGGATTTAGCTTATATCGTTTTTATCTATTGGCTGCACGTGCGCCGCTATTAATTTCTAGTTGACCCTTTTATTAAGTAAAACATCGTATTCGTCCAGTAGACCTAATTTAACATGTCAATCATATTTGAATTCCCCAAGATTCATTCATTTCCTCCATTATATACCAAGCAACCTAACTTAACAATATTGCAAAATCAACTCCAGTCGTGGGGAGAAATTATACTATCATACTGCCAACACTTCAAGATAACTTCATTATCCTTACTGGGATCCATATTACATACACAATTGACAGATGTCAACATTAATGAAGTTCCACCGCTATTCGAAAACAAGAACATTAATAGAATAGTGAGTGATGAATTCAAAAGTATTATTTTCAAACACCTAATTCACAAGCTCCGCAGAGCTGAATATATTAATCCCAAGCAACCGGAGTCAGGAATTTTGATATACTGGAAAACATTGGTTGAATGGGGTAATACATTATATGATTTTGTTGAAAGGACCGGTCAGTTAGGTTCAGTCCTAACGGTGTATGAATTAACGAAACTGGAAGACTCTGGTGTAGACGAAGATCTAAAAAATTTAGACTACAACCTACTCGTAAAAATATTGAAAGGCGTCCTAATTAAACAAGGAAGAGCACAAATATTAATGAATGAAGATGGTACACAAATTGGAGGAGTTAAGATAGTCTAATTCCATGACACATCGTTCATATTGCATATTATACAATTATGTTACTAAATATACAGCGATCAAAATTTGGTGTCATAATTCACTTAGCGATCATATTTCAAAGATTTGTATATGCATATTTACAATGGTTCGCCATCGTGATGAGTTTTTCTTCATATTTATATATCCAAGATTAACTCATTTCTTTCCATAAAGAGAAAGAGGCAAAAATTAACCCAATCGAAACATGCTGAATCAAGGTACCTTGTCCACTTACTGTTAATAATAATAGACTAAAATTTGATGAGGTGTATAATTCAGCAAACATAATGAAATTTCATTTACTTCCGCATTTGACAGTCTACTGGTCTACGGCGTAGCGTGTTTTTTTTTTTTTTGGGAAATTTTTTTTTCTATCGCAGCTCATCTCTATTATAAAAAGGAATATCGTTCCCGATGTTGAAGGAAGATCTTTTAACTTCTTTCCTCCCGCTTAAATAATTCATTTAAGAGGGCGTATCTATAGCTCTTAATAAACATTGAATAATTCGTGTCTTTCTTTTATCAGTGTAACATCTATAATATATTATACAAATAAGTTAGAAAATTTAAAAATGAAATACGTCGTTGTTTCTGGAGGTGTCATTTCTGGTATTGGTAAAGGTGTTTTGGCATCGTCTACTGGATTATTATTTAAAACTTTAGGTTACAGGGTAACCTCCATCAAGATTGATCCATATATGAATATTGACGCTGGTACCATGTCTCCTTTAGAACATGGTGAATGTTTTGTTTTAAATGATGGTGGAGAAGTGGATTTAGATTTAGGTAATTATGAAAGATACTTGAATACGACTTTAACTAAAGACCATAACATTACCACTGGTAAAATCTATTCTCACGTCATCGAAAGAGAAAGAAAAGGTGATTACTTGGGTAAGACTGTCCAAGTTGTTCCTCATGTTACCGGTACAATTCAAGATTGGATTGAAAGAGTTGCGGTTGTCCCAGTCGATGATTCTGGATTAGAGCCTGAAATTTGTATTATTGAGTTGGGTGGTACTGTTGGTGATATCGAAAGTGCTCCATTCGTTGAAGCCTTGAGACAATTTCAATTCAGAGTAGGTGTAGAAAACTTCGCTTTAATTCATGTTTCCTTGGTTCCTGTTATTCACGGAGAACAAAAGACTAAACCAACTCAAGCAGCAATTAAAGACTTAAGATCATTGGGTTTGACTCCTGATATGATCGCCTGTAGATGTCAAGAAGAATTGGAAGTTGCTACGATTGAAAAGATTGGAATGTTCTGTCATGTTGGTCCTGAACAAGTCATTGCTGTTCATGATGTTAATTCTACTTACCATGTTCCATTATTGTTAAAAGAACTGAGAATGATGAAGTTCTTAGAAAAGAAATTAGCTCTAGATGCCAGTAAATTATCAAAGGAAGCTTTATCCAGAGGCGAACAATTATTGACAAGATGGAGGGCGTTAACTACTCAACACGATAACTCCTTTGAGACTACTACTATCGCATTAGTTGGTAAATATACCAATTTGAAGGATTCATACTTGTCAGTTATCAAAGCTTTGGAACATTCTTCGATGAGCTGCAAGAGAAAATTAAAAATCGAATGGGTTGAATCTAGCGCTTTAGAAGAGAAGTCACAGGATTCTAATTTGGCGGAATACCATAAAGCATGGCATTCTATTTGTCAAGCAGATGGTATTTTAGTTCCAGGTGGATTCGGTAATCGTGGTATTGAAGGTATGATTGCTGCTGCTAAATACGCAAGAGAGAATAACGTACCATATTTGGGTGTTTGTTTAGGTTTGCAAATTGCCGTCATTGAGTTTGTTAGAAATGTCTTGGGTTACGCCAACTCAACTTCCATGGAATTTGATGCTACTGTTGAAGAAAAAACAGCATCCGTTGTCTACATGCCTGACGTTGACCAAGTTAAGTTAGGTGGTACCATGAGATTAGGTATCCATAGCACTAAATTTACTGACGACTCCGAATGGTCTAAATTAAGAAAATTATACGGCGGCACGGACTCCGTCTTGGAAAGACACAGACACAGATACGAGGTCAACCCCAAATTAATAGATGATATAGAAGCTAATGGCTTGAAATTCATTGGAAAAGATGAGACCGAGAAAAGAATGGAATTATTTGAATTGAAAGACCATAAGTTCTTCTGTGGCACACAATACCATCCAGAATATTTGTCCAAGGTTTTAGATCCTTCAAGACCTTTCTTAGGGTTGGTTGCAGCATCTTCTGGTATTTTAGATGAAGTTTTAACCAGAAAAGATTTAAACTATAAAGGTGAATTTTAGAATCATTTTTCCTGATTATTTATGCTCTTTCTTATTAATAATTATCTCCATTATTATATTACTAAACCTATTGCATTTTCTTTTCATATATATAGTGTATACTATAATAGAAACTTACGACATGATTTAGTGTAGATATCAACAAACCTTGTCTGCAGATAAGCACATATTTCCTTCTCGATCTAGAAATATCTATAATACTAATACTGAAGACTGAGTACACAACTGACGGGCGGGTATATTGTACTCTTCAGCAATCCCAGTTGTGCTACAAATCGTACAGCTCCATACACTATTAGCAGAGCAAATATGATGTATACGTGTTCTTAGGAACTCTTGGCAATAGTGGATGGTTATATGAGTTTGAGATATATTCGCTGTGGACAGTCATGCATGCGATAATTGTGCTGTTGGAATGCAGCAAAAGTAACGCAGCACAAAACCGAATTTAATTGGTATAAATATGACAATAAAATCCAACTTCTATGAGACACTTGTTTATATTCATAAATATTATTGAAAATCATAAATATTATTGAAAATCATAAATATGGCTGCTATTACTCAAAGAGACTTCGTTTTAAATTCTGACGTTAATAAAGTTTGTTCTTGTTCAGATTGCAAGTGTGAAAAGTGCACGACAGACTGTAAGTGTCAAAAATGCACATGTTGTGGACCAGAAAAAAAATAAACCAAGCTGCTTTCTGATTAAGGCTTATTGGTATAACACTCTATCTAGGGATATAGTAATCAATAATGATTTGTTTAGTTGTTCAGGTTACGGTATTTCATAGTGTAAGGGTGTTTTGTTAGTACGTTTTATAAATTTATGTAATTAATATAAATTATGTGCTTTCAATGCGATTGTAGAATGGTTTCTTTTAATTTATTGCATCTGATTGGGAGTACTATAAGGACAAAATTTCGAAGAGTTCGAATTTTATATTTCACTATAATTGACTCACTTTTTGTCGCACCTTTTAGAATTGGGATTCGTTATTTACTTAATATGCTTTTGTATAAACTCGTCGAACTCTTCTTCACATTGAAAGTTATTCAATTGAATGATTTTTTGCTTGCTCAAAGGTTCTAGCTTTGCATTTCCTTCTAAATAAGCTTTGACTTGTTTATTATCTGATAATTTGATGTTCAAGACTTTATTAAAGTCAGACTTAATAATTAAATAGATACCCAACCAACTCCTAATATAATTATCGCATATTTCAATTGATCTTGAGAAATTATTTGTTGCATTGTTCAATAAAGACATCATTTCTAATAACTTATCTTTTTTTTCTGTCTTTTTGGTGAAATCTTGTAAAAATCTATAATAATAAAACAACCCTACCTTATAAAAAACATTATAGGCATATGGTTCTTGTAATAAAATTTCTTGTAAACAATGTATACCTTTATCGTAATGTCCAATCTTCTTATATTCATCTGCTAATTCTGCCCATGTAATAACATCTGAAGGTTGTAAATCTAAGTAATAATTTAAACTGGCAATGTAATCCACATTACTATCTGATTTCCTACTGAATGTAACCAATCTTCTGGATAACCTCAATTCATCTGCATTTTGCCCTAATACTTTCATCGCTCCCTCGCCATCCCCCATTGCTTCAAAATAAATAGATTGTAACAATTTAACTCTTTGTGACTTTTCAAATCCAAATTGATCAACAAGTCTATCCAAACATGTTTTTGCTTCTACATCATGATTTGTGATTAACGATACATAAAACTGCAATTCATATAAATTGAATAATTCAATGGTATCAATAGATTCTGCATTAACGGATAAAAATTGTACCAATTCATTATGAATGCTTTGCGAAGCTTGAGGGGAAAAGTCAGCATAAATTCCTGAAGCAGCTATTGATAGCAATTTATTTTTGATGAGCTCTATTGATGTTTCCGACATTGATAAGTTTGATGTATTAAGATTTATCTTTTGGAAATCACCTTTCTCACTTTAATGAAATTTAAATTGAGTGCGATATCAAAAAGTTGTTTTTTACATATTCTGTTCTACACTTCGGTAATATGTCAGATAAGTTATCCAAAGAATGTGACTCCCTCCTAGCTACAACATCAATCTTTGATCATCATTACGGCATCCCTAATATAATTAAAAATCATTTGAAATTTACTTCTAACAGTGAAACATTAGAACTAGAAACAATATATCATAAATTGTACGATGAACTAAGCCATAAATTAAACAAGCTAACGTATTTAAATAGAGTTGATGAATTAAACCAACAATCAGATGATAAAATCGAAGAACAGTATCATGAAATTCTCAATAACAAACTTGATAAGATACCTATCCTTGAATATGATAAGAATGATGAAGTTTCAAAATTGCAAGCTATGCGACAATTTTATGAATTTCAAATTGACAATTTCAAAACAAACATATTATTAAACAATTACTTACAGATAACTCTACCTATATTAAGATCAATTCATCAATTAGATACAGGTATTACAACTACTGAATTAAACATATCTCATAATTTGTCTACTTTATACTCAAACACTGAAGCTGATTCGAATGCAAACATAAACACGTTAATAAGGTTGTACCAAGAATCTAATAGGAATATTAAAAATTTGAATGATTTGAGGTCGTCAATATCTAGACAGCTTAATAATAAATTACAGTCAAAGTTAAAAGAGCTAAACAATCTCAATTTTGATTTGGAAAAAAGACATAATGCATTTCTTGATGTGAAAGGAACACAAATTAAGGAAAGTTTGACGGAGAATAATGATCAGACCTATGAAACATTTAACTCCTTGGTTAATGAATGGTCATATATTTCAATAATATGCGAGTTTATATCAGGTTTCATTATTAGCCTTCCAATAGATTGGTATCAAGATAAGCCGTTGCGTAAAGTCATATTAGAAATTGAAAGGATGTCCCTGAAAATATCAAAATATCAACTGGTCATTAATATAAATACTTTCAAGAATTTCGAACTTGAAAAGTTATATATGATTGATTTAGACGAATTAAAATTTGATACCGATAGTAGTAACGAAGATTAATATTTATTATTAAACTATGTTAACTATATACATGCAATACCTAGGGTCTATTATCATACTTGGAATAATCTTTTATTAACCACATCCCAATTAATACACTCCCAGAAGTTTGCTAAATAATCAGCCTTGCCAGTAACTCCGTAATCATCAACGAATGCGGTATCCCAACAGTTGATACCTAATAAAGGTAAATTAAAATCTCTTTCTTGCTTGGTAGCTAATTGCTTTACATTATTTAAATATTCATAGCTACCTTCATCAATACCACCATTCAAATCTAATGATTGGTTCTTACCATAATAATATGGAGTACCATCATTACCACATTTCAAAATCTTGACAGACTTATCAGGCGACTCGACAAGGAATACCCACCCTTGACCGAATGATGAATCAGCAACCAATAAGAATTGATCACGGAATGATTCTATGTTTGCAAAATCCTGATCTGCCAATCTTTCTAATAAAAATCTTGAAGGTTTCGTCTTTTGGGCTTCTGTCTTGTTGGTTAACTGTTCGAAACAAAATTGATTATTATGAGCTTGAGACGCAAAATGAAATGTGTGCTGTTCTGTGGTCTGTTTAGCTGTTTGTAATAAAATTTGATAGGGAGTTCTCAATTCATTTTCAGTGCCATTAGTTTGTAAAGTTAAATTCAATGTCAAGTACTTTTGGTAGTCTAGCCAAGCCGACTTAAAACCTTTTGGTGAATATAAACCC
Organism: Debaryomyces coudertii; assembly: GCA_030564605.1. Taxonomy (NCBI): domain Eukaryota; kingdom Fungi; phylum Ascomycota; class Pichiomycetes; order Serinales; family Debaryomycetaceae; genus Debaryomyces; species Debaryomyces coudertii. The sequence goes on from JAKTYF010000016.1 coordinate 195,891, forward strand.
TCTATACCATTTTGTAAAAATTGATCTTGATTTTTTAAAGATGGTACATCATGTAATGTTCTTTTAACAACATGTAATGTACTACTAGCTAATTTATATGATTTCCTGAACATCCTCTCAAGCTATTATTAACCTACGCCATTCCTTTCTTATAAGAGCCATTACTTCAACTGAAAAGTTCGAGGTGAATAAATTTTTGGAAATGGTAAATGAACGACTAAACGTAAAAAACGTAATTCTATCTAGACTATACAAAACATAGAATGCACGATTTATAGATAATCAAGTAACAGCACATGATTCAACTGTACAACTTAAAACAGGAATGTTTTGTGAAACCCACATGGTATCTCTCAATAGTTTTTTTGGATCGTTGTTGTTCTTGCTAGTTATTCGTTTCAACACTTCATTATACGAGCACTCTTGTATTTTGTATTCTCGCAATACTAAATTGGTATCAAGATCAATATAAATTCTCGTATCTCTTATCCTAAAAATAACATTATCAATTCTTAAGGAAAACCTACATAATAATAATAAGCATGATGGCATGACTCTGATCTTGGTTGACAACATTGAAATACCATTATCACCTAATTCATCTTCGAATAATATCAGCTCATCAAAAAATAATATTGGATCTGGCTTCAATAATTTCTCAATTGGGATCTTTTCATCTGTCTCTGTAAACTTAATATTTTGCGTTGTTCCTCTATAATTAGTTGAATATGTCCAATCGTATGGTTTCAACGACTCTAGGTCTGTTAGCTTTTTTAAGTTCTTGTTAGAAATTTCTTTCTGGGCTTTTTCGGATTTATCTATTATGTCTGATGATGAAAATGTCGATGGCGATCTTCTTGATTCCAACCATTCTTTATGGTAACTAACTTTCAAGCTGGATCCGGCATCCAATGATTCTAAAGCATCCAATGCATTAAATTCTATTATAGAACCACTCTTATCATTCACAATTCTTACTAAATTATTTCCAAATATCATCTCCGGTAATGGAAATTCGAATCTGGAATCACCTAAATTATCTAGTTCTGTCGAATTCAATATCGGTCTCTTTAAAGTGAATATGCTCCAATCTTTTATAGTTATCGATGGATGATCTTGGACTGGCAATGATGATTTTGGCGAAGGGATAATTACCTGGCCACAATGATCACATTGCGGGTTAGTACAACGGCCAGTATGTGACTTGGCTGGAATGGTTATGTTAGAATTAGGCTTTGGACATGGTGAACTCATACGAGGCCTTCCTTCTGGTTTGTGCATGCTATTTCTTCCATTTTTATTCTTATTTTGTAGATGCATTGGCATTCTTGCTCTCGTATGTAATTGAACCATTTCTTTCGCCGAATTTAAATGCACTGCATCTATTCCTGAATTAGTTGATACATTTGGCATTTTCAAGTTCTTCGTTGTTGCGTCAGAAGATGTGTCTCTCTTTTTATCTTCAAGCATTATTTAAACCGCTCTATTAATAGTTCATACATATTTGAACAGTGACTTTTAATTCATATCTTCTGCGTAAATTTAAACACAAAAACGAGATATCTAATCAGTAGAAAATCTACTATTTAATACATAAGTATTTTAAACACTAGATTGCAATATTGCAATAACATTTAAACTTCTACAGATGTTTCTATTTCTTTCAAAACCTCTTGATCTTTTCTTAAGCCTTCTCTCACGGCCAAAACACTATCAGCAATAACTGCATCTACACCAGCCTTCATTTGAATTTTAGCGTATTCAGGCGAATTGTTTTCAACTCCATATGTAACACAGACCAAACCTGACGATTTAACAACTTGAGCCAATCTTGGAGTCTTGACTAAAGTCTTTGCAGCACTAACAATACCTAACAAGTTCCATTTTTTAGCAAATCTTATAGCATTCTGCAAGGATGAAGCCCTAATATCAGCCATTGATTGCGTACCTGCCTCAGTCAAATATAAGATTGGCATAGTCGGTTGTTTTAGTGACAATAGTAAGCAAATATCTGGATGGAAGGATGAGAATAAAATATCTCGATTGTTAGTATTTTCATCAAAAACAACTTTCAAAATAGTATCAACGTAGAAATTCATATCAAACGCAATTTCGCCCATGCTTTCACTTTCTGCCTCATCCAACATCGGATATTTCAATTCAATATTAAAGCCCACATTCTTAGGTAATTTCTTGAATAATTCCTTCAATGTAACAAAATTCGAAGCAATTGATAATCCACGTGCATTACCTTTAAAGCCTTTATCTTTCCATGTCTTGGTTAATCTCATTCTACTACTTATTTGATCTTTAAATTCCTTATCAATTTCATCATCGAAATCGCTTGAACTATTATTATTTTGTATCCTATTGAAGTTCGGGGCTGAAGGATACGTCGACATCGACCTTGGGCGATTGACTTTACTCAAAATTTCATCATCAAATGAATATTGGGATTGTTTCGAGGAAGAATTGGTCATAACCGAGTTCTTATTCTTTTCATTTTTAATATGATTGTCATTACTCTCACTTAAACTTAAAAACTGTTCTGCGGTTAAAGCATGCATTGGAATATCAACTCCTGATTCAGCTACGGTAAAATCATGATAAATAACAGCGGTAAAATCCTTTGTCAATTGAACATCAAATTCAACATACGAGGCACCCAAAGAAGCCGCAGCAATGAATGATTCTACTGTATTCTCACCCAACTGCAATGAATTCCTATTGCTAACATTTTTTCCTAAACCTCTATGACCAATAACTCTGGTAGAAACTAGTTGTTTCCAATAAGTATCACTTCTGGTAATATTCATTGCAGGGTGGTGGAAAGGTTTGACACACAAATATTCAAATCTTATCTGACCTAGTAAATCTAAACTTGTTGATTCAAAAATTGGTACGGTAATCTTATTGTTCAATGATCTTAAGTTTGGTCCAACATTAGTATATGCATTATTTAAAAGCGACATTGCTCTACCTAATACTTTTTGATTTTTTTTTTTGGGATTAATATCAATCGAATCTCTATTATTTGGATATTGATAAGTTGGAACAATATCAAATGTAATTATGACATCTTCAAGATTTAAGTTATTCGACAATTTAAAGGTTAATGGATCTGTAGCACTACCATGATTATCTTCTAATGGTAAATCAACAATCACTGGAGGTTCGTTTAATTCATTCAGAAAATCATTTTTATTACGGCATGTGATACATAATGATAATGCTGTATCTAATTCTGTGAAAAAGCTCTTCGTCATTGATATTTTATTCAACTCGATTGCTTTATTAGTATCTCTCAAATCAGTTGTGCCTAATGTAATCAAAATCAATGATTCATCATAATTCAAGTAACGATGGCCAAAAGATTTAATTGGTTTAAATTTCTTTCGATTTGTCGGTGACTTAGACCTTGAATTTGTTACACCGTTAGTAAAGCCATTCGAATCCAATTGCTTTAATTGCTTATAAACCTCATTCACTGCAATCTTGTTGGACTCTGGTAGTTTATCGATACTGCTTGCCGATAATGCAACGTCATCTCCGGAATTATTTGAATATACAGTGGAGGGACTCCTGACCGAATTGTTTGACAACCTTTTCAAATTATTTGAGGGGTTATAGATATCATGTAATAATAATTGTTCATTTTGGGGCTTCAATAAATCTGCAACTTTTAAGTGACCTCTTAAACTTGCATGTTCCATTGGCAACCACCCAGAATAATCAACTGTATCAATTTTACATCCATAATCAGTAAGAAGTCTTACTATATGTTCATATCCCTCTGACGCTGCAATAAAAATTGGCGTCCATCCGAAAAGTACGTCACAAATTTCTGTATCTGCATCCTCTTGTAACAAGAATTTAACGATATCTCCATAATTTAGCTTCGCGGCAATGTACAAGGCTGTCTCATTATTATGTTGTAAATCACTATAGTCAACATTAATCTTGCTTTTTTTAATCAAAATCTGTAATATTTCAAGACAATTCAACCTAACAGACAAGAGTGATAAATTATGACAAGTCAATTCTTGAGTGGCACTGAAGACAATTAAATTATCAGTCGTTTTAGGATGTCTACCGATTATAGATAAATGAATTGGGGTTAAACCTTCCTGGTCACCCCAATAATGAACATCATCGATAGAGATCTTTTTGTCAATTAAACCCCATCTATTTAAATAATTCAATAATATTTCGGTGATATCCTTTAAGCCATATTGAGCAGCATAGTGCAATGGAGTCCTTGAGTACCCATCTTTCGCAATAATCAACTTTTTGAATTCAAATTCTTGAGAGTCGATTTTATTCAAAATGTGCTGAATGCCGTCAATTCTAATTGGATTAAGTTGCACCCCATCTGGACCACCTTTATTACCATAAAAACGATTCAACCCTGAAGATTCACCAGGAATCATAAGATTATTTTTCTTCTCTTCTGTCGCCTGAGATTTCCCCAAACTAACAATGAATTGATGAAAAAAATTACGACCACTAATATCATACTGATCAAACAATGAATTGATAACAGGTAAATCTTGAGATTTATTAAAACTAATCAAATAAATGATCAAACGATCAATGCAATTAAGTGAATTACTTAAGCAAGCTTTATTTAATAACGAAATTAAAAATCTCAGATTCAACCTATTGGAAGGAATCTTGTTTAATTCAGGAACAACATTCAACGCATCGTCCTTCTCAATTATTTTATCAAAATGTTCTAAAAACTCTTGGTCAAACGAATAACGTCTATTACCAATTTTCAAAAAATCAAGTTGGTCTGTCAGGTTGTTATTACTGATTTGGATTTCTCCTAACTCGTTCAATATATTATTAATTATGTCTAGCCCTCCCAGTAATTCACTTTCATTTGCAAATGGCAAAGCATCCACCCTTGTAGATAAATAATTTTCCTTGTTAGAGCTGGGTAGTTGAATTGGTGTTTCTCCCGAGATTAAACGATTATTATAGGACTTCTGTAAGAAAGTCAATTTCTTATCTAATTTCTTCAAAATCTTTACAAATCCTTTATGATTCAACTCACCGAACCACTTCAAATTACGGAAAATGGTTCGCAACTCAAGCAAAATGGAAATGATTTCATCCAATTCATCATTGGATTCAATTTGATGAGTTATTTTGTTTTCACTGAACCCTAACACCGATACAATTTTGTTTAAACGACGATCATATTCCCTGTATTTATTATTGTAAAACTCATCAACCTTTTCGATATCACGGTCCAACTCAAAGAAAAATTCCGAAAGAGTATTGGAAACTAATTCAGGTACCTTGTTATAATCATAATCGATAGCTTCATCTATGCTTCTAATAAGTTTTTTCAAATGTTTATAATTTATATAAAAGATAGACCATTGTGGTATTTGGTGACTTAATAATGTTTTACCAAATTTCATTATTCATAACAATATTTCAGAATTAAATACTTGTAAGCAGTATCTCAAAATAGAAATTAACTATTAACTAGTTTACTTCTTAATATTTCGAAAGCTTTTAATCAAAGAGGTTACGTATACAAGAATTTATATTTATTCCATACACATGTAGATTATATGGGTATAATTATATAAACCTGTAACACTTGTTTCCCCATGCACCGATACCGTTTGTATCATATTTACACGTGTAATGCGATGAGGTATAACATCCATGCACCTCCAGAACCTTCCGCAGGTTCCACAAGGGAAACAATAGTCTCAGCGTAGTAAGAGGTTGATCTTTTTTGTATCATGCACTTCCTTTAAATTCACTCGCACATTAAAGTTACTTGAAACTCGTAAGAACGATGAACCATCAAATTAATATCCATATGATTACTTTATTTGAGGAACGCAGAGTAATTTCATGATTGGAAATCATTTTAAATGCCATTATTGTATATTAACAGTGGTTTTTGCAAATTCTTTTGTCAGATCTATCAAATCGTAGGTTCTCGATGACCGTATAACCGAATTGAGGCAAGTATCATTCTTAATTCATGTGCAAATTTAAGTTTGTAATTGTTATCATTAGAATCTTTATACACGCTACTATAGAATATTTTGATTGGAATGATTTGTCAATTTTTCGTTTTTGAACATCAATATAGTCGAGAATGCATGATACAAACAATTTCCAACAAATAATAAGTGGAAGAAACTAAACAGGAACTGCAGACAAACCCACTTATGGATTTCAAGACAACATAATGAGCAGTCATGTTGTAGCATCTTTACATGACACCGTAAGCATATCTATTATGGGCCTCTTTTAGTGTTTTATAATGTTGGGCGGGGGAGAAGGTTTCAGGCAAAAGTAGTAACTGACCGCGAATATATATTTCTTCGGTAGGTCCTTCTCATGCAAACGGTCATATCGGTTCGTGGAAATAAACGGCGATGATCTTGTTACTTGTCGGTATTAATTGTACTTAGAAATAAGAACTACGATTAGAAATATCTATATAAACAAGTAGGTTCCCCAAATTGTTGAGTTGGAAATAATTTATTATAATTTATAAACTAATAAAAATAAACTAAACATGTCAAGTATGTATGATTCTGTGTGGGTATAATTAAGAATGATATGAAAAACTAACAATATAGTCGAATATAAATATCATCCAAAGAAACAAGCTACTATCGTGACAGCACCTTTCTCAGGAGGACAACCAAAGGGGGGAGTAGAATTAGGACCAGAATATATCATGAAGGCCGGATTCCAGGAACAACTTAAATCGTTAGGATGGGATGTTGAATTAGAGAATCCATTAGGAAGCACAAACTATGAAAAAAGCAAGAGCGATGAAAAAGACGAATACGGAGTGAAAAACTCGAAAATTGTCAGTGAATGTTGTGAAAAGATCCACGATTCGGTCAAGAGTATTGCAAATAGTGGTAGATTTCCGATAACTGTGGGAGGAGATCATTCCATAGGCACAGCTACTGTGAGCGCCATGTTAGCACATAACCCAGATACATGTATATTATGGGTAGATGCACATGCCGATGTCAATACGCCAAAGACAACTGATCTGGGTAATTTGCATGGATGTCCTTTGTCGTTTGTCATGGGATTGGACAGCGATTCCTACCCTGAAGAATTCAGTTGGGTACCGCAATTGTTGAAAGCAAACAAAATTGTCTACATAGGTTTAAGGGATGTGGATGAAGGAGAGAAACGTATTTTAAAAGAGAACAACATTGCAGCATTCTCTATGTACCATATTGACAAATATGGTATTGGTAAAGTTGTCGATATGGCTTTAGATAAAGTCAACCCAAATAGGGATTGTCCTATTCATTTATCGTATGATGTTGATGCAATTGATCCATCTTTTGTCCCAGCAACTGGTACAAGAGTCGAAGGTGGTTTAACCTTAAGAGAAGGTTTGTTTGTGGCAGAAGCCATCGCTGAGACTGGATTGTTGTCTTCCTTGGACATTGTTGAAACAAATCCTTTATTGGGTGAAAACGATAACCACGTTTTAGATACTGTTAGTGCAGCTTGTGCTATTGGTAGATGCGCGTTGGGCCAAACCTTGTTATAGGATAGCATATGTCTATATAGTGCGTCACGAGGTAATACAAAGTTATAGTCTATTCTCATTACTTTGTTGATACGAATTAGTAGTAATAGCAATAAGATGACTTTTTCAGACCCAATACCAAACCTTAAATATTTTCATCAATACGTGTATTCTTGCTGAGAATGGGAACAACTACATTCATTTAGTTTGAACAGCTTGTTTATACCGATATACATTATACCAAATTCATCTTATAAATTCACTTTCGATCATTCTTAATTTGTTACAATTTCTCTAGAACCTTTTGCTTAAAAGATTCTAAGGACAATCAAATTCCTTAACATTACCTTTCTCAAGAACCAATATTCTCATAGTGAGCTATTGTTTTCAACTTGTGGATAGTGGATAATATAATTTAATATTAAAATCATTCGAATTTGCAGATTGGATTTTTGCATCGATGTTGCTTCATCCTAGATTAATATTTTATATCTCCTATCAAAGCTCTATGATATGAATTATATTTTTCCTAGAGACTATATCGAACCATACTCTTCAACAATATGATACATGTTACTATCTGATCAAAGACGAAAATCTTTCAGTAACATGCTTTTCATTTCAGACTTAGTTATAAATCCCACTTTTAAATATGAATTTGGCAACTGTTTGTCGTAAGTTTCATTGAATGTGTCTAAATTCTTACTCATAGTGTCTACGAAAAATATTCGGTCTTATAGTAATTATCAATTTTGATCTTAATTCAAGTAATCCTTAAATTGAAATATCTACATCAATTATAATTATTCCGCCTTGCGGTTCATCTAATGTGTATGTATACACATAACAGACGATTTACGAGTTCCTATTCTACACCTATGTTTTCATTTGATCGTAGAATTAAATCTAAAATATGCAATATTAGACGCTGACCTTCGCTATATTTATATACAAACAATCAATTTCATCTTCCATCTTGTTTAGATACAGTTCCAATACCTAAACTTTTTTTAATATAAAATAATATTTGAGCATCATTACTTGATTGCGTAATTTTCACTCTCGCATACACATAATTTATGTTATTTGAATAGCACTAGTTAAATTATATGAGTAACAGAAGCATTTATTCTCTCCATTGAATTTGCCTCATTTTCTTGTAATAGAATTCATTTTAAAAAAGCTGAGCAGTAAATATGATAATAATAATAATCTCACTGATGATGCATTAGCATATGCTGATTCGACATAAATAGATATTATAAGTGCAAAAATTGACGCTGTAAGGATCAAATCAATATTTAATAATCATTCATTAGTAATGCCTAAAATTTCTCCTTCGTCCTGTCAATCAACTTATATATCCTCAAGTTAAAGGGTTTCTTCAACTCCATAAATCCTTAAAGTATCCGTTGCACACGATATCACTCCAAATATGCTATATTACGATCATTAAATAGGTTCCAATCTCTCAATTTGTCTCAATGACGCATTCCTAAAAGAATGAAAGCAAGATACAAACCAAGGTAAGTATACGATACACAGGATTTTCATGCCCAATAAAAATTGAAAGTGAATAGCTTGTGATCCTTTATTAGTTCCCACGCTCACTATCCAATATCTCTGTGTCTCGTGATGTTCTATTCAAAACACATCCAATAGGTGTTGTATCCAAAACTGACATGGTTTAAGTAACACATTTTTCGAACCAATAAAGTTAATTTGAAGGAAGCGGTCTTGTTTAGACAAACAAAAATCAATAATCCTGCAAGTAGCAAAATCATTGATAGTATCGAGAATATAAGTAAAGACCAATTTGGGAATCTATCGGACTTCGTATTAGTCCTGAAAGATAAGCATATTTCAAAGGTAGGTATAAACGTGGCACATGTGGTGTTTGAAGACACATAACAGTCAAAGACTAATATTCAAGATCCAAATTTCAAATAATTTAAATTAATCCTTATAACAAGTTTATTAATAACTCTTTCTTCTTTCTCGATTGGTTTACCTACTTTGCTTATTATTTATTTATTTTTCATTCCGTCCCGTCCGTTACCACATTGCTGAGCCTATCTTCATTTTCATTTCTTCGGTTTATTATTATCAACGGAATTATAAATCAGACTTCAATAAAATTTCAATTCTTCTGTAATAATTCCTTAGATGTACCAATATCAAACAATACCATCTTCATCAAGAATTCAAAAAAAATATTATCTCGAGGAATCGCATTTTGAATCCAAGGTAACCCACAGAATCATGATGTTCCATTTACGTCAGAAGTACTACTCTCGTGATTCGTAAAGCCCGATAGCGCATTTAAGAACGATATTTACCTGAACCTATTAATCCTGCTGTAACAATAAATTCATATATATGGTCAAATAAATATTTCGCAATATCATCAATTACTGGATTAATTTGATCAGAAGTTTTCCAAGCAAATGAAGCTTTTCTTTCTTTCAGTTTTCATTGAATTATTCGTTGCCCTCGGACTCTAACCATTCATCACAGTATAAATCGTCGAGAATTCTTCAAAAAATAACATAAGCATCAGCATAAGTTGAAATTACACCTCCGGTGCTAAAATATTTAAGTAAATAATAAAATCGAACAAAATATGCATAACGGCTTCCTATTATTTCTATTAGGATTATAAAGCACAAGAAATACAACCATTGAAGAAATCGTTGTAAATAATATGCTACTACTGTAATGATATTCGTCAATATTTACATTTTGAAAATGACCTTCATTTCCTGCTTTTTAATTACTGTCTATGTCAAAATAACTCGATGATTTAAATTCATTTGTCTTTTCTGCATAACTATTCAATTTCCTTGAAGACAACAGGTTTAACGTATTTCGTCTTGTATTTATATTATTATTATTACAAGTACTATCTTTATTAGGCTTCCATTTTCTTAAGTATATAAAGGTGATAATTTTTCATTTTTTATAGCAATGGTCAAATCTATAGTTCGGTAGTTATCCATAGCTTATTTTATAACCGAACCTGACAACAGAACTCCGAAATTTGAGGTGGGGAATCAATAGATTCACTTACAGTAATGGCAGATACCAGATACATGTGATGTGATGTTGTTCACTGAAATTCAAATTACCTCAAAAATGACGAAGATTTGATTGTCATTCTTGCTATGTATTTTTAACCACCAAAATCACTGCTTTAATAATTGTTGCCAAATCGTTTTCTGAAATAATGTATGGTGGCATTATATAAATTAGTCTCCCAAACGGTCTGACCCAAACACCTAATTGAACAAATTGTTCCTGTGCAGAAACCATTTTGATTGTTTTATTTAGTTCTACTACCCCAATACTTCCTAATACTCTAACGTCATTGACGTTTTTGTGACCCAAGTATTTTAAAGGAAGTAGCTCAGATTCCAATTGTCTTTCTATTCGCTTAACTTGAAGTTTCCATGCACCTTGTTCCAAAATTTCCAAATTCTTAGTTGCAACGTGACAAGCCAAAGGATTACCCATAAACGTAGGACCGTGCATAAAGCATTTAGGGTTTCCTAAACTTATTGTATTCGCTATTTCCCTTGTTGTTTGTACAGCTGCCAAAGTTAAATACCCACCTGTTATTGCCTTCCCTAAACAAAGAATATCTGGAAAAATTTCGGCATGCTCATAAGCAAACAACTTACCAGTTCTGCCAAATCCAGTCGCAATTTCATCAAGAATTAAGAGAACTCCGTAAGTATCGCATAATTCACGTACTCTCTTAAGGTACTGAGGATGGTATATCCTCATGCCTCCGGCCCCTTGGAGAATAGGTTCCAAAATGACAGCAGCAATATTATGGTGATTTTCCAAGATCAATTTTCTAAAACTAGCAATATCATTTTCATTCCAGGAATCACTAAAATTAAGTTGTGGTGCGTCCGCAAAATAATTGGTTGGAACATAATCTGTATACAATGCGTGCATTGAATTAACAGGATCACATACAGACATAGCTCCAAAACTGTCGCCATGATAGCCATTTTTTATAGTCAAAAACCTTTTCTTTGATGAATAGCCTTTTGAATGACAGCATTGTAAAGCCATTTTCAAAGCGACCTCTACGGCTATAGACCCTGAGTCCGCCAAGAATGTACATTCCAATTTCGAGTGTGTCATTCGATTTAAAGTTTTGCAAAGATTAATAGCAGGTGCATGTGTAATGCCACCAAACATAACATGTGCCATTCGAGATACTTGATCAATTATGGCCTGGTTTAAAATGGGATGGTTATAGCCATGTATTGCACACCACCATGATGACATACCATCAATCAATTCTTTACCATTTGATATCTTAACACGAACACCACTAGCTGATTCAATAGGGTAGCAAGGTAATGGATCAACCATAGAGGTATATGGATGCCATATATGTTCTCTATCAAAGGCTATGTCTTTTGCCTCAATATTTAACTGATTAATCATTACTAACCTGATATTTTAACAAATTAATTAAAAAAATTTACTATAACTTAATACCACTAAAGATTTCTACTTGAAGTGTGTTTCATTTTGAGATGAATTATGAGTCTCAAAATGAGTCCTAGTGGGTTTTGGATAAAAAACTTAGATGACTCCGAGTCATCTGAAATACAGAACCTATCTCGCATATTTAGAGAAATAAATTTCTTCAAAATCAATTACACACAGAAACCATTAAAATGAAAAGTGTTTTTATTACAGGAACAGACACTGATGTTGGAAAAACTTTTATTTCTTCATTATTGGTCAAGGCATGGGGTTCTGCTTATTGGAAGCCTATTCAAACTGGATTAGATTCATGTCAAGCTGATACGAAAACAGTGATGTGTCTCACGGGTCTTTCAGACTCCCATTTCGTGCCACCAACTATTCAATTACAATTACCGTTATCGCCATGGCGAGCTTCTATACCAGAAAATGTATCAATCTCTATTGACCAGTTTGAAATTCCACAAGGGCCTATGGAAAAAAATGAATCTTTAGTTATTGAAGGTGCAGGTGGTTTGTTTGTGCCAATAAACGATAAAATGATAACTACAGATTTGATTCTTGAGTTGGATGTCCCAGTTATTCTTGTTGCAAAAAGTGGCTTGGGAACAATTAATCATACACTTTTAAGTATTGAACACTTGAAGAGCAGAAAAATTAGAATTTTAGGGATTGTGTTGAACGGAAAACCAAATCCTGATAACGCAGCAGCGATCAGAAACTTTGCGAGTGATATTCCAATACTCTTTCAAATTCCTGAGGTATGTTTATCTCCGAATCTGATGAACAGCTTGTTACATTTAGTTCCAAAGTTGGAATCTTTATTTTAAATTATATATTATATAATATAATCAATTAACAAATGAGAATGACTTTTAATCCAATTTAAGCAAATCGCATTAAACGATTGCAGCTCGTTGACTCGTAGTCACTGAGAGAAATTTAACATCGACTCACACTGCAATGACCTATAAATAATATGAGAAAATACATTATTCATGAAGAATTAGTAGATGATTATTGGTTTTCAAATATTAATTATGGAATTATTAAAGAACACCGTACTTGAGAATTCAAATGAAATAGATGAAAATGAGAGCAGACACCAAGCAAATTTTTCTCAAAACTTCTCGTGGTGGTCACTATTCGGTGTTAGCTTTGGATTAACAAATTCGTGGCTTGGAATATCATCCTCTTTAGCAACGGGAATTTCATCAGGAGGCCCAGTATTGATTGTATACGGTCTTGTGATTGGTTTTGTTTTTAACCTCGCAGTAGCGATTACATTATCTGAGTTAGTATCTTGTTTTCCAGATTCAGGTGGACAATATTATTGGACTTTAAAGTTGGCACCCGCTGGCAGTAAAAGATTCTTATCTTATATCTGTGGTTGTCTAAATTATGCGGGAGCTTTATTTACCAACGCTTCAATAACATCTGGTGTCGCAACCAGCATAATGGCTATTTATAATCTTTGCAACCCAACGGTCAACTTAAAACGTTGGCATTTTTTTTTAACTTTTGAAGTTCTAAACATTTGTGTTTCAGTATTTAACATATGGGACAAATACTTACCATTATATACAACAGCTGCATTATACATATCAATAACTGCATTTTCTGTTACCATAATTACGTGTTTGTCATGCTCAAGTGAGGCATACCAACCTGCGCATTTCGTTTTTGAAGACTTTGTGAATACAACTGGATGGAGAAATCCAGGTATGGGTTTTATTGTTGGATTAGTAAATCCGCTTTGGTCATATGTTGGGTTGGATTCTGCAACACATATGGTGGATGAATTGGGAATTTTAAGATCCAGAACACTTATTCCCAGAGCCATATTAGGGACTGTTGTATTAGGGTTTATCACTGCCTTAATGTATTCTATTTCAATGTTTTTTTGCATTCGTGACCAGAATAAGGTAGTTGAGGCTGTATTACCAATATTAGAAATTTTTTATCAATCTACCAGAAGTAAACTGGCAGCTATTATTCTTCAGTGTTTATGTATAACAACTGGGTTCCTTTGTAATATAGTTGCTAATACATGGCAGGCACGGGTATGTTGGTCGTTCGCTCGTGATAAAGGTCTTCCTGGATCAAAATATTGGCTGGTAATTAATGAGAAATCAAAACTTCCAATAAATGCACACTTGATTTCAAACGTTTGGATTGGAGTTATCGGCTGTATATTTCTAGGCTCTTCTACTGCGTTTAATGCAATCATCACTGCATGCATTACCTTGCTTTTGATATCTTATTCTATTCCTACTGCGTGTTTATTAGTACACGGGAGAAAAAATGTAAATCGTGGGCCTTTTTGGCAAGGGAAAATCGGCTGGCTTTCTAATGTAATTACCATAATATGGACTTTTTTTTGTCTTATTTTCCTTTCATTTCCTTACGTTACACCTGTTACAACAGATTCTATGAATTATGTGTCTGTTGTTTACGTTATTATATTTATTCTTATTTGCTTCTATTGGGTTTTCAGGAAGAATAATATCCTTCGCAGAAATAACTAAGTTTTAGGCACTATATCAGGAAGACCTTTGATAACATTCAATTTGTTAGTAAGTTAGAAGTATTTACATTGCACTATAGGTTTAGTTAAACATTTAATCATAAAACACGACATGTACAGGACATTCTATATACAAATTCTAATCAGATCTAATTAGTTTCCTATACCTCCATAGGACCGAAGAATTCAGATGCAATTTCAGATTCTTCAACCCCTCTAGTTAACAATTCATTTCTAACGAATTGCATATATGGGTTTGGACCTAACATATAATAATCGAATTCTGGTTTCACAAAGTCAAAGTCTTCAGACTGCAACCTACGGGTTTCCAACTTATCAATTATCAGGCCTGTTTCTGATTCATGAGAGAAAAACTCAATCAACTTGAATTTATCACCATATTGTTTCTTCAAATCATGTAACCAATCAGTAAATGGTCTAGTTTCAATTTTTGTGTTAGAATTAAGCATGTAAACTTGACGACCTTCCGCTAAAGCTCTCTCAGTAATTGAAACTAAAGGTGTAATACCGATACCACCTACAAACAAAACTATTGACTTGGAAGGATCCGCTTCACGGTAAATAAATTGACCAGCTGGAGGACTGACACGGATTGTTGATCCGACCTCTAACCCATTATGAATAAATGGTGAGATTATACCGTTTTCGATTAAACGAACAGAAATACGATATTCATCAGTACTTGGGTATTGAGAAAGAGAATATTCTCTACTCTTTTCATACTCTGAGTTTGGTAATGTAAATCTAATACAAACATATTGGCCCCTTTTTGGTACTGCAATCTTTCCTCCATCACTAGGTTTGAAATAAACCGATTTAACATTCTTAGATTCGTTCACAATACGTGAGATTTTGAAGTCACGGAATCCGTCCCATTCATGTTCTTGATACTTTTGTGCTTCAGCGTTAATCAACGTTTGTGCTAAATTACCATAAGCAGTTGCCCAAGCAGTCAAAAATTCTTCTGTCGCTATCTCTTCACCTAATAATGTCTTCATTGTATCTAAAATACATTGACCAACAATAGGATAATGTTCTGGTTTAACTTGTAAACCAACGTGCTTGGCAACGATTTGGTTCACAAACGCCGTAAGTGGAGCTAAATCATCAATGTTCTTAGCGTAATGCAACAAAGCAAATGCCAAAATTTTTGGTTGTTTTAATGTTTTTTGGTGAGCCTCATTGAAAAATGGTTTAACCTCTGGGAAATCAGTGAGCATATGAGTGTAAAATTTAGCAGTTAATACATCACCAGATTCTTCAAGAATTGGAATAGATGCCTTAATTAATTCCTTTTCACGAGGAGTTAATTCTCTGATCTTGTAAATTTCTGCAGTGTCAATTGTCATTTTTATTAGTTTGTGTTTGTTAGATCTTCAAAAAATCTAAATTGGAATGAATAAATCAAATATTTATATGATATTCCCTACGGCTGCGAACGGAAGCTGTTCAGGTAATTTCTCGTATGACCTACGAATACGATGAGAGCACATGATTAATTGCACAATAAAAAAAGGAACCATTTTTATTGGAAGATTTTATAACGCCAGAGTGGCGACGATCAGGCGATTTTTCGGAAATTCAACGGATGATGTTGGTGATTTGACGCACAATTTTGAAAAATAAAAAAAGAAACAATTTAAGCGACATACTGTTCCTTTTTCGGTTAGACGTTTGTACTTGCATTCCACTGTACGAATCCCGATACTTCGATTCACAGAAAAATACGAAAAACAGCCCACAATTATAATTAGATCCCACAAAATGTTCGGATTGAATTATTGATCAGAGCATGCATAATATTCAGACTCATGATCTTGTTTAAAGTTTTTATTTTCACGGGTTTATCTATGCGCTTAGTTTCGTAAAAAGACGGATGTATTCTAATAATTCTAATAGTCGTGTATTGCAGATTGGTTTCTTTTTATTTTTTTTTTTAATTCTCGAAACAGAGTCACCGTCTTATTCAGTACATGGTCTTGAGATACCTGAACAAATAGCGTAGTTTCATATTTCATATTTTATGAGCAAAAAAATCGAATATTCCGAATTTTGACATGAAGTATAATTGCCCACGTTTACTCTATTCCAATTTAACTTTTTTCTTTTTCTACGTTTGCAATGTTTACACACATTTGTGGTTATGAATATGAAAGCTCTATAAACTTAATAACTATATATACCTCTAGCTCCTAGTAAAGTAAAAAAAATTAAAAAAGGAAGCTTTAAATTCTTGACAGATGATTCTATTGGGTCTTATATGCAGTATTCATAGAGGCGCATACCAAAGAATTCACATTGCAAGTCATCGAAAATTCAAGCCCTCATCTATTCTAAATAACTTTGTATTATATCTTGTGGCGTTAAAGGTGTTAGGGAATGACTAAAGATTATTCGATATTTGATTATTCTGCAAGCTCGCATTTTGCAGATCGACATGTCTACATGGTATTAGCACTTACCCAGGCGTTTGGAACTATATACTACTTCCATAGGTTCAATGTATGGAAACTTCTTAAAACGCAAGGAACGAAACGCATATATTCTGGTGGTAGAATATTCCATATCATAATTGGTGTGTTTTTGATAATTTTGAACATAATCATATGGTTTCATTTGTCTTCAGGTCTTTTAGGAACCTTAAAATTGATTAACACGGACTTCCATAAATCACCATTAACACCATCTCTTTTGATGTCAGATTTCACCGAATTTAATGTTCCAGGATATTCCTTTATTGAAGAAGAAGTGCAATTCAATTCTACTGATGATTTTGAATGTGATGTTATTCAATTTAGCGATAAAATGACATCTAATCCAGCAACATCTGTTGAAGGTGATTTAAAGAGGGTTAGAAATCAAGCGTTCGAATTAGCAAAATCTGACTATCCAATAGCTAAAAATTGTTTTCTAGACAACGGTGACGAATTTGAAGAAGACATCCTCAGTAAGAAGTGGGCACGATTCTGTGGTAGTAGTGTTTGGTTATCGAAGTATGAAATTCATTTTTTTGTGAACAGAATCGTGTATGCACATGAAAATGAAAGGAGTAAACCTACTATCAGTTTAATTGATGTCCAAATTTTTGATCGAGAGTGGAATGAACTAACTGACTTTAATATCACAGTAGCCGATGGTACTGAATTAAAATTTCCAGGCATAATGAAAATTGATATAGATCAAAATCCAAAAAACAAATTATCTGTTATGGGTCCTGAAGATCCACGTGTTGTTTTGAGAAGATTCATTAACGACGAAGGTGAACAAGACGAAGAACCTGTTATTGTTTTCAATATGCGTCGTACTGAGATTCGTTGGAGAAGGGCCATGCATTTTTATAGACCGTTTGTTGGGAAGGAAACTATAAGGTTATCATTAAGAAACTTGAAGCCACGTTTCAGAGAAAAAAATTGGGCTCCATTTTTTGATGACAATGACCATGATAATATCTATTTTGTTTACAACTTCAATCCCCTTCGTGTTATCAAGTGTGGCCTTTCTGATGGAATATGTGATAAGGTCACTGGTCCAAGCTTTATTGACACTAAAGCTGATGAATCTAAGCACGTAGGTGCCTTGAGAGGCGGTACAAATATTGTTCCAATACCTTCTGATCTTTTGCCTGAACATTTACTGCTTAGAAGGTACTGGTTCGGTATAGCCAGGTCCCATAATAATGAATGTGGGTGCTTGAAGGAAATTTATAGACCGCATGCATTTATCATCTCCAAGGATTTAAAAACAGGTGTATTTACATTAGATTATGTAAGTTCTTTAATTGATTTCAATATCAATGCTGAACCATGGGACGATACTCTATCCGTCTGTGCGGATGGAAAGAACGTATTGATACCGAATAGCATTGCTTATTGGGATCAGGTTTTAAAATCAAATTCTAAGGTTGATTATGATCTTATGGGTGTCACCTTTTCTGAGGCAGATCGAACAAATAAAATCGTACATGTGAAGGGTTTCTGGAAGCATATATTGAAAGCTTTGAGTAGCGACGAACCCGATCAAGATGCTAATTCAATAGCCAGAATCAAAGAATTTTATTCAGGAAATAACACCGAGATTGAGAATGAAGTATTAGCGAGATGCTCTACTTCTTTAGCCAAAAAATATTGTAAGGATACTGCGAATACTCAAAAATGGCTTAGTTCTGCATAGAGTTTCTTTATTATATCTGTTTTTAATTGTAAAAGATACCTTAATAAACTAATCATAATAAAATACACTAAAATTCATTAACTTTTCAACAATTTTAACAGGTGCTGGGATTTTCCCAACTTTGACCTTATAAAAAAAGATGCAACACTACAGAGAACAGGTTTTTCGTTTCATCATGCCTTATCACGACTTTTGATACAGACTGGACTAATTAACCGCAATGTTGTTTTATTTACAATGTTTTTTGCAGCTGTAATAATTTCATTTTATTTTATTTTAAATACAAATTTCTTCGAATTACATGAAAAGTTTCTAATCAAAAAAATTTAAATTTTGTTTCTAAGATAAAATATTACTTTATTTCAATAATTTTAAATTAACTGTAAAAGATATGGGGGATGCCTTGGATACTTTAAATTCAAATTCATCTAAAACTCTTGGACCACATGCGCCTGTTCCAACTCCATGTTGCTTGTAATCAATCCTAATATATTTCAGGCCGCGCTTTATTTCATAAGGGTGCTTGGCATCTTGGACCTCATATTCATTTGAAGCTTTGAATCCGAATTCTTTATTTTCCATTGTAACATAAAGTCCTGTATCGTCACCATTCTCTAATAATAACCATTCGGTGTCTTCGTGGTTTCCATTTTCTTGAGGATATTCGTAAGAATAATCAAGTTTCTCAAATGGTAACCTATAAAGATCTATCTTTTGTGATTCTTTTTTGTCACTATAGCTTTCACCAGGGCCTCTACCAAACCACTTAACGTAATTCCCTAAATCATTTTCAATTCCGAACTCATACCCCAACCTTGGAATAGTTTTGGGGATACATGTATCATTAGACCCTACAGAAGTTAATTTTGTATCAATTTTGATCTCGTTTGTAAAAATAGAGTACACTTGCACAGTTTTGAATCCCCATGATAAAATTGGTGGTGAAATAAAGGAATCTACCTTAATAATTGCAAGTCTTTCTGAATCAGGAAAATTTTGAACTTGGACATTTCTTATATTATATTTCATATTGTCAAGTCCAAAGGTGCTCCAGTACGGTTCGTCTACTGGGGCATCATTATTGATGCTTGGCCTCCAAAACGTTAAATTATTGATACCTTTAGTAATTAGACTATTAGTATCATTTTCCCACTTTGTGATACATCCATCGATCTTGTCAAATGAGAAATTCAAGTATGGGCTATTAATTTGAAACTGTTGTTTATCTTCAACAAATCGAATTAAATCTCTTTGGTATGTTCTAGTATTAGTCTTCTGATGAACTCTCTCTAATTCAAATTGGGACCATGATACGACATGGCCACTTGGTACTGCTTCGGTATTCTCTAATGTTTTGAATTCAACTTCTAGATAATATGTACCGCATGAATCCATTATTGGAAGATCCGGTAATGGTATTTGAATAGTCTCTTGGGCATTAATTCTTGGCAAATTCAATTTGTCTGATTTTATGATGCATTTATCTAATTTTGAAAACTTAACAATTTGAAACTTCGCTTCATATTTATCCAAGTTAATAAAATCAAAAGTGTTAGTAATCTGAATCTTATCTTTATCAATCTTTATAACAATCGGCTCAATAACTTTCGCATACTCAATTAAACCAGGACTTGGATTATGTTGCGAGTCTAGAAGTCCATCCATAATAAAAACACCATCATGTGGATACTCTCCAAAGTCTCCTCCGTAGTAATAAACATCTTTGCCATCTTTGTTTACATATAACCCATGATTAGCCCATTCCCAAATAAATCCTCCCTGGAGCTGCTCATATTTGTAAAAATAGTCCTGGTATTGTCTCAAAATACCTGGACTATTTCCCATAGCATGACCATATTCACATAAGATTAATGGTTTTTCTGATTGATTAACGAATTTATCGAGGGTTTGAAACAGCGGGTACATCCTACTATATAGGTCTGCAGAATCCGCTTCAAGATCTCCCTCATAATGAATTGGGCGCGAACTGTCAAGTTCTCTGATTTTTGCAACCATCGAACGATGGTTGCATCCATAGAAGGCTTCATTTCCAAGAGACCATAAAAATACACACGGTTGATTAAAGTCTCTCTTCACTAATTGTGATGCCCTATCAACATAAGCAGCTTCCCATTCTTTATTATCAGAGGTAAACTTACTTGCCATCTTGAATAAGCGTAGTTTTTCTTCATCATATTCAGCTTCATCATTACCCCCAACTGGTTTTCTGACTGCATCAAAAAATCCATGACATTCAAGATCGGCTTCATCGAGAACCCAAAATCCTAGACGGTTGGCTAACTCGTAAAATTTCGGGTGATTAGGATAATGCGAAGTACGGATTGCATTGATATTATGTCTTTTCATAATAACTAAATCACGTTTAATATACTCTATAGGAACGGCTCTGCCGAACTTGGGATGATGGTCATGTCTATTAACCCCCCTTAATAATATTGGCTTGCCATTCACTCTTAAAGTTCCATTGGCCATTTCAACTTTCCGGAAACCCACATCTTGTTCTACTTTACTTGTGACCTCCCCATCAACCCAAACAGATAATTCGAGTTTATAAAGATTTGGGGACTCTGCTGTCCACTTTTGGGGGTTTTCTAGCTGAAAAGATTCACTAAAATCTGAATCTTTCAAGTTAAATAATTTATTAATTATTTCTTTCTCATGATACTTCAATAAGACATGCAATTTAGCATTGGGTGATGAAAAATTAATCATCAGTTTAATTGCCAAGGTTGAATCTGAATAGTTCTTATCCAAGTCTGTTACAAGGTTAAAATCCTCGATGAATCCGCTCTTGTTGAATCCTAGTAAATAGACGTCTCTAAAAATTCCACTCAACCACCATTGATCTTGGTCTTCAATATACGACGAGGAAGACCATTGGTAAACTCTCACCCACAATTCATTAACAGTATCTAATAATAACTGATCACCAATATCAAATTCCGAAGCATTTCTGCTTCCTTCATTGTAACCGATAAGCTTACCATTGAGAAATATGTGAAATGAGTTATCCACGCCTTCGAAACGAAGTCTGAAAGAGAAGGGTTTTGACTTCCATTCGTCAGGAACAACAAACCTACGACGATATGTACCCGTCGGGTTTTCCGAGGGTGGGTTTGGTGGATCCACCGAAAATGGGAAAATAATATTGGTATAATGAGGTCTACCATGTCCCTGAAGCTGCCAGTGTCCAGGAACTGTTAACGTATTGTTGAATTGAGCACCCTTTTCATTTGGCAAGGGTGCTGCTAATGGAGACCTTGCGTAATTAAAGTCCCACTCCCCATTAAGACTCAAAGTTGCATCACTTGGTAAGTAATATGCCCTCGTGTCAAGTCTGTTGATTTGGACAATTTTTGGGTTTGAAAGTACAGAAGAGAGTGTGTCTATAGTATAATCTGTCATTATGGGAAAATGGAAAACTTCAAGACTAATAATATATCGATTATAATAATTTTATATTTTTATCATTGAAATTCTATATGGGTAATGTTACTGTCTTTATAATTTCTTTGATCACACCGATTGTGGGATTGTTTAAGATTTTGCTTATGAAACCATTGGGTAAACCACATTATCATATTCACTGCAGGCCTAGCTACAATAAAATTGGAAGCAACATTCGATTGTTCAAGAAATTTTTCAACCATTTCCTGGCGTAAGTGACTCCATATCTACGTATATTAGGTTGCATTATAGAATACAACCGTGTAGTGGTGGGGTTGTTTCATTATCCCAGTGTAACACTCATCCAAACATGGTCCCAATTGGGCATTTTTTCCGCGTAAGATGGTGCCATTCACGATCTTCAATCTCACCCCAGTTTTATAACCCACAACTCGCGGAGACTCACTACAAATCGGGATCGATCATTAGCATAAAATACTTATCGCCAAATATATCCATACACAAAGTACTGTGTGGGATAGAACCATTTTCTGGGGAAGGTAGGAATATAATTGCACTGTTCTTATCACTGAATTTCAAGGATCTATAAATGCAAGTCGAAGGAATCGCATTTTACATAATTCGGATATGGAATGTATCGAGTATTCTATAGAAAAATATGAGCGAAATAAAACCTGAGATGGAGCACATTGAAAACGACAAAGAAAATAAAAATGTTGATGTGTATGTTAAGCCAGTTCCTTCATTAGAAGCAGATGGTAACTTACTAGAGGTTCCAGAGTTGGAACACCCAGGATTGTTCAGTAGACAATTCTTACGACTTTATGGTTGTTGCTTTATCGTATACTTTTGTTCAACCATGAATGGATTTGATGGTAGTTTAATGGGTAGTATTTACACTTTGCCTGATTATCTTGAATATTATAACTTGGATATGAGTTCGACAGGTACAGGTCTTATTGTTTCTATCTATTTTGTGGGACAGATTGTCGGTGCGTTCTTCTGCTCTTTAATGGATTGGAAAGGAAGGAAAGTGGCTATTCTCACGGGATGCACTGGAGCATGCATTGGTGCTATAATCACAGCAGTTGCAAAGGACACGAAAACCTTAATTGGAGGTAGATTTTTCCTTTCATTGTGCACTACTATCGCTTCAGCGGCTGCACCAACTTACTGTGTTGAAATTGCTCCTTCAAATCTTAGAGGTACTATTGCAGGTCTCTATAACACCCTTTGGTATGTAGGCTCACTTGTTGCAGCATTTACTGCATATGGTTCGGACATACATTATCGCGGAAGCACCAAATCTTTCAAGCTCCCACTTTGGTTGCAAATAATTTTCCCCGGGATTGTAGTGATTTTTGGCTACTTTATTCCTGAATCTCCTAGGTGGCTAGTCGGTGTTAAAAGAGTAGACGAAGCAAGAAAGATTATAGCTAAATATCATTGCAATGGTGACGTGAATGATCCATTGATAGACCTCGAAATTGCAGAAATGATTGCTTCTTTCAACGCAGTACAGCTTTCTGACCCAATTAGGGTTCTTGACATGAGACCGCTTGTCACAAAACGCTCTGATAGATATAGACTAGGATTGGTTATTGCAATGGCCTGGTTTGGGCAATTTTCGGGGAATAATGTTGCATCGTACTACCTTCCATCAATGCTCAATAAAGTTGGTATGACTTCTGCTTCAACTAACGTACTCATGAATGGCATTTATTCAATTGTATGTTGGATTGCATCAATAATGGGATCGTTCTCACATGATAAAGTAGGTAGAAGAAAAATGTTCATGTTCTCAACCATTGGTGCTTCATTAATGTTATCAGGTCTCGCTATATGTACCGCTCGCTATGAGATTAATCCAACACATGCTGCCTCAACTGGTACACTTGTGTTCATCTATTTTTTTGGTGTTATCTTTTCATTCGCATTTACACCTATGCAACCAGTTTATCCTTCAGAAGTCTCATCCAATATCTTGAGATCACGTAATATGATTGTTGTCTATCTTACTTCTGGTATTGCATCATTTGTTAATCAATTTTCTGCACCAAAAGCAATGGAGAATATAGGATATTGGTATTACGTTTTCTTCGTTTTCTGGGATATTTTTGAGTTCATTATTGTTTATTTCTTCTTTGTTGAAACAAGACATAAATCTCTTGAAGAGTTAGAAAAGATCTTCGAAGCGAAAAACCCGAGAAAGGTTTCCGTTGGGAATTTTAAAGAGGAAGACGAAAAAAATGAAGAAGTTGAAATTGCGAGACAGAAGCATATTATAGCCCTCACTAATCAATTCGCTCACGAAAGATCCGAAAGTCAAGAAGTATAAACTTTATACAGGTTATAAATTTTCTAAAACGTGGTACTTCAATACTTTATTATGTTCATCTAAACTGAATTCTTACAAAATTTCTATTCTCAATTTGATTTTTAAGACAATGCGCAGAACGCTTTGTTCTACTATCATTTAACTTTTGCAGCTATTAAAAGCTGTTTAATTTTAAGCGTTAATAAAAAATAATCTAATTTTTAATTCTTTAAATATATTTTTTCCTATTTAAAATTCAAATATAAGTTCTTAACATAGAATACTGTTTTATATTTGTCATACAGTATCTCGTGTTGATATTTTCAAATCCAATTTTCTGTCTCGCTAATTGTATTTAATTGTAAATTTCTCGTAAATAAAGAATAAATAATTTATAATTTCTATCTTGACTTGACGTAAACTGTGATTTTAGGATTCCAGGCTCCGATTCTGAGAAGGATATTGGGCTTTTACAGTCAACGTGTCCGCAAAAAGGATAACTTATATTTAGTTGAAGTAACTTTAATGTATGGCTCGAATACCTCTTAAAATAATCAAAATTGATATCCAAAATAAATTTTCTTCTTGCTTTAAATAGCCTTTAGTCATAAAATAACAGAACGGGATTCTATTATCTGTTGTTATATTCGAACTTGACGCGTCTTAAGTGAGTCTTAGTATAAATGTAAATCCCGTTTTTCTAGTTCTTTATTGCAAACATTATCCTCACCATTATTAGAAAACCAGCTTGTCCCCATAAATGAGAGTATATAATAACACTTGTTGTTCTATTATGTCTTGTGGTAGGTGTAAAACCAACAGAAAGCTCCATGGGACTTCTATATCATGTTTAAGAGTTTTCCTTCTTCATCGAAAATGTGATGCATTATATCCTCCCGGTGATACATATGGTTTTTTGCATTATGAAAATACTATAGATTATCGCTGACTATGTGGCAGATTTTATGTTTATACTAGATCATCAACGAATGATCCTTATAACGAAAATATGGTTAGAGATTAACGTTCATATCACTAAAAGTAGTTAGAAAAGCTTCGGAATACCTTTACTACTCTCTTCCTTAAAAAGTCTCTTAAGATTAAATTAGACTTGGGTGGAACAACTCACTAGCTTCGTCTCTATTTTCTTCAGCGCCAATGTCGAAAATTAACTTGTTATACTCGAATTATCATCGGAAACCTCGTTGGAATTATTTCCTGATAGCAAACCGAAGTTTATCCAATGCATTCCATGTTGGGCTACAATAATGTCATCGCAATCGAAGTACCTCCGTTTGAATCATTTTTCGAATTGTAAACATCCAGTCACTTCAATAAGCTGTTCAATAACTTTGTATATTTAATTCTTCTATTCGTCTACACAGAGCTAAACAATTTAAATCAGTGGTCATTTATGGAATCTTTGTAATAGACCATAAAGTAGACTGTAAACCCTGTACCCTCATGATTCACCTCACCATTTGGATCAACCTCATTTTTGCCGATTTGATATGTTCCATATGTCTTGAAATCAAAATATTCATACACCTTCTTTGCTTCTTCACTGACACATTCTAGAACTAATGCACTGTTCTCGTCATCACATTTTGCCTTGTAAAAATTAAATATACTACGAACGCTACCTTTTCTTCCGTGTACAGTAAAGTTTCTTCCCAATAAAAATAAATAGTAGTAGTTAATATCCTTCAAAAATTTTTTCCTATAAAATAAACCGCGATCAACGAATTCTTCGTTGAAAACTGGATCTGAAGTTAACGGAAAGTCTATCGTCACATCAGGTGGTGTGAAAACTCCAACTGCCGCAAAGTCATCGACCTCAGCAATAAACCCACCCTTTTCGAGGTACAACTCAATCAAAGATTTCATTATTGAATCTTTTTTTGTTTTTGATACTTCAACATCGTTGGAAATATTTGAAATCTTCTTGAAAATAAATGTACTGCATGGTACCTCGCTAAAGGCAACACTTAAAGTGTGAAGAGCTTCTTCAATATTGGTGGTTAAATTTACCGTGCTGACCATACTAGGTTTAAATTTACTCAGATTAATTTGATCTGAATTACTAATTTTTTTTTGAATTAGTTAAACTATGGATATACATACATATATACAGGATTTGATTCGTCTCGAAAATCATAATTCGTTCAGAGAAACAACCGGCCTAAAATTATGACGGTATTAATTTGGCCACTGAAAATTCTACAAATAAAGAAAGCGTATTATTTAGTGTTTATATTGGACATCCTGAACATCCCGCGCCAATGATTACAAGGCGATTTCAATTCCCAAGGGATTCCAAAAGTAACATTAAATAAGCAAAATAATCAGCACATCTCTATTTAGGGAGCCAATCTAATTGGAGTCAGATAACTTGCCTCCCCCAAATTCATGACTTGAAGGGCGTATCAAATAACGCAAGCTAGCAATGTGTGGATTTGTGGTATCTTGTTATTTATCTGGATAAATGATGCAAACAAGGGTAAAGTAAGTGACTGCTGCATTAAAATTTCAATACTAATTTTAGCTATCCCTCATAAGACACCCATAAAATAATGCTTATCCAACTGTTCAAAATTTTGAAGTCGGTCAAACTATTAAATATACCTTTGGGAAACAATTTAGTCCTTCTATATGTGGATGTGGAACTAAGCCATTAATATTAGCCTAGTCAGACTTTTTAGCATAAAGAAGACTATTCACACTTGTTGTTTGTTGATGTTTTATCTTTAATGGTATTTCACCAGATTTTTGTTAAATTTAAAATCCAAATCATCTGCTATTATATACATGTATTGTAGACGACGACAATATAAACCTATGAGAAAAATGAATAAAAGAGACGAAGACCATAATAATTTTTTTTTCTTTCTTTTTTTCATTAGGTCATATCCATTCAACACATTTACTCTTACAGCGTCATATTCGATATTATAAAAAAATTGAGTACTTTATTGATTTTTAAAATGGATTGGAAGAAAGACCTTTTACGCCCTTTTTAAATTGGACGTTTAAGTTCTTATCTCTAACCTGTTACATAAACAATTTAATGGAGAATTACATTGAAAACTTTTGTTTATATAATAAATCATCTTCCATCTTGAACAGTATGTATGAAACAGTTCGTGATTTTCGCATTTAGAAAACAGTAAATTGCAGTGATAATTATTTGTTTTATACTAACTTATATTACTGTCGAGTTTACAAATAATACCAGAAGGTATATTTTGGAGCGTGATGAGAATATAAATAGATTGAGATTACCAAACTCAACTACAGAAAAGTTTCCAATATGGGTGCAAATCAAAAGAGAGATACCTTATAAAATTTGTGAAGTTGGGAAAGAAAACGATTTAGAGATAGATCAAACTGGAAAGTACTACAATCATCATCAAGATTAATCGAAGGTATCATCCATATTTGTTCTGCTATGTCGCTTACCAAATGTAAATTTCAGGATCCATGAGAAAGTTGGTATAACAAGATTATAAGCCTGTGACAGACGTGCATTTTATGGGTAAGGTACATATAAAAATAACTTTTAACTATTTATTCAAACCGATATATGAATATATAGCAGCAATATTAGAATTTGAAGCAAATCTTCAGTCAGATATATATCTGGTTTCATTGTTGTGTCCATCTGTATAAATTCAAGTATAAATAATATTAACTTGTTGATTATAGTATTTTACTAGTCAAATACTTTTTTGATTTTGTGTCCAGATACTCAATATTGAGCATGTTTCGAGGTTAGAAAATAGAATTCAAGGAATGCAGGTATTTTTCAGTTGCATTGGTCGAGGCAATCGCGCATTCCGTGAATCTAATGAACTGATTTATTTGATGCCGATTATTTTTCCAGGGATAACCACCTGAGCATTGCTTATTTGATAATATGCATAATTACGCAAGATCGATATTTCAAGTAATATCTCATTCAAAAATAGTTGTACATTGCTATTTGGATCGATTGGATACCCCAACATGAGATGTATATAAAGGGTATGATTTGGTTCACTTTAAGCTATTATTTCTTATTTAGCTCGATCAACAAAGTTTGAGATGGTTTCCGTAAATTTAAAGCAATTCGTCTTACTTTCATTCGGCTTGCAAGTGGCAAAATGTGGCCCTCTTTTAAGTCATAAGAGTAATATCGATAAAAGAGATACACCTGGTTATATCCAACAAAAGTTCCATAGTTCAAGTGGAGGTATGGCACCAAACTCTCCTATAGGTGAGCTTGAAATTGGTACTCCTGGTCAAAAAGTAGAAGTTTTACTTGATACAGGTTCGTGGGCTGCCTACGTCGTAGCGAAAAATGATTCTTGCAAGAGTTCTCAATCTGAAACTAGTGGGATCTCTTGCAATTTGCATCTTGATGGAGACACTTCTTCCACTTTCAATGAATCGAACGAAAGAAGGATTGCTGGCTGGGGCACACCTCTTGGAAATTTTGATGGCAATTGGAGCTGTGACGCTGCTAAATGGAATGGAGTAGACTTCAATTTTAACTTTGTCTATAGCACTTTGGGCGAGGCTTTTCCTATAGTTGGTCTTGATCTTTCAGGAGATGATAAAGACAGGTACTTACTTCAAGATATGCAGAATAGTGGTGCTATTCAAGCAAAGGTATTTTCATTATATTACGAAAATCCTGAAAATTTTACTGGGACGTTGTATTTTGGCGCTATTGACCATGACAAATACATTGGCGACCTAATGGAATTCGAATACGATTCGCAATTTGATATTGGTAATTATACATTAATTTTCGGAAACGATACAGGCAATGAAGTGCCACTATCATCCGAATCGAGGTCTACAATGTTCGATTCAGGTGGTATTAATTTTAGTTTACAAGAAAATGCGTATAAGACATTGTTTGATAAACTAGGAGCAGATGCTAATGGAAAGGTTTCTTGTTCGAAAATTAAAGAATTAGATCCAATGGTTGAGGTAACAGTTGGTGGTAAAGCCAAGTTACAATATCCACTAAAAAATAATTTACCTGACGATTGTGAAACAACAGACAGTTTTGCCTCATTAAAATCGTCCTCTAGCGGTCCGCAGGGACCAGGTCTCTGGAGATACTCCTACGTTGTATGGGACTACGAGCATAAGAAAATGTTAATCGGAAAAAGGAATCCAAATCCAGTGTCCCCTGATATAGAAGTTATTAAACCTTAATGTATCTTCCGAGAAGGACGCACTTTTTACACATCTAAATGAGACTTTTTCGAATTCTATGTAGTTATATAATACATGAATATAAGAGCCTTTTTGGAAACTCACTTATTAAGGATTTGAAAGTTATCGAGATAAGCAAGAAACCTCATCTAAGAGTGATACATTCGTGTTACTTGAGACTAAGCCTTCTATGTTTGTTGTTTATATTGTCAATGTATTGATGGTAAGTAATTTTGGGGGATGAGTAGTGATTGATTCAAAGAGATTTGCTGCACTTAATAGTCTTCAACATTTTAGGATGATTCATTAGATAAGATCATAGGAATGCCTTATAATCGTAATATTTAATGGCAGGATAACATCATATCAATAATTAGGAGATAAATTACACTAACCAGGATTAATTAAACATTATATACTAAAGTTCAGGAAAACAACAAGTACACAAGAGTATTTTTAGACACTCATCTTTTGATAACCAAAAATTACCTACTTGGGCGAATAATGCCCAAGGTTATGACTGCCATCACACATTTAAAAATACTGACTGCTCCAATTGTTTTAAAAATGAGACCAATGAAAAGAAATATCTGATTGTTCTTGAAACCCAAAACTTCGTAAAATTCCTTCTTTTCAATATTTTAGTGGACCTTATGGAGCCGATAATTGGAATGAATTCATCCGCTAATAAAATGAACTAATTGATTATATTTTAAAATTGGAAGGAAAAAATCTTATCAGTTATAAAATTATATTCTATAAATCCGCCTGAAAAATGGAATCAGGAATACCAAGCATTGATCTAAAGAAAAATTTCTTTTTTTGTCTCTTAATGAATGAATAACGAATCTGTAATCATAGAACTGCCATCTGTCATATGAAATAATTACTAAAAAGTTATTATTCTTTAATTTGTTTAGTGTTAATTATATTCCTAACATCATAGCCAAGTTTTTTTGCATGATCTAAATACTCTTGAACGACAGCTTCATCAGGATGTTTTGATCGAGAAAGAATCCACATATATTTTTTACTTGGCGTGCCAACTAATACTGTCTGATAATTGTCATCAATTTTTAAAATCCAATAATCACCACGACCTACCGGTAACCAGCGGATTGCTTTTGGTAAAAAACTAACTTTCAACTTAGAATTGAATGGTGGATTTTGCGCAAATGCCACACCAATTGCTTGTAATAACTTCCCATCTTTTGAATAACAACTATTATTGACGTTGATATTAGCATTGTCATTTAAAGAGTATATTGCAGAAACATTTCTATCGCATTTATTTTGAAAATAGAATGGTTTTCTAGCGATTTCGTACCATTTTCCTAGATATTTATTTAATTCAATTTTTTCCACCGCTTGTATCTCTTCTTTCTTTGTATGAATAGCAATCAATAAACTGCAAGCTACAATAAGACATATCAATGCCTTTTTTGAAAAACTCAAATCCAAGTTTCTGAGCGTATTAAGCATCGAGTTTATTTCCTAATATATAATGAATTGTATGCTTAATTTTAAAATACAGAAAAGTTGTTTTAACTAAAACGTGATCATTAGCTCAATTTAATGCACTATTCAAATTTTAAATTAAAATATCAAATATAAATAAAACTTGAACTATTGTGATTACAAGAGACAAACAAAAGGATATGTAATAATAAAGTTTTGTTTCCAGTACTATTATATATGGGTACCATAAGCTTTCTCGATGAGAGATTTTGTTTTCTGAAAATTATTCTATAATTCTGTCAAATACTTCAAAGCTCCTGCTTCAAATGTCTGGTATAGTTGCAGGCGTTTCAACAATCTATCGCTAAGCCGGATTCACGGTGTTT
The DNA here is from genome assembly GCA_030564605.1 of Debaryomyces coudertii. Classification (NCBI taxonomy): domain Eukaryota; kingdom Fungi; phylum Ascomycota; class Pichiomycetes; order Serinales; family Debaryomycetaceae; genus Debaryomyces; species Debaryomyces coudertii. Next base: position 227,459 of record JAKTYF010000016.1, read on the forward strand.
GATATGCTCCCTGATTCTGCGTAAATATCCTTGGATTATTTGAATAGCACTTAATGACAGAGTAACCCATTTTTTGACAGTCCTCCTGACCTGCATATAATACAGAGCTATTAAAGATGTAGTTCAAGTTCAATGACGGAAAGCTACCGGAAATAAAATAATTATGACTATTATGAAAATAAGTTCTTAATATAAACTCAAAAATTTCCTCCCCAGCGTATATTGAAATAAACAAAAATTATTCTTAATTCTAAATTATCTAACAGAAAGCATGTGCTATACATTTCTTTAAACAAACAGAAAAAAGTAATCAATCAACCAGTCATTTATAAAACTACGTGCGATAAAACTCTAATTTTGAATGAAAGTTATGTAAATGATCTTCAGAATCACTTGAAACTTATCTTGAAAGCTCACGCTCAACATCCATACACGAGAGAAAGTTTCATGATCAATATTCCCCTATTAGACATCTACTTATTGGCTATGCATGGAGTGTTGGCTTCATATCTCTAAAATATCAATTGTCTAGCTTTTAAGCAAAGCCCTTTGTTTTGTTTACTTCATTGATTGCAACTCTAGCGGCTTTAACATTATCAAGCGCACCTGGTATGTCTGAATGCAAACAAACAGTGAAGGGTGCCCCAGAGAAATTAAGGTCCAAGGTCCGGTTATCAACGTCCAACACTTGATCAGCTAAGCATGCTCTTAGAATTTCCAGTTTTATTGTTTCAGCTGACTTGTTACTTTTAGGACCGGCTTTGATTTTACAAAGTTTGCCTTCAGGTGAATAATTTAAATCTGGATAAAATTCTTGAATTAACTTTGAATTAAATTCATGTACAACATTGTAATATTTGAAGCTTTTAGCAGCTACTAATGGTACATTAAATACTTTTGCTGCTCTGATAACTGCTTTCATGACCTCTTCGTCACGCTCTACATAAAAGTATAATTCACCATGAGGCTTAATATGTGTTAGTTGCATTCCCTCTGCGCTCAAAAATCCCATTAGTGCACCTGTTTGGAAAACAACTAACCGATATACATCTTCAGCCTCAATAGCCCAAGGCCTCCTTCCAAATCCTTCTTTATCCGGTAAACCAACATGTGCACCACACTTAACATTATATTGTTTTGCCATTCTTACTGTACTTTCCATGATTTTGGGGTCTCCTGCATGTCCACCACATGCTATGTTAGCAGAATCAATGAAAGGCATAATTTCATCGTCCGGTCCCATCGTCCATGGGCCAAATCCTTCACCCATATCACAGTTGATTTCATATCTGGAAAGTAAAACGGTATTATCTTCGGCATCACCAGAAAGGATAATTGGTGTTTTTACTTGTGGGTCTTTTGTAATATTGTCATTCATGCTAAAAATCAAATATAGGGTTATAACTAGGATAATTTTAAAATTATCAGGTTTTTAAACTTAAATAATGTAGACTTTTCTAAGTAGTTTTCAATCCCCATATTCATTTTTAATTTGGTGATCTGTTCCGAAATTTAGATTAGCATTTTGCTTGGCGTCTGGTTCCTTTAGGTGAACCCGCTACATGTTACTAGAGTTATCAATCAGTCGCGCTAAAAAATCAGATAATGTGGGGAAATAAAAGGTTAATACAGACTTTAAAGAGAGCATTTAACCATATGTTCTAATAGAAACAGCAACCGGATAGATATTCGATTTATTATAAATTTCAGAAGAGTCGTCGTATCACCATACTGTTTTTAACCCTTACTTTGATATAAATTCAAAAGAAAAAATGTCAAGATTCGAAAACATTAAAACAGTGCTAATAGCAAACAGAGGAGAAATTGCACTTAGACTTATTAAATGTTGTAAGGAAAATGGCTTGAAGACTGTCGCTATATTTACAAGTGACGAGTCTAATTCTCCACATGTTACAGGGGCTGACATAACTCACATGCTACTGGAATCTGGAGCAGCAGGCTATATCAATATTCAGGAAATTGTCCAAGTTGCAATAGACTATAAGGTTGATGTTGTTCTTCCTGGTTACGGTTTCCTTTCTGAAAATTCATCTTTTGCGGAGGCATTAAAGAAAAATAATATAGCTTTTGCAGGACCTTCGTCAGAATCCATCCAGTTATTTGGTTTGAAGCACAATGCACGTTTCTTAGCGTTAGAAAATAAAGTACCTATTGTTCCAGGAACAGAGTTAATTGAAACATATGATCGTGCAGCTTTAGCTGCAAAAGATGTTGGTTATCCGGTTATGCTTAAATCAACTGCAGGTGGTGGGGGGATGGGTCTTAAAGTATGTTTTAGCGAATGCGAACTAAATGATGCTTACAATGAGGTGATTTCGAGGGGAAAGACACTATATAACAATTGTGGTCTTTTTTTAGAAAAATACGTGGAGAAAGCCAGACATATAGAAATTCAAATTTTTGGGAACGGAAAAGGAGATGTTATTGCTTTTGGGGAAAGAGAATGTTCAATTCAAAGACGGCACCAAAAAGTTATAGAAGAATCTCCCAGTCCTTTTATCCAAATGTCGAAATACAATAGATCAAACTTGAGAGAAAAGTTGAGTAGTTGCGCAACTCAATTAGCATCATCAATCAAATACAAATCAGCAGGAACAGTTGAATTCTTGGTGAATGATTTGACTGGTGAGTTTTATTTCTTAGAAATGAATACCCGTTTACAAGTCGAGCATGGTTTAACAGAGCTTGTATATGGAATAGATCTAGTAAGGTTAATGTTATTGCAGGCGGATTATGAATTGAGAAATGAAGAAGGCATCCCATGGGAGGTCTTATCATCTGAGGGATCTTATGAAAAAGATATGAATAGTGTATGTATTCCTTTGGGCCATGCTATTGAATGTCGCGTGTATGCTGAAAACCCCGCAAAAGACTTTTTACCATCCCCAGGTGTTTTACATTATGTCCAATTTCCGGAGAGTTCTGGTAATTATAAAATAAGAACTGATCATTGGATCTCTAGAGGTACAAAAGTGTCTCCGTACTTTGACCCATTGTTAGCCAAAATAATGGTCTGGGCACCGACTAGAGAAGAATCTTTGCAAGGAATGTATGAAGTTTTAAAAAATACTAAGATCCAAGGTCCACCTACAAACATTGACTATCTATCAAGAATTATCATGTCACCGGATTTTATATCAGGAAATACTTTAACTTCATTTTTGACTCACCAATTTAGCTACAAGCCTAATATGATTGAGTTTATACAGGGCGGAACCCTTACTACAATTCAAGACTTGCCGGGAAGAGAAAGATCTAATGGCGGGGTTCCTCTATCTGGACCAACTGATTCTTTGTGTTTCCGACTTGCTAATTTGTTGTTAGGAAATGATGAAACGGTCGAAGCGATTGAGATATCATATAAAGGCCCCAAGATAAAATTTCATTCTTCCGCAATTGTTTGTCTTGCTGGAAGTGACTTTAAATTTGAAGTAAACGGCAGAGATTTGCCACTATTCACTGCAATCAACATTCCTGCAGGCTCTACATTGAGAATCGGTAATAGCTTAGGTCGGGGTACAAAATCATATTTAGCAATTAGGGGTGGATTTCCCGATGTTGCATTTTATTTAGGCTCAAAAAGCTGTACACCAACACTAGGTCTAGGTGGACATCAAGGAAATGTAATTCTTCCAGGAACTTACCTAACTGTCAAAGATCAGGCAAAAATCGATAAAGTTGAATTAGGACCTACGCTTCCTCATTATTCAATACCAGATCTTATGACTGCAAAAGACGATGGATTCATAATCAGAATGTTAAGTGGACCTCATGACACAGCAGATATTTGTAGCAAAGATGGCTTAGAAATGTTCTATAATACAGTCTACAAAGTAAATTTAAATTCAAATAGAGGGTGTACAAAATTAGATGGACCCGCAGAAGTTTTCTCAAGACTCGATGGTGCTGATGGAGGTTCACATCCTAGTAATATCCTAGAATATCCTTACCCTACATGCGGCTTAAGTGTCGTAGGAAGTGTAATGTCGTTATTTGGTGTTGATGGTGGTACTTTATCCGGGTTTACTTGTATTTCTGTTCCAATTAAAGTTGATTGGTGGAAATTTGGTCAAGCGAAAATAGGAGAGGGTATGAAATTCAAATTAGTTAGTTACGAAGATACGTTAAAGCTTGAGAATCAAAGGAGAAATTTTTTTGCGGATATTAGAAAGGCAATTAAACTGAATTCAAACTATCCAGTATTTTCAGATGAATTAGAAGAATATGAATCTACAGAAAAAAGTCTTAATAATACAGTATTGTACGAAAGAGAAGCATTTGGAGATTCTCCTTCCTTTATGATCAGGCAAGCTGGTGAAAACATGGTTTTATACGATTACGGAGTTGAAAAGTTTTCGTTATTAAAATATGGTAGACAAAAAGCATTGGAAAATAGTATCACTAATTATGACAGCAACAGTAAATTCGCGAAATCATTATTGCGAGTAGAGTCAAATACTGGAGCTACTGCAATTTTATTTGATACATCAATTATCTCAAGAGAAGAAATATTGCAAGTGGTATGTAAATTGGAAATGAAATTACCTAATACTAAAGAATTGAAAGTGAGAAGTACCTTGTATAAGCTTCCATGTTGCTTTGATCACAGCTCTATTAGGCATTGTAATGAAAGATATATGCATTCTCAAAGACCATATGCTCCCTATTTGCCAGATAGTACTTCTTATATTATTAAGGCTAACTGTTTGAAACTGATAGATGACCTTAAGGCCAATATTATTGGGCAAAAACAAGTTGTAACCGCAGTATCGTTTTTATGCGCCAATACATTATCAGTGAATCTTGACCCACTTACCCGTCTCAAAAGTGGAAAATTCAATCCAGCAAGGACGTTTACTCCGAAAGGAGCCATCGGAGCCGGGTCAGTGGGAAACTCAATTTATTCCATAGATTCTCCAGGAGGTTACGTTATTTGGGGAATGACATTGCCGGACATTTGTTGGAATACTCATAGTACCTTAAGCGTATTTAAGGATGATAAGCCATGGTTTTTTAATAGTTTTGATCAAATACAATATTATGAAGTGACTGAGGATGAGTTGAATGACTTAAACAACAAATTGCTTTTGGGTGACTTAAAAATTGAATCTGAAGAGGTTGAATTTGATTTTAAGAGTTATAGTATTTTTTTAGAGAAGATAAATGATGAGCTAAACGAGCTAAATACCAAGAAAAAAGTGGCCACTCAAAAATTAATTGAAGAAGAAGCAGAATCTATGGAAAAGTGGCAAGAAGAGATTAAGCTATCCAAGATTAATAACAAGCCGAACGACGCAAGCGTTTTGAATGATCCTAATGCTTTAAAGGTCTTATCTAGTATTAATGCAAACGTTTTCAAGATAAATGTCAGCGTCGGCGAAAAAATAAGTAACGACGACACTTTAATCATTCTTGAAGCCATGAAGATGGAAATAATGGTAACGCCCACTGGAGATGACGACGACGAAGATACTGAACACGAAAGAGATCAGGCTAATAAATCTCATTTTCAAGTTGTTCAAATTATGGTAAACGAAGGTGACGTCGTTAGTCCTGGTGATGTGCTCGCTTTAATTAAACCTGTCTGAATTAACCGCCAAATATAAGAGATATATCACATACTTAAATGCACTAATGACCACCAAACCTATTTATGAGCAGTAATATACAATATATTTTATGAATACAATTTTGATTGAGACGTAGTTCACTGGATGTTATGAGGTGTCTGGATGTTAATACTCAGGGGAAGGAGGGGGTTAGAATTGGTGATCAGCCTATATATTGTTGGGAGAGTTGATTTTTATTGCGAAAGACAAAATTATTTAAGATAGTTCCCAAGATTACAACAGTTCTGATTCTCACTTCTAGGTCAGATGATCTATTGTAATATAATCGATTTTTATTCTATAATAGATAAGATGAGAATAATATTGACTGGTATCTTATAAATGATTGGATGCTTTCAAAAAACTCTGTGATTTGGAGGGCACTTGGCAAAAAAATAATAGAGTGTTCATGACATTCTATTTCACTATAAAATGATGAAGAACCTCAAATTGCATCAATAGAAAAAGCTCAGGGATTCGACGACAGTGGGTATAACTAGAGGATTAATTCTTTCGATTTTGCTGTAAATGCTTTTGTTTGTCACTATTCGCGTTCAATTCATTTTTGAGTCAAATTATGGTACTTTTATAAATCATACAAAAAAGAAGCATTCCGATCGATTTTTGGGATTATAAGATCTATATTTCTTGTAGTATCGATCTATCGAGAGAAACCGCTGTTTTAACTACTGCTGTAAAATGCACATTAATTGACACTCAAGAAGGCATTGTTTAATATTCTGGTTTAGTTTATGAAAATTGCACTCTAGGAGTTCATAAATTCAGCATAGACACTATATATATCATACTATTACCAGCTTAGATGGAGATAAATTATTGAACGAGCAAGGAACAGCTATTATTAATAAAACTACCAAATCAAACTTTTATTTATTCTAATTTAATCACAATAAACTATAGCAATGAGCCTGCAAGACTAATAGCACCGACAATACAAATACTAGACCATGAAACCACAGAAGCACCAGATTCAGAATCAGTTGACTTCGAGTCCTCAATAGATGATGATTCACTATCAGAATTTGAAGAGCCATTGCCAGTTTTTGATGACCCACTATCTGTCTTTGATGTACCGCTTTTCGAAGTTGATGATGTATGGTCATCATCTGAGTCATCATCATTACCTGACGATGAAGTCTTTGAAGACCTATTTGATGTTTTATTAGTTTTCGACGAAGATGCTGTAGAACTTTTAGAATGACGATTGTCATCGTCATCTGAGTCATCCGAATTATCATGACCTGATGTAGTTTGTGAAGATTGGTTTGAGGTTTGAGCAGAAGAACTGGTTTTCGATGACGTAGTTGTGCGCCCATGGTCATGATCACCATCATTATTATCACCATCACTTTTCTGGCCATCATCATTATCATTATTGTCATCTCTATCACCATCATTATTATCATGGTCACTCTCTTGATCATCTTTATTATTGTCGTCTTTATCATCATTGTCATCATTGTCATCTTTTTCATCATAATTATTATCAGGTTTAGATATACATATTTTATCTCCCTTCCATATCCAATCACAACCAAAAAACATACCGTTTTTAGAATTAAAACTTACAATATCACTTTCTGTAAGACCAGAATATTTTGTCGCAATTGAAGCACATGTAACATCGTCGTCTTGAGCAGTATAAAATTTGCAATAACCTTCAATAGGTCTATTAGGACTATGGTCTGTCTCTTGATCATCGTTATCATTATTGTCATCTTTATCATGATCATCATTATCATCGTCATTTTCTTGATCATGGTTGTCATCATCGTCTCTTTTCAAAATAGCTCTCCTTTTCTTGTTTCCAGTAATTTCTATAGGATATTTTTCCTCAGAACCATCATTGTAATTCACAACGTCTGCATTTTGGGCTCTATTATCTACTGTTTTGGAGTTAACAGATGAAGCCACTGTAAGGAGAATTATTAAATTTGATAATTTCATACTAATTTCTTTACCGCTATATCTTGATTAATATGTTGTACATATTAGGAAATGACGAGATCTAATAAGGAAAATTCAGCTACTTTTATGCTTCTTTCGAAAATTGAATCTGAAGTGCCGTAGGTGTCTGGATGTTATGAGGTGTCTGGATGTTATGAGGTGTCTGGATGTTATGAGGTGTCTGGATGT